>OX459028.1:92600617-92915617 GCA_949775025.1 Tricholauxania praeusta
AGCGTTAATTTTTTTGTTGACTTCTTATAAAGTTGTGTTAAGAAGGAACAACATAACAAAAAGCTTGAAATCAAAACATTTTTTGGTAAATGCTCATTTATTTAATTAAATAGCTGAGCGATATTTTATTGAAAAGGAACCGTAAAGCTGAATGTCACCTAAATGGTTGTACGGTAGTCAACCAGATAATTATTTCTAAAATATTGTTTTTCGAAGCGCGTAGTTTTAACATAAGGAATTAGAAGTGTGGCTAAATTAAAGTTGTTAAATTTTTTTTTTGTTTTTACAATTCCATCGGACATAACTCTTTGTTTGAACAAAAAAACTTTGTGCAGAACTTTTCTGGACTAACTAGCTGCTAAAAATAACGTGAATTCCGTAATAACGTATGCGAAATGTAAAATTTTTTCCTAGCTTAACATTTTAAGCAGTCTTGAAAGTGTTTTTTTTTATATTGAATTCAAAATTATATTAACTCAAAATGTAAAATAATTTTGGCTAATTTTTACTTCACGCCAAACCTCTTATTCTTATACTAAGCATTTTTTAAAATGCACATTATGCATTTAAAATAAATCAAAGTTCAAGATAATTTATGAATCTATAAAAATCAGGTAGAAAACTTTAAAATCGGCCATTTTCTTTTTGAGTTATTTCAATAATAATAATGCGAGTGGCCTTGCATTCAGAATGTGTTAACCAAATGGTTATGCAACTACGACGCTAGCTTTAGCCTTTTTTTACCCATTTTTCCGTTGCAGCCAGAATTGTGGTGATTCGGGTAGTCAGAGAAATTTCAGTTTTTAATCTCTCGAAAATCGCGATTTGACACTTTTCAATTTTTACCACAAAATCTGGCTGGAACGCAACTACTCTTTGCACAATGGGCACGGCATTTGCTAATGATGCAACCAAAATAAATTCGACTGGAACTCGAAAGTTGATCGCTTTAATCAGTGAATTAAAGCACGAATTGTTACAACATCCACCCTATTCTCCAGACTTAGCTCCCTCTGACCTCTGGCTCTTCTCACGCCTCAAAAAACTTTTTCGTGGAAAACGATATTCATCAAACAATTAGGTAATTGCTGCCGTAGAGGAGTACTTTGCAGATCTTCCGGAAAAACACTACAGTGATGGGATCCATAAATTCGAGGATCGTTGAAAAATAGATACATTTTTACTACTATAAAATCGATTTTTTCATTTCATTACAAATCTTTCTGAAAATTGTCTTCATTTTACTTAAGATTATCCCGACCTAAGCAGGAGAGTTCATAAAATCTGGTCCACTTAAAGTTAGGGCTACTAGATGCGATACTAAAGTAGCAAAAGTGCTACTTTTGCAAGGCTTTGCTACTTTGTTACTTTTGACTCGAAATGTACTACTTTTGGTTGAAATGCGCTACTTTTCACTACTTTTGCATTTGAAATATTCTTGTAATTTGGTGGAGTTTTCTCGTACAAAGTGAGGACCTTTTTTTATTTGAAATTATTGTTTTAATTTGCTGGGGTTTTTTGTTAGGAAGTGAGGACCTTTTTTTTTTTTTTTTGCTCATCAAAGTTATTTGAAATTATTGTTTTAATTTGCTGGGGTTTTTTGTTAGGAAGTGATTTTTTCTCATCAAAAATATTTGTATGAAATTAAAAAAAAAAATGAAGGTTTTCATTTACAAAATTCGAATTTTTTGATATGTGCTACTTTTGTAGTAAGGCCATCTGGTAGCCCTACTTAAAGTCATAAGGACCTTTTTGAAATAAAATTAAGTATAATTTTATGATTAAATAAAATATAAAAAATTTTGATATGGCAACTCATATGATTTTTTGATTTTTTCCATTATCTTTCAGCAAAAAGAAGTTGATGTTCAAAAAATTGCCGAAGAAAAAAAACGTTTAGAAAATGAACTGCATGATTTGCTTCAACAAATCGATGGTTATGACTTGAAACTTAATGAAGCTCGCAAAGACTTTGAGAGATTAACTTTAAACATGAATGACAATTCCATTAAATACAAAAGTCTGATATTTTCTCTAATACAAGCAGTTTTGAAAACTGTCGAAACTGTGTCGTTCCAAAAGATAAACAAAAATGAAATTGAAAGTTTTGATGCAATATTTATGCTTTATGAAGATCTTATAAATTCTTTAAATGAGCTTCACCTGACTTATAAGATGTATAGCGAAGATCAAGATGTCGCAGAAAACTTAACCAGAAAGGCAATTTTAGTTGGATTCTACTTTGCACTGCTTAAGCAAAATTGTATTTCTGTGTATAATAGTACTTCAACTATAGAAAAAGGTCAAGGTAAGTCAAGTAAATAAGAAAACTTAGGCATCTGATAACGGCGTAAAGTGGCAAAAACCCCATACTCGACCACCTATTTCAACTCTACTAATTTTCAATTTAGTAAATATAGTTTTTAATTGCCTTTTTTTTAGTCTTATTTTTTCGAAATTAATTCAATCATATAAATATGTTTTTTTTTTTTTCAAAAAATCACTTTTAACACATTAAACGTAGTTTTATCTAGTGAATTCAAAATTCAGGAAGTCTATTATTCAATCTTCGTTTTTTATTACTCACAAATTTGTGTAGCGGGACGTTTGTTTTTCAGTCCTACTTTTTCGAAATACTCATTCAAATATCAAGATTTTCCAAAACTCAATTTTTTAACCCATTACCTATACTTAGTTCTAGTTCGTAGTATTTAGAAAAATCGCATGTGCATGAAGATTCAGAAAAGCAAGTGCTGAAAAATTTAAATCTAAAATTGCAAAAAAACTGCCACTGTTCATCGGTCAAATGTGAACTTATGCAATTAAAATAAGAATAATTTTGAAAATAACTTTTAGGTCAGTAAAATTTAAAATCTAGTCATTGGTACTTAATCTTTTTTTGCTTGAAGGAGGCATTTTTAAAACATTTTCTTATGTATGTTTTATCGTTTGCTACATATAATTTTAGACGATGAATCGGAATCTAGTATTAATTTTCGTCTACCACTCTTAGTTTTTCAGGTAACACTAGCTTACATTCCGAAAATGACACGAACTCTTCTATAAAATTCGTATGTGATATGGGCCCTGACCTTAAAAAAAAACTTTAAAATTACCTCTAGTGAGGTTTTGGAAAAGGTTATTCGCATTCAATTTCGTTTGAACTAAGGGATTTTATTGAAATCACCTTAAAATGAGTGCTAATTAAATTACCTACAACATTTTTTTATCCTTGCCCGATAAGTTAGGAAAAAAACGAGTTTTTCGAAACTTGGTATTTTTTTGGCGAAATCTGTAATCGAAAATTCATTTCATTGATTTCTATTGATATATTTATTGTATATTAAAAAATATTTTTGCATTTTTTTTAAAAACCCATATTTTCAATTTTTTTTTTTGTTTTAAAAAAACTTTGATTTATTCTGCGCTTAATGCCGTAAAAATTTTCTTGGGATTTATATTTTCTTATTTTAATTTAAAAAAAAATTAAAGAGCTAAAATTTTGTAAATTGAAATGAACTTTTGAACTTTTTTTGAAAAACCCATTTCTGAATATTTTTTCGGTAAACTTCAGATTACAGCTTGATCCGCAAGCTTCAAAATGATATGCAATAACTACTTGCCCTCATTAGTTAATTAAAATGTTTGAGCCGCTAAACGCGCGCTGTACTACGCGTTGAAAGGCTACTGCACTGATTTTAAATTTCAGTTTTAGTTTTCAGGTTAACGGCTCATACATTTTAATTAATTACTTGCCCTCATGTTATGGCATATCATTTTGAAGCTTGCAGATCAAGCTGTTATCTGAAGTTCACCGAAAAAATATTCAGAAATGGATTTTTCAAAAAAAATTCAAAAATTCATTTCAATTTACAAAATATTAGCTCTTTAATTTTTTTTAAAATATAAATATTTTTTTTTTCCCACGAAAATTTTTAAGGCATTAAGCGCAGAATAAATCAAAGTTTTTTTTTTTTAAAAAAAAAAAAAAATTTTAAAATATGGGTTTTTTTAAAAAAAAATGCAAAAATATTTTTCAATTCGCAAAAATTTGGCGAAAATTTTTTTTTTTTCAAAATCAGTATTTTTTTTTGAAAAGTACAAGTAAAAACCTAAAAATGTAAAAACAAAAAAATATTCACAAATGTATTTTTCAAAAAAAATTTAAAAATTCATTTCAATTTACAAAATTTAAACTCTTTAATTTTATTTAAAATTAAAAAAAAATATAAATAATTTTTTTCCTGAAAAAATTTTTGCGGCATTATGCGCAGAATAAATCAAAGTTTTATAAAAAAAAAAAAAATTTAAAATATGGTTTTTTTAAAAAAAATGCAAAAATATTTTTCAATTCGCAAAATTTTTGTGGAAAAATTTTTTTTTTTCCAAAGTCAGTATTTTTTTTTTTTGCAAAGTACAAGTAAAAACCTAAAAATGTGTGTTTACCAATTATTAATTGATAAAGTTTGCTGTAAGCTATGAATTTTCGAAAAAAACACTTATTCTGGAAAAGTACAAAAATCGTGAATTTCATACCCGCGTATCTGAACAACAAATAATATTAGGGCAAAATCCGAAACGCACTTTTATTGCTAGACATCGATACTACAATAATGCCAAATTTCAGCCAAATCGGAGCCAAAAATTTTTTCAGGTGGCGTTTTCGTATGTTTTACCCCATATTTGAAAGTTTAAAAATCCTTCAAAATGATTCAGGCTTTTTTTGCATCCTTTGTTGCCATCCATATCGTATAAGAAACCACAGGTATCCTTCCATCATCTTCAGTTTTGTTGCCACGGAAGCCTTCAATGATAAGTTAAGCGAATTGAATGCCACTTTTCATCTGGAGTTAATTTGAGTTTAAACCGCTCATCTGTTAGTAATTTTTTGATCTGTGATGTATTGAAAACTCCTTCCTTGATTTTGGTGTCAAAAAGATTAGAAAATATAGTTTTCAAACATATGAATTCACCACCAGTTTTGTCTAATGGATTCACCAAATTTTTGATAAGGCTCAGTTTAATATGCAGTGCAAGAAGAATAATGCTAGACTTGTCTACGAGAGGATTATATTTAGTGTTGGCTTCGCCCGATCTTTTTTTTGCGTAGTGTTGGTGACGTGCACGGCTATGCCACATACAAAGATTACATCAATGTTTAGCATATTCGCCTTGTAAGCCTAACAATATTCCGACCATTTTCGAATCGGCACGAATTTTTAATTGTGTTGGCATTACCTGATAACACTAGCTTACACTCAAAATGTTTTAGTGATCTGAGGTTACTTTTCTTATGAAGATTTTCCTGCTGAGTTCGAAAATGAAAATGAAAATTTTTTGATTATTACAGTTTTCGAGATATTGTGGTTTTTTCACTTTTCGACCTCTTTTCACTTTAAAATTCATATCTTGAGCTAGAAATGTCCAATTTCCTCGGTCAAACAAAACAAACGTGTGTAATTAGATTTTTTATTAAAAAATTGGTTCAAAAGATTAGATGAAAACAGGCCAGATTTTAAGAAAAATCAAATTTTACATTTGATTCTGTGGTTACGAAAAAATAGAAATAAAATAAAAAAAAAATAATTTTACTTCTTACACGTAGAGCTGATACTTTTACGCAAAAATTCAGACATTCTACAAGAAAATCGACTGTAAAATGACAACGTCAGTTTTCTTGAACTTTGAGCGCTTGTAACTCCATCAAATCTTTTTCGATTCAAACAAACAGCATACCGTTAGAAAGGGAATAAAAAGTGCTGAAAAGTATTTTTGAGTCGAAAAAAAATTCATCGAGATATAGCCAAATAAATGAAAAAAGTGCCGAAAAAGGGGTTTTTTGGGGATATCTCGAAAGCGATTCTTAAGAAAAAAAAATGGTTGCCATTTTTGGAATCTACGCCCCAAAATACATGAAAAAAAGTCTATGAGAAACCAGATCTTTTTTCTTGTAAACTAGTGCAATAGAACAGAACTTTTTTATTGTGACAGGCAAAAGGCTCATGATGAGTTCTGGAACACGTCTGGAACACATGCATTTTCTTTCTTCATGCTGGATGTCATCCACTTCCATTTTTCTTTTGTGAGGTCAAGCTCTTGAATCCAATCATTTAACAAGTTTTGTGTCATTATCTTTGGCTTTTTTTTTGTCTACTCATACTCAGAGCAAATTGAGTTTATATATTCGGTATCGGAAGTGGCACTAGAAGTACATTGTTAAGGATAAACTATTCTTTGCTGTTAAAAGTATAGTTTCTCCTTATCAACGTGGTTTCGTGAGAGGACGCTCAACTATGTATCTCTAACTTAGTCTTATTTAGTGAGTATTGTGTATCGGCGTTTTTGCAAGGATGTCAGGTGGATGTAATCTATACTGACTTCTCTAAAGCGTTTGATAAGATTTCGCATGCTCTATTAATAAAAAAATTTGAAGCTTTGGATTTTCATTCAAGTTTCTTGAAATGGCTGGAATCTTATTTACACAATCGCCCATGTATTGTATTTTTGATAACATTAAGTCTACTGTTTATTTCGCAATTTCGGGTGTTCCTCAAGGGAGTATCTTAAGACCACTGTTGTTTATCATTTTTATTAATGATATTGCGTCTTTATTTGTCAATTATAAATGTCTATTGTACGCTGATGATCTTAAGCTATTCATACAAATTAAAAACGTGACTGATTCTGCATTTCTACAGTATGGTTTAAATAACCTCCATCTTTGGTCTATTAATAATTTACTTCCTCTTAATTTAAATAAATGTGTTTATATGTCTTTTTCTAAGTCTAACATCTTTCTTTCAATCTCGTATACTAGGTGTACAAATATGAAACCGGTAATTTTTTATTCAAAAAAACACGTTAATTTTGCGAAAATAGTTCCAAATTTAATCTTCAAAGTAATTCCCCTCGCTAGCTACACATCTTTTCCATCTTTGAGGCAATTTATGGATTCCTCGCCAAAAAAAATTTTCGTTTTTTGAGGCTATCCATTCATCAATAAATAGTAATCGGATGGCGCCAGGTCCGGTGAGTACGGCGGTTGGGGCAGGGGCTCCCAGTTGTACGATTTTACCAAGTTTTTATTGACCGCTGCTCGATGTGGCGATGCGTTGTCATCTTGGAATACAATTTTGTCATGGCGAAGTTGAAATTCGGCCCTCTTCTGACGTATAGCACGGTTCAAAGCGATCAATTGTTGATGGTAACGTGCACCAGTAACTGTTTCACCTGGTTTTAGTAGCTCATACCAAATAACACCACGCTGATCCCAGAAAATACACTGCATTGTCTTTCGGCCGAAGCGATTTGGTCTTGGCGTTGATTTGGATCGTTGGCCGGGGCTCAAATATGATTTTTTTCGTTTGGGATTGTCGAAATAAATCCACTTTTCATCGCCAGTGATGATTCGATGGAGAAAACCTTTTCTGCCTGCCGAGCAGCAATTCACAAGTGGTTTTTCGGTTTTCTTGCTGTCTGTCGGTCAGTTCATGTGGCACCCATCTACCTCCTTTTTATGAAATATATAAATTTAGAATTGAAAAGGTGCAGAAATCTTTTACTAAGTTTGCATTGCGTTCGTTAAGCTTTGAAAATGGTTTTCCTCCATATAATGCCCGATGCCTTTTGATTGGTTGAAAAACCTTAGAAAGTAGAAGAAATATTTTGTCTCTACTATTCTTACATGACATCGTCTCTAATGCAATTGATTGTCCTGAATTACTTGGTCTTATTCATTTTAATGTGATAGTAAGAGCGCTAAGGAATCAAGTTCCTTTTTATCTTATAACTCCTCGTACTAATTACGCTGAAAATTCGCCTATTTTCAGAGCCATGAAAATGTTTAATCAAGTTAGTGCTTCGAATAATTTAGATCTCTCGGCTACTAAAATGGTCGTTAAGCATATTTTAAATAATTTTTTTTAATTGATGTATTTTATTTTATTCTAGTCTGTAAGAATAATTATGTTCATAGACTAAATTATTATTAAAAAATAAAAATAAAATAAAAAATTAAAAAATAAATGATTTTTTATCCTATCTCACGGTGGGACTTAACCAACTTTAAATGACAAGTTGAGTTACAAAAAAAAACTTGAATGAAGAATTATTTGGAATGTTATTTATAGTCGAACTACATTAAAAATAAAAAAATCCTTAGAGCTTTTTTTTTTAATTCCATATTTTACTGTTTTTTAGTAATATTATCTAGTATAATATGTGTATAACGTACGTATGAAATTTAAAAAACCTCCGATTGTGCTCAAATTTTGACATGTTAAAGAACCTAAAAAGGCAGTTTCACAGCCCCAATTTCAGCTCCCTAGATATTCGGAGTCTTGAGTACTGTTAGTTCAAATTTCGAAAAAAACGAAATTTTTGCAAAAATAGTCCAATTCAATGTTTAATATCTCTAGGCCTGGTCAACCATTTACACTGTATGGTATCTCATTTAAAAGCGAATAGATAGACAAACATAATAAGATCAGTTTTTAGTATTATGAATAAGACTACGATTTAGGACACCATTTTCAAAACTTTAATTTTTTACACAGACTTATTTCACTTAATCGAGTCGCGAAAATAGGTCTTAAGGTTTAGAAGCTTAAATTTTTTTAAGAGCATATAAGACGACTTAATAAAAAAAAATGCATATCCACAACTTTAAATTTGAATTTGTCGACTTTAAGAACTAAATTTTTAAAACGGGCTAAAAACGGTTATTTTCAGGCCAAAATATGATTATTTCTCAGGATCCCGACTCCCTATAGAACTGAAATTTGAGCTTTGGTGCCATCCATTAAGGTTCTTTAATGTATCAAAATTTGAACAAAATCGGATGTTTTTTTAAATTTTGTAGGCATATTAAACATATGTCATATCATTAAAAAACAGTAAATATGAAATTTAAAAAAAAAACTATAAGGATTTCTTTTGTTTTAGCATATATCGACTCTAACTTATGTACATCCTTAATAATCCCCAATTAAAGTTATTTTGTTGTAACTCACACTTTTATTAAAAGTCGGTTAAAGTCCACCAAAAAATGTTCAAAAACGTCAAAAAAAACAAAGTGTGCAGTTACTAAAAGAATGACCGATATACTTTACGTGTTGACAAAAAGTTTCGAGTGGAATGGCCGTAACCTGACACAAGATGCGATCTGACGTCAAAACTATTCAACTATAACAGTATATTCTTAAAGCCCCTTCAGACTATGTGAGAAGTAATATGCTTTTTTGTAATTTTTTGCATGTCTTTACATATGATGTGTCAAATCGCATAAGATTTATTTTATTGTGTTCATACTGATACTGATTTATGTTAAGAGAAATTGGCATTTCTCAATAGTAATTTTATCTATCAAATTAATTTTTATTTGTAAATATTGTTTTTTTTTTACAAGGAACTTATATGACTTTTCTTTTGAAATAGACTTGAATCTAATGTCAAAATAGTCATATGCTTTCTCATATGTCAACTCATTTGTGTAATATAAACATATTCACACTGTGAGAGTTGTCATATTTGACGACTCATAAGACTTTTTATATGACTTCTTACATAGTTTGAAGGGTCTTTTAGATTTATGGCATTTTAATAATTTAAACATCGACTTTTGGCTGCATTTTGAGCTCAAATACCCCTCTGCGCGCCTTGCCGTTTCTTTTGTCCACACAATATTCAAAGGGTGGCAAAAAATCTGGCCGTCCTCAAAATATTGGTGACCCCAACTTGATATCCATACGTTTTTTGAATTACCCTCGCCGTAAAAACAATTTCGCATTTTTTCTAAAGTCTTCAAGCGGTGCGACAGTTAAATTTTAAATTTATAATTGGTCATTTGGCATTGATGTGTCTTTCCAGTGCTATAAATTAAAAAAAGTATATGCAAAGTGCAGTGTACAATAGATAGTATCGACCCCCATACAAAAAAGAAAGTTCGAATGTCCAACCCCAGTTTGAAAGCTAATATAAATTCGATGCTATTTTGTTTTTTCTTATATCTCCGCTATTTGACGTCCTATCAAAAAGTATGATATATAGTTGTAAATGTCTCAACATGGACTACATTTTATTCATAGAAGTCATTTGTCTCAAATTTTTTTTCGACTAGTTGTATACATTATCCCAGCTTCTACCACCCCAACGTGCCAAGTGCACATCATAAAATTAAAGTCCGTACCAAATCATAAAATTCCTCTCTACAAAGTTTCCTCAAATTATTGAAATTGAAAAACTTACAGCGAATCTAAAATTTCAGTGCAAACATTTAATAGGAATAATAAAATCATATTTATCTTAAGTCCTAAAACTATGCAATGTTTTTTTCCAATCGACTTCCTAGATCATTGCGCTTTTATGTTCGTTTTAAAAAATTTTATTTAAATAATTTTAAATGAAAATCGTTAAGGTTTTCGTTATATCAATTAAATTTTTTGAATTTATTAATTCTATCCGTTTTTTGCCAGCGTGTAGTTATCCCATTTGATTTTGATCCGTACCAAATTTCATCAAAATCAATCTAGGTAGAAAGCATATGCTTCCAAATAAAAATAAGAAAAATAAGTGTTTATGATAATTCATAATAATTTTTACTTATCCATTCATAGCATTTATTTTTTTATCTTTTAACATAATTTATAAACAGTCTTTCTCAAAGGCTAGAAAAGTTTTAAAAAAAGGGTTACAGTAATAAATTAGGTAATTTCTTTAAAAAATCAACAACAATCTATAATTCTATAAAAATATCATCATAATTTTGGATATCTAAGAAACTTAAAACAGTACTACAGAATTTATCAGTCAGTTCTTTTCGTGACCTCACGTGCCTAAGTGATGAAATTAAAGGATCTGAAGATGCTGAAAGTATATTGAAAAAGTCCTCATTCTGTCGAATACGTGAAATTTTACATGTATTGCTATATCTGTACTTCCTATAATCTTTGTTTTTAGACTCTTGGGCTTCTTCTGATAATTCTCCTATGGGTAAGGCTTGATAATTGATAATTTGTCCACTATGAGCTAAGATCTTATGGACAGAGGGTGTCAGTAATTTTTTAAAATTTTTCTACTCTAACGGGTTCTCTCTCTTTTTATCACATCCTCATCGAATCCCGTTATTTCTGAAGTTGTTTCTGGTATCTCAAAAAATCGCCTTGCTGTGTTTCCGTCATTTGTGTTACCAAATCCTTGCTTAGGAGTATCTACTATAACAACCAGTTTTTCTCGAAATTGATCTTGTATTATTTTTTTTCTTAACTTTTGGTTGTTTGGGTTATCATCATTTCCTATGCTGTAGGCTAGTTTCAGAATAAATTCCATGGATCTTATCCTTGCATGTAATTGCGAAATGCCGTACTCATAGTTGTGTTCATCGTTGGAGTCATCATTACTTCGGAAATCTTTTTGTGAACGCTTACACATAGCAGAAGATCTAGTAGATTTGGTGCCAGTTATCTCATTAAGTACTTTGCCGTCAATCATTGTTAAAAATAATTCGTGTCTAATTATAATTTTTTTGTCATCATATCCTTCAAATATGGTGGGTTGAAGTTCATTTATGTGTTGTTTTATATTGCTTATGGTGCTTCTTATTTGATCTAAAGATTCTTTTGCATACTTAAGCATTATAGGTCGACAATAAAGAACTGATGATGGTCGAGGGTTTTTCCAATGTTCAGCATTTTCACTCCTTATTCGAAGTGGAGCTATTGAAGCCATAAACATGTTGGCATCTGAAATATTTTGTCCAGATGATCCATCACAGCCCCACTTTGTTAACAAAGAAATATTATCTGGGAACGATTGTATTTCATGGTTGCTTTTACTGCTCAAAATTCGCTTAGCGGTATGATCTAGTAAGTCTTGGAGTCTAACTTCAGCTGATGTTTCTGTCACCGTACAGTTACCAGGAACCGCTTCCTTTTTGGCTTCTGACACAACTTTGTAGCTGGGAAAAACATCTACGTTGTGGCTTCTTAATGAATTTTTCAAGTTGTTATATTTTTCCTTTGAAAGCCCCAAATCTATTAAAAGCGCTAAAGCACTGGAACCGCCATATTTTATGGGATCACATTGTGGAGAAGGAATACTTTTTTGATTCGATCGACTCTTGTTGGGCTTGCCAATAAAACTCTTTTCGTTATTTCTGCCTTTTTCATTTCATGATCTTTGTTGTACTTCATGCTGAGCGCATCTGCTAAGTTATCTTTTAAAATGTTTCCAGTGGCGACTGCTATTTTTCTCTTTTTCGTAAATTCCCCACAGTTTTCAATTTGTTTTGCTGGTCTTCCTCTGGAGGCCTGTGATGTGCTAGGAATATCATCAAGTGATAGCTCAAAGTCCTTTTTAATAAAGTCTGCATACTTTATATAAAAATTCGCTTTGGTTCTATTACATGACATCCAATATCTCTTTGTGTTGCAGTAAAAGTTTTTTAACTTTTGTGTATGCTTATCCTTAATATGTTTCGGGTATTTGTTTTTTTACCGCAACCACAAATGAATCTCCATTTTCGCTGTTTGCAAATATTTCAAACAAATTTTCATAAGATATACTCATTTTCCTTGGAAACTTGCGTAGCTCACACAGACTGAGCTATTGAAGCTTAAAATTTGACTTTTATACAAATACAGGTACAAAATATTGTGTTACAAACCTCAAACATAATACTTGTTCAGCGAAAAAGTTGAACTGCCTAATAAGCTAAATTCCTTGTATGATATCTACCGTAATAAAACTTATTTACTTACTTGGGTGGCCATAACAACCCGTTACCGGGTTACGGCCGACCTCAAAAGCTCTCTCCAGGCGCCTCTGCTTTGCGCGCGCCTTCTCCAATCATTCACACCAAGCGTGGATAGGGTTTTCTCTGCTTGGTCTTTCCATCGGAGGCATAGTCTTCCTCTTCGTCGTCGCCCAGCGGCTTCCGCATCAAACACCTTTTTCGCCGGAGCTTCTTCGTCCATACGCACAACATGTCCAAGCCAGCGCAGACGTTGGATAGTGATGCGCTTGACTATGTTAATGTCAGCGTAGAGCTCGTACAGTTCGTGGTTCATTCGAATACGGTAGTCGTCGCCGACGTGAACAGGACCGAAGATTTTGCGAAGAATTTTTCTCTCAAACACCCCAAGCGTGGCTGCATCAGTCTGCGACACAACCCATGCTTCAGCGCCGTAAAGTAGCACGGGTAAGATGAGCGTCACGTAGAGTGTCAGTTTTGTCGGGCGAGAGAGGTCTCTACTACTCAATTGCTTACTGAGACCATAGTAACACCTTTTAGCAAGAGTTAATCTTCGCTTGACAACTTCGAAAGTATAGTTGTTCGCAGTAACAAAGGATCCAATACGCCGCGTCTCCCTGTTTGTGGACAGCATATACTTTGTTTTGCCCTCGTTCATCGTCAAACCCACTTTCGCTGACTCTTTTTCGATAGCAGAGAACGCAGCAGTAACATCTCGCTTACAACGTCCAATGATATCAATATCATCGGCATATGCAAGGAGCTGGACACTTTTGTAGAAAATAGTGCCATTACGATGTACACTGGCTCTTCGCAACACCCCTTCCATCACAAAGTTGAAGAGGTTGCAGGATAGTGGATCGCCCTGTCTGAAACCTCGTTCGGTATCAAATGGTTCGGAGAGGTCCCTTCCTACTCTGACGGAGCTGGCTGTGTTGCTCAACGTCATTCTGCAAAGCCGCACCAGCTTCGCAGATATACCGAACTCAGACATGGTGGCATACAGGCAATCCCGTATCGGGCTATCGAAAGCAGCCTTAAAATCGATAAAGAGATGATGGGTATCGATCTGTTTTTCGTGGGTTTTTTCCAGGATTTGACGTAGTGTGAAGATCTGGTCTATGGTGGACTTACCAGGTCTAAAGCCGCACTGATAAGGCCCAATCAGTGTGTTGGCAAACGGCTTAAGTCTTTCACACAGTACAGTCGACAGGACCTTGTAAGAGATGGCAAGAAGACTGATTCCCCGGTAGTTAGCGCAGATTGTCGGGTCACCTTTCTTCAGTACAGGACAAAGGACACTGAGATTCCAATCGTCGGGCATGCTTTCTACTAGCCATATTTTGCAGATGAGTTGATGCATACACCCTATCAGCTCATCGCCGCCGGTCTTGAACAATTCAGCAGGCAGGCCATCGGCACCAGCCGCTTTGTTGTTCTTAAGTCGTTGGATCACAACTCGTACCGCGTCATGGCTAGGTGGTGGTACGTCCACACCATCGTCGTTGATTGGTGGCATCGGGTTAATTTCCCCAAATGCGGGATTGGTGGAGTCATCGCCAGCAAGCAGCTTGGAAAAGTGTTCCCTCCATAATCTCAGTGTACCCTGCGTATCCGTAACCAGATTTCCATGTTCATCTTTACAGGTAGATTCTCCGGGCTTGAAACCTTGGGTCAGACGCTTGACTTGTTGGTAAAATTTTCGAGCATCATTCCTGCCCCGTAACATTTCAAATTTCTTACGCTCGTGCCTTTCCTGTTCTCGTTTCTTGCGTCTGAAAAGGCACCTCTCTTCCTTTCTCTTTTCCCGGTAGTTTTCGTGCACGGCTTGCGTTGCTGCTGACTGCAGGGTTCTTTTGTAGGCGGCGTTTTTCACTGCAGTAGCTTCGCGACACTCCTGGTCATACCATTGATTTCGCGGAATTGGGCGTCGGAAACCAATGACTTCCTCAGCGGCAGAGCGCATGGAGCCGGAAATATGCGCCCAAAGTCCACCGGCATCATCGGGTAGAGAGTCAGGTTGAAGGAGCAGTTCTGAGAGGAGAGCGGAATAGGCTTCGGCCGTCCGATGTGATTGCAGCTTAGCGACGTCCAGCTTTCGTTGCGTACCAGAGCGTACATCCTTTGCATTGCACAGCCGCATGCGTATCTTGGCTGCAACAAGATAATGATCGGAGTCAATATTGACTCCACGGAACGTACGAACATCTAGCACGCTGGAAGCATGCCTTCCGTCGATCACTACATGATCGATTTGATTGCGTGTTCTCTGATCAGGGGACAGCCAGGTGGCCTTGCGGATATCGAGGTGTTGAAATCTGGTGCTACTTACTACCATGTTTCGCGCCGCGGCGAAGTCGATCAGCCGTAGACCGTTGTTTGAGGTGGTCTCGTGAAGGCTGAACTGACCGACAGTGGGGCCAAATATACCTTCCCTTCCGACCTTTCCGTTGAAATCCCCGAGTACAATTTTAACGTCATGGGCCGGGCAGCGGTCGTATAATTCCTCGAGTCTCGCATAGAGGGCATCTTTGACAGCATCGTCCTTTTCCTCCGTCGGGGCGTGCGCGCAAATCAAGCTGATGTTAAAAAATCGCGCCTTGACGCGGATCGTAGCCAACCTTTCGCTCACAGGTGTGAACCTGGAGATATGGTGGCGAAGTCTCTTGCTTACTACGAATCCGCATCCCAATTCGCACCTCTCCGCATGGCAGCTGTAGTAGATATCGCAACTTGCTTGCTTAGAGCAACCTTGTCATATCCATCTTACTTCCTGGATGGCGGTGATGTCAGCCTTAATTTTTCCGAGGGCATCCGCTAATTCGCCGTAATAAAACAGGTGTCTATAAAGTTGGCCTGCACTAGAGTTCACTGTTATCAGAAGTGCATCTACCTGTATTCTATACAAAAAATACAGCTTTATTCTATTTGACATTACTAGATATTTTTAAATTGCATTAAAAACTTAGATATAAATATCTGAGGCAAGTATTACTATTTCGCTATACAAAAGCGAATTTTCTTAAAAAGAGTGAAATGATTTGGAAAAAGTGACAAATCAAGCGTTTTGTAGGTGGGGCAAAGCCCATATTATATGGACAGAAGTTTTCTAGGTACTCTTTACATATTCATCTATTTGCGTCAAATAGTTTTGGAAATAGGAAGAATAAATTTAGAAAGGGGCGTGGTAACGTCCATATTTACAATTTTTAATTTATTTTGAATTTCCAAGTCAAAATATCATAGACTGAAAATCGTCATCACACAACAAATTCAGTTTTATGCATATCATGTCACATAAGTAGCTATAACTTCTAAAAAGGCAAATATATGCAGGTAAGACCTATATGATTTTTGTTGGCAGATATGTCAGCTATAATTTCCCATTCACCAATCCTTGATTGACATTGATTTGTGGATTATAGGTCAAGGTAAATTTGAAAAACTATGCTAAAAACGACCTTTTTTAAAAAATTCATGAAAATTACTAACTAAAATTTTTTTTGTACATCTTGTGAAAATTCTTTATTTTAAAATACCATAAATTCAGAGAGCATACTTCCAATTCCCATGTTTTTTTAAACTTTTGAAATTTTCTATTTTTAATATTGCGAAAAATGTAAAAAAATTCTATTTTAATGAACGATAAAAAGTTATCCAACTTTGAGCACCCATAAAAACCAAAATACTTGTCATAAATCAAAAAAGCTTTCGGTTTTAGAACCTTTGGTCAATTATCTGTCAAATAAAAAAAAAAGTTTCGAAAATCAGAAATCGAAAATTTGATTTTAGCAATCACTTTTTGAAAAAGGAGCCACTGTGCGTCGTGTTATGCGATGGATCATAGTGTTTACGTCGAAATAATGGGAAACGCAATGTTATCCTACACTATTGAAAATTTAAGTCCCAATTTATCTGTCTAGCCGATTTCATTGCATCTTTTTTGGCCGGCACTACAATTTCGCCATCGACTTGTGGCGAAATTTTTCTTTTCCCACCTCTTCTCTCCTGATTTCTAAATATTTGATGGCGGTGATTATCATTTTTGTTGAGCACCATATATTATTTAAAATATCTTTATAAGATTTACTTTCTTTCCTTAGCTTGAAAGTTCGTTTTCGCTAATTAGCAGTGCAATGTCTGTCCCCGCTATGGCCAAAAATGTCAAAATAAATGCATTAAATAGTGCAATTTATAAAAAGATTACAAATAAAGAATATTCAACTTACATTCATTCAAATTTTTGGAAAAAATTACACTTCTTTCAATAAAACCCGAAAAAGATAATCGCACTGCTATTTTAATGTTTCATAAAAATAAAATACCTTAAAACCCGTTATATACAGAGTTGAGATTTTTTATTATCAGATTTAAGCTCTTTCAAAAGCCCAGAACCCCTAGTTATAATTTAGTGTTCAATTGGTTACCCAGGGATTGTGTGAAAAAAATTTATGGGACTTTATAAAATTTAAATAAAGATGTTCACATGTTTCATGTTCACAGCTGTATATACATTAGACATGTTCAAATGAATGGCATGTTCTAGAATACTTCAAGAACACTCGATTTTCGAAAATGTGTTCATATTCGAGTATGTCCCCATTTAAAAAAATAATAAAAAAAATAGTCCTAGGGTCTAAGGTTGCTACCAGAGCTGCAAAATTTTCGGAATTTGGCCAAAAAATTAAGAAAATTTGATTTTTTTCCTTTGATTTTTTTTTTAAATTTTTTTTCGATTTTCCTTATGTACACATAAAGAAGTATCAAAAAAAAATTTACCGCTATTATTTATGCCTACATATAAGGAAAAAACTGGTCTCTCCGCGAGTAGAGATTTGCTGTTTCTTGTGTAACAGCTCAAATTTTTTGTTGCTTTCACTGCATTCACCTTAATACGCTTTAACTTGAAATCCCACTACATGAATTTCCATCAAAAATTTTGCAGCTTTGGTAGCAACCCTAGGACTATTTTTTTTTATTATTTTTTTTAAATGAGGATATACTCGAATATGAACAAATTTTCTAAAATCGAGTGTTCTTGAAGATGTTCTTTGCCATTTATTTGAACATGTCTAATATATTGTAGCGAAATTTGGTTTATGCTAGAAAACTCTTGAAATAAATACCAACGAAAGAAAACTAAACGATACTAGCTAGCATAAACATACTAGCACCATCTAGCGGCAAAATAATAAACTAAACAGACGCTGCAGTACACTATAAATAAAAAGTCAACAACCGAGGGAAATTATCGCCGTCGTACAACGTACAACGCTATCTAACATCTAGCATAATAGCTAGCTCAACGTCAGTGCGCCATGCGCACCATTCACCATTGTGGTGAATTGTGGATAGTAGTAGAATGCACGCTACAAAGTAGCACTGGTGGGTTGTAGAAAATGGTAGAATATACGCCACTTAGAAGGTACTGGATTATTCGAGAGAGTGATGACTGCAGTATAAAAAGGGTTGTCATCTGAGCTGAACACACAGTAGAATTAAACCAGCGAAGCAGTAAGCAATAAAGTGAATACAGTGTGATCCGTAGTAGAACAAAACAGTTTTCTATACAGTGTTAAATTAATATTAGAATTTGAACGTTAATAAAATAAACCATTTTATAACTAAATAAGTTTGTGTGTTTTTAATTGCTACACAATCCAGTGATCGAACTCAGAAAAGTGTGAGAGATCGAAATTATCGTCAAAGGGACAGAAATTTCGTAACAATTGGTGTCAGAAGTGGGATTGTGTAAAAGACTTAACAATCAATTTTAGAAAAAAAAAAAAAAAAAAAAAAAAAAATAAATAAAAATGGTCAAGTTTGAAGATCTGAAAGTGGATCAACTGAAGAAGGAGTTGCAGCAGCTGAATCTGCAATCTACTGGCGGAAAGGTGGAGTTACAGAAACGCTTACGGCAGGCTCTTGAGGCTCAAGGTGTAAACCTAGAAGAGCATGAATTTTATAGTGATGTATCAGAATCAGCAGCGAAAGTGGAAGAAGCTTCTGGATCAGCGGCAAGTGGCGAAGTTGTAGATATGTCAAAGTTCGAGAAAATGTTAATGGCGATGACGCAGGCCATTCGAGAAGAAATTGGTCAGAGCTTAAGTCAAAATACACTACAGATGAATAGCAATATCCAGACCATTCGAGAAGAAATCGGTCAGAGCTTAAGTCAAAATGCACTGCAAATGGACCAGAAGTTAAATCAGAACGCGCTGCAGATCCAGACGGTTCGGGAAGAAATTGATCAGAGCTTAAGTCAAAATGCACTGCAAATAGACGAGAAGTTAAGTCAAAATGCACTGCAAATAGACCAAAAGTTAAGTCTGAACGCGACGCAGATCCACGAGGCTGTTCGAACGGAGGTTGCCAAAATGGTAGATGGCCTCGATGAAAAAGTGACTGAATTACGAGATGACGTTGAATCATTCAAAGGAGAAGTTCAAAATAATTTTGAGTACGTTAATAAAAGGATTCAACAGTTGGAAATAAGTGAACCAACCACTCAAGCTATAAGAGAAATCAGCGCAGAGAGGCTTAAGGCACCCTCATTCGATGGAACAACGCCATTTAGTGTTTTCAAGCTCCAGTTCGAAACAACATCTGGTCACAATCGTTGGGATAACGAAAGCGCAGCTGCAGCGCTAATTGTGGCATTAAAAGGCGCAGCTGCAGAAGTATTGCAAACAGTTCCAGTGGGGGAGCAGAAAAATTACAAGGCGGTCATGGATGCCTTACAGCGAAAATATGGCAGTGACCACATGAAGCAGATTCACAGATTGGAGTTGAAAAGTCGTATCCAGAAATCTGGTGAGTCCTTGCAGGAGTATGCTGCGGATATTGAGCGATTGGCACACCTTTCCTATCCTGACGAGTTAAGTGTCGTAGCAGAAAAATTCAAAATAGAGGCGTTTATTGACGGCATACGTGACTCAGAAACAAAACGCGAGACAATGAGGAGCCCGAAGACGACATTTAATGAAACAGTAACGGTTGCCCTCACGCAGGAGACGATTGCGTTAACATGCCGCCCATCACTGAAAACTCGTCGGATGGAGGTGGAGGCTGAAAAGAAAAATTCATCGTTCGCCAGCGGTAGCTTCAGCGGAAAATGCTACAATTGTGGTAAGCAGGGACACATGGCACGTGACTGCAAATCACGTCGTAAACGATCTGCATCACGTTCACCAAAAAGAAGAATTGGAAATAGAGTGAACGATGGCGAAAATGTTAGCGAGCAGCAGTCGTTAAACTAAAGAGAGTCAGTACAGCGGGGCGTGAGCTGACTCTTACAGATGATTGCCCCATAGTCTTGGTTTCGAAGCTCTGCCGAAATTCCAACAGCCTTACCATCGGTGGAAAAATCAACGGAAGACCATGTGAGCTTACTTTGGATACAGGCGCATCGCATTCAATTGTGAGGAAAGACTTATTTGAAAGACGACGAGTAACGCCATTAAATGGGATCCAATTGAGAACAGCGACAGGAGAAATTGCGCAAATAGTAGGAAAGGTTACAGCGAGTATTCTCATCGGCAACAAAACTGTGGAACATGATTTTATTGTTGCAAACATCACCGATGAGGTTATCATTGGCGTGGACTTCATGATTCGACACGGGTTCACTTTGGATCTTAAAAAAAAAACGTTAAGGTATGCCAATGTAGAGTTGCCTTTAGACATTGGCTGTGGACAAAAATTATCAATAGCAAGAGTCTACATTAGTGAGCGCTGTCGAATTGAACCCAATACCGAAGAAATTATTTGGGCCACAACAAATGAAGACTGTGGGACAAGCCATCTGTGGGTAGTGGAAGCAGATAAGAAAAATTTTAAGAAAGACCTGATTATTGGAAAGACCCTAGTAAACACAAGAATAGACAGAAAAATACCGGTGCGAATTTTGAATCCAACAAATAAGCCGAAATGGATGCAAAAAGGTGAACTTATAGCGCAATGTGAGAAAGTTACGGCTGTGATAAATTGTGAAAATAACCAGCAGAACACACAAGGCCCAACTTTAACGAAATCGTCGGCCATGGAAGTATTGACGAAAGAATGGACGAAGGAGTTGTCTGCCCAGAACAAAAATAAAGCAAAAAGGTTTCTGCAAAAACATTGGCGGATATTTGCGTCCAAAGGAGAAAATAATGGCCGAACATCAGTTGTCAAACATCGTATTGATACAGGTGATTTTCAGCCGATTCGTCAACCTCCAAGGAGGCTAGCACTCGCTAAGAGAGAAGAAGTGACGGGCCTTATAGAAGATATGGCGCGAGAAAATGTCATTGCACCATCAGAAAGCCCATGGAGTTCACCGGTCGTACTTGTGAAGAAAAAGGATGGAAGTATGCGATTCTGTGTGGATTACAGAAAACTGAATGACGTCACCAAAAAAGACAGCTACCCGTTACCCAGAATCGATGATACACTGGATACGTTATCTGGAGCAACATGGTTTTCCACCCTGGACTTACAAAGTGGATATTGGCAGGTGGAAATAGATGAAAAAGACAAAGAGAAAACTGCCTTTAGTATTGGGAATGGTCTATGGCAGTTCAACGTCATGCCGTTTGGTCTTTGTAACGCTCCAGCTACGTTTGAACGGTTAATGGAACGAGTTCTCAAAGGACTACATTGGAAGACTTGTCTAGTGTATCTCGATGACATAATCATCATGGGTAAAGATTTTGATGACCACTTGAAAAATCTGGAGGAAGTGTTTGAGCGCTTGGAGACAGCTGGACTAAAATTAAGTGCGAAAAAGTGCTCACTTTTCCAGCGTGAAGTCAAATATCTGGGGCACAAGGTTACGTCAGAAGGAATACACACAGATGAAGATAAAATAAAAGCTGTGAAAAATTGGCCACGTCCATCTAATCTTCATGAGTTGCGAAGTTTTCTGGGTCTATGCACTTATTACAGACGCTTTGTTCCTGGTTTCGCAAATGTTGCAAGCAGTCTACATGAGCTGACACAGAAAAATCGAAAATTCGAATGGAGTGGGGCACAGGAAACTGCATTCCAAAAGCTGAAAGAATTACTGTCTACAGCGCCAATACTCGCGTACCCAATACCCGGCAAAGAATTTGTATTGGACACCGATGCGAGTGGCCATGGTATTGGAGGAGTTTTGTCCCAAATCATCAATGGACAAGAAAAAGTCGTCGCATATTTCAGCAAAATTCTGTCGAAACCTGAGCGGAATTATTGCGTAACTCGGAGAGAGTTACTGGCAGTAATGGAATGCGTGAAACACTTCCATAAGTACTTATATGGACAGCACTTTCTCCTGAGGACAGACCATGCGGCATTAAGGTGGCTACTTCAATTCAAGGATCCTGAAGGTCAAATCGCACGGTGGATAGAACGCTTGCAGAGCTATGATTTCACCATAGAGCATCGCAAAGGAAGCCAGCATGGAAATGCGGATGCACTTTCCCGTCGTCCATGTAAAATTGAATGCGGTCATTGTTCGCGAACAGAAAATAAAGCAGGAACAATTGATGTGCGCCTTTTGAACGTTTTGCCTGAAGAAAAGTGGACAAAAGAGGAGGTAAAACGGGACCAGCGCAATGATACAGATTTGGCAACTATAATTAAGTATAAGGAGCTGGGTAGGAAACCGGCGTGGCAAGAAATTTCAAATGAAAGCCAAATCTGTAAAGCATACTGGGCGCAATGGCAAAGTTTGGAGTTGCATGACGGTTGTCTCTACCGAATCTGGGAAAGCGAGGATGGTAAAACTCGCTCAAAACTGCTGGTTATTCCAAAGGCCAAATTTAAGGAAATAATCGAGGATTATCACAATGGATCGAGTGGTGGACATCTGGGCATAACGAAAACCACAGAGAAAATAAAGAAACGGTTTTATTGGGTAGGATGCCAAGAATCAGTTGCTGACTGGATCCGCCGTTGTGACCAATGTGCAATTGCTAAAGGACCAAGGCAACGCACTCGGGGAAAAATGCATCAGTATAACGTCGGAGCTCCCTTTGAGAGGATAGCCATGGATATAGCGGGACCTTTTCCAATCAGCAATGCAGGAAATAAATACATCCTTGTGGTAATTGATTACTTCAGTAAGTGGCCAGAAGTATATCCCATTCCCAATCAAGAAGCAAAAACAGTGGCAGACATTTTCATCAAAAATTGGATTTGCCGATATGGAGCTCCACTTGAGTTGCATTCCGACCAAGGACGAAATTTTGAGTCGACACTTTTTAAAGAGGTTTGTGACATGCTTGGAATACAGAAGACACGCACCACAGCTTTGCATCCTCAGTCCGATGGCATGGTCGAAAGGTTCAACCGTACTCTAGAGGAACATTTAAAAAAGGTTGTCGATAAAGGACAAAAAGATTGGGATGAGCACCTACCAATGTTTCTGATGGCTTATCGGTCGGCAATACACGATACCACTACAGTCACGCCAGCAAAAGCCATTTTTGGTACGGACTTAAGGCTTCCAGCAGATTTGAAGTACGGAGTAAGCGTTGTCCCAGAAACGACCCATGCTGACGATTACATGTCGCGGAAAAGAGAAGAATTAGCAGATATACACGAGCTTATCAGGAGACGTACTCAATTGGCTAGCGACAAGATGAAAGCTCGGTATGACCTGCGAGCAAATACTGAAGGGTTCAAAGAAGGTCAACTAGTGCTGCTACATAACCCACAACGAAAACGAGGCTTGTCTCCTAAATTACAGACTCATTGGGAGGGACCTTACCGGATCGTCAAAAGGATTAATGATGTTGTGTATCGAATTCAAAAATACCCCGGGAACAAAAATAAATTTAAGGTAGTCCACATCGAAAGGCTGGCACCTTATACTAGAAACGGAGAGACTCTTGTTCGGGACGAACAAGTTTAAGCGGAGGGCAGTGTAGCGAAATTTGGTTTATGCTAGAAAACTCTTGAAATAAATACCAACGAAAGAAAACTAAACGATACTAGCTAGCATAAACATACTAGCACCATCTAGCGGCAAAATAATAAACTAAACAGACGCTGCAGTACACTATAAATAAAAAGTCAACAACCGAGGGAAATTATCGCCGTCGTACAACGTACAACGCTATCTAACATCTAGCATAATAGCTAGCTCAACGTCAGTGCGCCATGCGCACCATTCACCATTGTGGTGAATTGTGGATAGTAGTAGAATGCACGCTACAAAGTAGCACTGGTGGGTTGTAGAAAATGGTAGAATATACGCCACTTAGAAGGTACTGGATTATTCGAGAGAGTGATGACTGCAGTATAAAAAGGGTTGTCATCTGAGCTGAACACACAGTAGAATTAAACCAGCGAAGCAGTAAGCAATAAAGTGAATACAGTGTGATCCGTAGTAGAACAAAACAGTTTTCTATACAGTGTTAAATTAATATTAGAATTTGAACGTTAATAAAATAAACCATTTTATAACTAAATAAGTTTGTGTGTTTTTAATTGCTACACAATCCAGTGATCGAACTCAGAAAAGTGTGAGAGATCGAAATTATCGTCAAAGGGACAGAAATTTCGTAACAATATGTATGTACATATTTATAAACATACAATTTCGCTCGTTTAACAATAGTAGATACTAAAAGATGATCGATTGTTATTAACTTTTTTTATTTTGCATCACTCTAATGCAGTGTCAACCAAAACGTGCTCGCGAGCAAAACGCGGCAGAATTCAAGCAGAAACTGCGTGTATGTATACATATTCATTATGCCACGAGAACTCATATATTTATTTTCCCCAATATCCATTCCGAGTTTTTGTGTAAAAAAAATTTTATGTAACAAAATGTAAAAATAATTACAATTCATAACGTAATGAAACACAGGTCAAACAACAAAATCACTGATCCATCACGTCTGGTTTTTCAGTTATATGCAGTCAAAACTGAACTTTTTGCCAACTTCATGCACTAAAATTAGACGCACAAGCTTTTGGCGAGGATTTTTGATTACGGATTCGTACGTAGGTCGACTTCCTTTTTGAATCCCATGTTCAATCTTTTGTGTGCAATTATTTTCAAGAAAGTTATGCAGCTTTGAAAATATTCTTATTTTTCATATTCTGATGAAAAATTAAAAAAGTGTGTTATTTATTAAGTTTGCGAAAAAATTATCTAATATCTTGCATTTCTTCTTTAAATTCTGGCTTTTATAGTAGACTTTAAACTTCGTTGGGTAGAGAGCCGCTTGTTTTTTTAGGTAATGGACGTAACAGAGATATTTGACGGTTCAATGTCAAAAGTAAAATTTTATATAAATCTTGTTTTGTTTCCTTCCTACTCATTTTTTTTTTGTGTTATGCTCCCTAAAATATTTTACTTCCTTACGGCGACATTCTTGCGCATCTTCCCCTAATTGACCGATCGGCAAGAAAAATTTTCAATAACATCTTTTCCATGCATCAAGACCTTATGCCCTGTTGGCATGGCAAACCATTCATATAATTTTTTTGAAAAAGGTTGTTTCGGCTGTCCTCTTCTCATACCTTTTGAGGTGAAATGTTTATCAGTATGAGGTCAAGAGCTGATAACACATTTGGAGAGCCACTAATCATACTTTTTCTCAAATTTGTTGATACCCGCCCAACCGCAATCCAATTTCTGGCAGCTGATTTACAAAAACAATTTACCGAACTTAGCACATTTTTTTAACTTGTGATTCAAAGTTTTCTACTCCAATCAATTCTAACCAGTGTTCGAAAATAAACAAAACGGTACAATTCAATCGTGATTTGTGCCTATCTTAATTTGTGCGCACAATTCAGTATTGTACTCTGCAAACACAATACGTTTATTTTTCCTTATAAAAATAGCGTGCCGAAGCTCTAACGAGTACACATACTTTTCATAAACGAAGAGTGCACACAACCAATCTTCTTTTGTACGTCCCTGAGCACAGAACATAAATTTATTCTCATTACGTTTTGTGAAATAGAACGAAACAAAACCAATTCGTTACCATGTCAGACTTGCTTCTTCTTGCTGTGAGAAGCTTACATAATTGTGGCCACATGTTTCGATACTTTCCGAATTTTTCGACATATGCGACAAAAAAATGTAAAAAAACAGTTTAATAATAAAAAAAAGTGTATTTTAAATTTTTTCGGAAAACAATAAAAAAACCGTAACTCAGACTTAAATACATATTTCATGATTATTCTAAATTTTGGAATTAAAAAAAAAAACAATTAAATTTTTTTTGAACCGGTGGTATCACTGGTGCAATTCGCTGTTGAGTGAAATAAACGACACAATTGCGAAGTGTACCGAGCCAAAGCACGACACTCTATTTCTATTTATAAAGTACATGCTACGGTGCAAACACAAATACAAAACAAAACCAAAGCCAACAAATGCACAGAACGATTCATATTTTGTACCTTACTGAGTACACATTTCTGTTTTGTGCATTGGATTGCACACTATAGAAAATAAATAAGGTTTTGTGCTTCGGCTCGGTACAAAACGAATTTTACTGTTTATTTTCGAACACTGCTTCTAACACATAATTAAAAACAATATCTTTTGATTTCTTTGTACAAGGCTTAATTGGAGGGTACTTTCTAAGAACATTTAACATGTCGATGTTTTTTTACGATAGCGCCGTTACCTGCAAAATTGAAAAGTTTGTTCGGCAAGGGCAAGTAGGGAGTAAAAAATCGAACATATTTAGAAACCTTAAGTGCACTAGATTATATAGATAATAAAATTTCCATGTGCCTTTATGTGCCTCTAAAGATGTGGCACGCAAAGCAAAAATTTAAGATTATTTTTTTTTTTAGCAAATACAATTATTTTTTTTTAATATATAATATAATATATCACTTATACCTTCAACTATGTGCACCATGTGCACCATTTTTAAATAGTCCAAAAGTGAATTATGTAAACAGCACGATGTGATCAATTGCGCTCACTTAACTCGAGAAAAAAAAAATGAAATTTTGAAATTACCTAGAGCGATAACTTTGTCGCTTAATATCTTTTCTCGGAAGTCACTTTCGACAAAAATATTTTGCCACAATACGCAATAAGGACTTCCAAGTATAACGCAATATTTTTTTCTCACTTCCCTTATATAGAGAAAAATGAATTTCGTCCAGCTAAAAGTTATTAATTGATCACTGTGCGTCGCACGGCTTTTCTTTTTTTGTATGTACATGGTAAAAATATATGATTAAAGGAAATCTTTAAATTAGATTGGGAGTTAAATTTTTTTGTTCTGTTAATGCGAAAAATGAACCACAATGTTTGTTGTGCGAAAAATAAGGTTATGCATTCAAAGCTTTTTTATGTTCTTTCATGATTTCTCCTTGTGTAGTTCATGCGCACATTGAACGCTTGCGATGCGCTGGTAAAATGCGTTTGTGTAGGTTTGGCTGACACTGCTCTAATGTACATGAAAGAAATATGCAAATCAAATTTTTATATATTATTTTTTATATTTTTTTTATTTTTTTTTTAAACAATTTTTTTTTTTTTTGCTTAATATGTTTTGCTTTTTCCATTGGGCTTGGTCCCGTTTGCTTAAATTTATTTTTTCACGAGATATAGACGAAACTGTCTAGTAAAGCATTCTTTCCTATGAAATATCTATGGAAAACTAAAAAATGTAATTCCTTCCTGTACATTCAACTATTAAACCTGTGTGAAACAAAAAAAAAAATTTGAATCACTTTAATCTGTATATTTGTCGACTCCAATTCAAAGAATGCCCAGCCGGTTAATTGAGGAAAATGCAGATAAGATTATGGTATCCGGCTTACGGCATTCGTTTAAGTAGACAAAAATACATGAAAACTGAATTTACACGGGTGCGACGGTAAAAAAAAAAGCGAATGACTTTGCAATTTTGAAATAGAAAAACGGTATTTCGGTCAATTTTCAAATTTTTTATAAGAAAAAGAGAAAATGAGGGAAAAACAATCACGGATTTGAATTTTTCGCCTGAACACCACCACTATTTTGTTAGAAAGTCCGATAATCCCCATAACTTGCGCAATTTTTATCAATATTTTTTTAAAAAATTTGACGACTTCAAAAAGGCGGCGCTAATCCAGAATCCAATATTATTGAAAATTCTTTGAGAAGCTTTGTCGTGTAGTGCTACTCGTATATATGTATTTATATACGCTTATGCATCGTGAAAATCACATAACTTTATTTTGAACCGCCCGAAGATACACACATACATGTATGGATTAAGGAGTTAAGCCTGGTGGTATTTTCAAACCAGTATGCACGATTTCTCAAAATTGAAGCCAATTCGTTTTAATTTTGATTCTAAAAAAGGGCTTTTGCAGTATTGGCCGAAAATCTTTTTGATAACGATTTGATGATTTTTTTTGTTTAGATCGCGACTTTCCACCAAAAATGAGGTTTTTGGCAACCCTGGAAATTTTTCACACTCTTATCCCCATTTATCTCAAAAATTAGACACAGAAATAAATTAATACCAAATTCGAACTCAGCGTAGAAAAATACACAGGAAACAACATAAAATACGAATAAAATAATAAAAATAAATTTTACAAATTCATGTTTCGCGCAAATTCACATTCGTGGTTCTTTTTATAAGCTCCAATGCTTAAATTTTGAAATACATTGATCCTTGATCTGTTCTGCTTTTATTGAAGTCCTTCATTTGACCACCATGTTAAAATATGTATTGAGTAATTATTTTTGTATTTTCAGAGATTCTATCAAAAACTCAGTTGTTATGTGAGCCTTTAAAAAACCTGTTTGAGTCTTTAACTCAGTCTAAACCAGTTGAGGACGTTGAAACGCAGATATTATATATTAAAACACTTTTGGACGCATTAAATAAATTAGTGCTCGACTTACTACATACTAAAAATGCATCCGCCGATCTTGAAAATTTGGTAGAAAATGAATTATCGGAAATGGATAAAGCTATTGAAGAAGCAGCGGAAAGAATTGTTCAAATGCTGTCCAGTGCGAGAAGTGTTGATAGTGGAATAAAATTGGAGGTCAACGAAAAAATATTAGACGCTTGTACAAATTTGATGAAAAGCATTAAAATTTTAATACAGAAGTCTAAAGTACTGCAAGGAGAAATTGTGGCTTTAGGTCGAGGTAAGATCATTTAATATAACAGAACATTGCCCTTGCCTCGTTTTTATTTCAATGTGCTGATTAGCTTGAGACTGATGAATAATCCAAATTCTTAACATCATGGGAATTTAGTGCGAGAATTTAGGTTCAAAGTTGCGAAAAATTATTTTTCAAATAATTTCTTAACTCTTATTTTTGTAGTTAAGACACTTATATAGTTGCAGAATATGAAATTATATCTGATGTGCAGCGAATCAAAGCCGAGAAATTTCGAACCTTTTTAAAATAAATCAAGAAAATTTCTACTTTAATCGAATTGGTTACTCTATAGTATATTAAAGTTTAAAGTAATCTTCAGTAATGTATCAATTTTTGAAAAGAAATTAAACTTTGACCATAAAAGATGGAGTTATGGAGTTTTTCGAAAAATAAATTGATATTTTTTTAAAATTTTTTATCTTAGACCAAAATTTTTTTGCATTATTAAAGCATAACTATTCAAGACTTACCTCTGAAATTTTGGTCCAAAAATACTCGTCAATAAGTTAGAAAAGTTCAATGCCGTGAACGACCTCAAAATTTGCGATGAGCAAGATATCTGGAGACTGGTTCATCCCAAAAAAGAAAATAAAATTTTATTCGGTTAAGCAAATAGTTAGGGGGCGTTTGATCGTTCGATTTTTTTTGGATACATATTTTTTGATTTATAGCCTAAAACGACTCAAGTTTGTGCACAAAAAATGAAAATTTTCTTTGTACGGCCGCCATTTTGTCAAAAATTAATATTTTTCAAAAATCAACGATCAAACGCCCCCTAACTATTCACTCCAAGACGTTATTTCATTTGGATCATGGAAACAATTTATGCTGCTAGTGCTAGTTAAATCAGCATACATTGGTGTTCAGTAGTTCTCTTCTTATTAAGCGGTGGGTTCCTGTGGACAGACGCACGTTACTAGTGCTAAGCAAAGTAACATACTTTTGTACTCAGCGCATTCTCGAGCACAGACCCTCTTGTTAAGCGGTGGGTAAGGTAAGGTAGCTAAGCAAAGTAACGTACGGTTGCCCTCAGCGCATACGTGAATACAATTTACCGATTTACTAGCAGTGGATCGCTACAAGCAGTATGCTGAATCCGAATCTGGCCTCAACATTCAAATAGCTTTAACTTTGCGTTAAAGATGACAATTTAAAAGAAGAAGAATGGTACCAAATTTTTTATTATTAGAAATAAGCTGAACAAATATTTCAAAATTATGATGTGATGGGCCAATCCTTTAAAATTACTTCGTAAATGATCCTCAGTTGCTCAAAAACATGACCTCTTTATTTTCAGACTTACTTAATAACCTATAGTTTTTACATAAGCGCTGTTCATATATTAAGTAACGCTCTTAGGGGACAAAGGGGTTGATTTGATCGGAAAATACGACCGAGAAAAGCGCTTTTTGAAAGCGTAATGGAACGGTGTTTCTCGCTGTGTGATCTTCGATTTCCAGTTCGAATGCTTGCGCACACCAAGTGAAGCGCACTGTCGTCTTTGTTTTCCATGGCTGAACTCGAACACTGTGTACTCTTTTTCCTAAACAGCTGTTATTAAACCATCTTTGGTATATATATATATACTAAAACTTAGTAACGAGATCACAAATATCAAACTGAAAATCATATCCGTATTTATCCAAATCTGGCGAAGTCATCGTTGAATATACCAGCAATACAAACGAAAAACGAACGACTCTGTTCAACATTAGGAAATAGTGTTCGACCCGATCGATTTGCCATAATTTTCATATCAAAGTGAAAAATTAAAATGAAAGTTTATTTGCTACTCGATTATTGGAAGAAAATTTATAATAACATACATACGACTACTGTAGCAACGACTTTTTTTTTTATTAATAACACAGCCACACAAAAAAAAAAATGTCCGAGTCAAAGGACTTGACCGGTATATCTTTATGTAATTTTCAGCGCTGAATCCGAATCCGGGGTCAGAATTACCGATTTACCTCTGGTTTTGTACATAACCTCAAAAAATGCCCAAAAAATGGGCAAAATGAGATATAACGTAAACATTTGAAATTTTTTTCTATTTTCAAGTATTTTGATGAGCTGAAACCAGATTTGACTATTAAAAGCTCCTTCAACTACCCAAATTCAACTCTATCACCCATTTCATCCCCAAATTCCCCCATTTCGGGGTAAAAAATTTATTTATCCTAAAACTTTCAAATATCCCCCTATTCTCATGTATTTTTATGCGCTGAAACCAAATTTGATGATGAGAAGCTCCTTCAACTACCCAATTCGACGCTATCACCCATTTCACCCCCATTTCGGGGTAATAAATTTATTTATCGAAAAACTTTCAAATATCCCCCTATTCTCATGTATTTTGATTCGCTGAAACCGGATTTGATGATGAGAAGCACCTTCAACTACCCAATTCAACGCTATCACCCATTTCACCCCCGAATTCCCCCATTTCGGGGTAAAAACTTTATTTATCGTAAAACTTTCAAATATCCCGCTATTTTCATGTATTTTGATGCGCTGAAACCGGATATTTTACCCCGAAATGGGGGAATTTGGGGATGAAATGGGTGATAGAGTTGAATTTGGGTAGTTGAAGGAGCTTTTCATAGTCAAATCTGGTTTCAGCTCATCAAAATACTTGAAAATAGAGGAAAATTTTAAATGTTTACGTTATGTTTCATTTTGCCCATTTTTTGGGCATTTTTTGAGGTTATGTACAAAAACCGAGGTAAATCAGTGATTCTGACTCCGGATTCGGATTCAGCGCTTAAAATTACATAAAGATATATCGGTCAAGTCCTTTGACTCGGCCTTTTTTTTTTTTGTGTGGCTGTGTAATTGAACAATTTTTTATATTGAACTTTTTTAGTCATTTTTATTCAACAAACATGACACAGATAACAAGTGGATGAATTTAACCTGGTAATTGGTGGCATATGTTTCGACTATTACCACGTATATACATATTTTATATGCATATACTTAACCTCATCAGACCAGTTTCGGTTAAGTTTTTTTTATTTAAGAACAGTATTGCTTCAACATATTTTTAATAAAAAATTCTCAAGTTTAAGCAAAAAAGGCTTCTCAGGTCAGATTTTAAGAATGCGGAAACGCAAGTTGTTGTTAAATAAAATGAAAATTAGAGTCAAGTGACGCATTTTTTAACAATTCTAGATTTTACTTATTTAGCAATACTATCACAATTATAATAATTGTTTTTGTAAGATTTCATTTTATCACACACACAATTTAGCGTTTGCACACCAGAAGATTTGGGTCATTGATAGTAATCTAAGCTTTCATCTATTTCAGGTTTCTACTTATTACATAGCACATTTGCACTACTCAGTAATTAAACTTTTTATTAATATGAAAAAAAAAATTACCTTACCGAGTATCGATCTCATGGAGTATTAATTTTGAGCTCACAGTCCTAACCATTTAACCAGGTCTATTGTTTTACAAATATTTGTGTAATTTTAATGTGATTTTGATAATTTGCTTATTACATTACACCTTCGCTTACCACATTGTGCATTATTTCTACATCACGGTGTAATGTAAGAAATCAATGTTTATAAAATTAATGCATGGCCCCAAAAACTAGAGGGATGTCTATTTTGTAAAGCTGTGTATGCAAATGAATGAAGACTATTCTCCAAATGTTAGCTCTTGGATTTTGGTCAAGGGTATTATATGGTAAATTGTGTTTTGTAGTTTAGTTTGTCTAACATTGGCTTTTCTAGTCAGATAATTGCATTAAAACTTTTAGCAACCACATACTGGATCATTTTTACACACTAGGAAATTACCTTCATTGAAGGAGTACAAGATTCTATGTCATGCAAATCTTTTATATTTTGCACCAAAAAAGGTGGCATCATGACAACGTAAAATGTTACGTCTAAAGACAACTCCAGTGATAACATAACTGTGCGAACGAAATAACGTAAAAAATTATATAATTCAAACTTTTGGCGCTAGGTGCCTGACAGTGCCTCGCACGCAAAGTGTCACTGAGTTTTACATAATTCGGCTGTTAATATTTATTTTTTCTATTTTTTAGGTCTTGTGTTCATTGTAGGTAATATTGCAGTTTTCTTTATTTTGTTTTTTTTTACGTTGTAAGTAATTATTTTAAATTAAATTATATGTACATGTGGTTACTGGGCGCAGCCAAACCATTCGATCGCTTCAAGTTTTTAAAATATCAAAACGAACAGCGACAGGACAATCAATACAAGACACCGCAATTTCTGTCGTATGCAACGATTTGGTATGGAGTCGTGCTAACGTTTCATACCGTTCGAATGTTCGGAGTACAGTTCGAGCAAACTCTTACTAAATAATGTAGAAGACCACGAATATAGTAAGAAAAACATCCACAGATCATCTGCTCTGTGGGAATTTTACTGTTTTAAATATGTAGTTTCCTTTCTAACGTTTTACATCGGAACGACGCACCTACGGCAAATTATCGGCCCATAGCAAGTTGAATTGGCTTTCATTGAGCCCAAGCTAGACGTGCCTTTTCGTTTTTGTGTCAACAATGCATTTTTTGCAGGACGTCTTCCATATAAACCAACATCTTGCAGCCTCCTGCAGACAGTTTCCACATAAATTTTTATGAAATTATGCGTTTCTAGCCTTGTCCGTATAGCAACTACACTTTTAAAACGATTCTCCAAACTCATTTTTTAATAGGCCATATTTGTCCTACTGGTTGCACGTTTAGGACCAGATCCTTTTTTCCTCTCCAGCGGCTCGTAGGTATTCTTTTTTTCAAAATACGCAACTGTGGAATATGAGAAATCCATTCTTTCCGAAATTTTACGATAGGATACATCTTGGTGCTCTAGTCGCTTTTTGATCACGAGCACTTTTTGAGTTTTGCCATTTATATGGAAAATTGGGGCCAATCCAAAAAAACACTACAATATTCGGATTCTACGGAAAATTTCACTATAGAAAATTTTATCGCCATTCGTTGTGGTGTAAGTTTTTGTAAATTTGTAGAGTAGTGCTAATTTATCTATTTTTTCTCTGTCAAACTGACAAATCCAATCGTAAACATTGTGCCAGAGCTTGTTCTAAACAAAACATACATATTTCGCAATATTCTTAGTAGTTCGCAACAGTCAATTTCCTTTATTTACATATTTTCTTTGATAAAGTGAATAAAATATATATTTTGTTGTTGACAAATATCAGTTTTAAACTGATTTTGATTTATAAAATATATTTTTATTTTTTTTCAAACAGTATGCATAGAAACAAATTTGATTTATAGTAAAGACCAGCGTTAGACGACGCGGACGCGGATGCGTGCGTAAACAAAAAATCAATACTCCTATAGAGCGAGTTTACTTTCTACGCGATTACAAGCGTCCTTCGGCTTGACCAACTATTGGGCTTAAATATAACCCTCACAGTTCCCACAGAAATTCCGAGTAACGTTTATACGTTCTCAACAAACTCTTGTATTTTTTGAGACTAGACTTATAATCATTCCATTCATTTTCTAAACAGGATTTTTTTGCTTCCTGCTACTCCGTCTAAGGGTTTCAGCTGACCACAATGGGTGTTTTTTCTTTCCTCGGGGTTTACTTAGAAAGTATAAAAATAACATAAAAATTATATACATAAGTAAAATAAAATTAAATTAATATAATTTAGTTTTCACTTATTTCTAGTTAAGAAAAAATACAAAAAACAATACAAGATATAATAATTTAAAGAATTTAAGGTACTAGTAATATAATGTAGCAGTTTTAAGTTAAATTTACCAAAAATATAATTTACAAAAGAAAATTAAGAAATAATATAGAAAAAGCGACAAGGAAAAAAAAGGAGGGGAGGGGGAGAACATATGAAACTGAGATACATACCACACAAGGACTACATATTGGACAAGTAGTTACCGAAAAAACTTTTAAATTGTGTTGCATTGCTTATCGTTTGGATTTGAGAGGGAAGCGAGTTCCAAAAACGTTACGTATATATGAAGAACTGGCGTTTTATTGTAAGACACGTATATTTTGGTAGTACAACATTTTTTCCGCGATAAGACCCTGTAAATTTTAATTTTTGAGACAAGTATTGAGGCTCTGAAGTAAATATTACCTTATGAAGCATTGTTAAAACTTTTAATATCAGGAGATTGTCAAAGGTCATATTGGATATTCTTTTTGCATACTGTGAGATGTGACCTGATCGTCTTAGACCGAAAACATACCGAGCGATGTTATTATATAACACACTTAGTTTTTGTCTGCTCACAGCATCGCAGTCACCAAAAATTTCGCAACCATATAGCAGTGTTGGCACAAGATATGTCTTAGCTAATAGCATTCTAATATCTAAAGGCGTAAAATATTGGGTAACCCAGAGGGTGCGTAGCATGCCATAAACCTTTCCAATAACAATGTTAATGTGGTTGGTCCAGGTCAGCACACTGTTGAACGTTATGCCCAGATTTTTTGCCACAGGCACTATTTCTTTTTTTAAACCCTTGAGTAGTATGTCTGGACAAACTACTAAATTGCAGGGCTTTCTCCGGATAATCAGGCATTTGGATTTGCTTGGATTGATACATAATCCGTTGAGTTGAGCCCAACTTTGCACACGCTGAAGATCCTCGTTAAGCTTAGTCGTGCAGCAAGCTATGTCATTTGAGGAGCAGCTAATAAGCAACTGCACATCATCGGCGTACATGTGTATTAGAGCGGTTCAAAAAAAAAACTTTTTGATTTTTTCACGATGTGTCAGCGGATTACAATAGACTTATATGTCTGGACAAGCCCAATTACTAGGATTAAGGTTAATATTGAAAACTGGATTAGCGCCCTCTGATTTAAGTAAACAACCCATTTTCAAAAATCTTGATTTAAAAAATGCTGCAAGTTGTAGAGGTTATAAAATTTTTCAACAAAGTGGGTATGGTTTTCGGCAAACAATCGATCGGGGAATTCAAATCCGTGATTGGTTTTTCTTCTTCTTCTTCCTTTCTTACAAAAAAATTGAAAATAGACCAGACAAAAGTAAAAAAGTACCGATTTTCCACTTTCTAGCTCCAACACCTTAAATATTATGTTACCGCCGATCCCATGGTACATCATTTTTAATGAACTGATATTCCCTTAAATGAATGCCGAAACCGCATATCATTATCTTATTTTAAAACAAAGATATCTGCATTTTTCTAAATTAACAGACCTGATTTTTTTCGAATCGGAGTCGACAAATTTGCATATTAAGGTGATTCTAATTTTTTTTTAATGTACTGTTATTTGCTCAAGAGAATGTCGTAAACTGCATATCATTTCCTTATTGCAAATTCGAGATGTCTGCATTTTTCCAAATTAACAGAACTGCCATAATTGAACTATTCTATAGATTTTTCTAAAATATTCAAAAATTCAAATTATGTCATTTTTTGGTTTGTTTTGAGACTAATAATTATTATATTAATAATTTTTGTATTGAACTTTTTAGTCATTTATACAACCAACATGACAAAGATAACAAGTGGATCAATTTAACCTGGTAATTGGTGACATATGTCTCGGCTATTATCACGTATATACATATTTATATGCATATACATAGCCTCATCAGACCAGTTTTGGTTAAGTTGTACTGAGAATCGAACACCCGACCGTATGCATTTTTGAATTGCGACGGCCGCTCTAACACTTGAGCTATTGGGTATGTGACCTTGATGTGTACAAAGTGCGTGTTTCTTTTGATTTCGCACGTATTGTTCCATTTTTCTTGTTATCTTTCTGAGCTGGAAAATTTTCCAGAACTTTGAAATTATATGAAAAAATATAATTATAAAATCATAGCACATGTATAAGCCAAATAAACTTAAAAAGAGCTATGTCAACTGAACATAACTCAGAAAGATAACAAGAAAAATGGAACAATACGTGCGAAATCAAAAGAAACACGCACTTTGTACACATCAAGGTCACATACCCAATAGCTCAAGTGTTAGAGCGGCCGTCGCAATTTTAAAATGCATACGGTCGGGTGTTCGATTCTCAGTACAACTTAACCAAAACTGGTCTGATGAGGCTATGTCTATGCATATAAATATGTATATACGTGGTAATAGCAGAAACATATGTCAGCAATTACCAGGTTAAATTGATCCACTTGTTATCTTTGTCATGTTGGTTGTATAAATGACTAAAAAGTTCAATACAAAAATTATTAACAAATTATGTCAGTTCTGTTAATTTAGAAAAATGCAGATATCTCGGGTTCGAAATAAGAAAATGATATGTGGTTTACGGCATATGTTAAGCAAATAACAGTACATTAAAAATGATGTAACACGGGATCGGCAGCAAAATAATATGGGGTGATTTTGCAACTTTAAAGTACAATATCGGAATTTTTTCATTTTTTTCCGGTCAATTTTCAATTTTTTTATAAGAAAAAAAGAAGAAGAAGAAAAACTAATCATGGATTCGAATTCCCCGATTGATAATAACTGTTTGAAATAAAAAAAAAAAATTGAATCACCTTAATATGCAAATTTGTCGACCACGATTCGAAAAAAATCAGGTCTGCTAATTTAGAAAAATGCAGATATCTTTGTTTTGAAATAAGATAATAATATGCGGTTTCGGCATTCATTTAATGAAATATCAGTTCATTAAAAAAGGTGTTCCATGGGATCAGAGGTGACATAATATTTGAGGTGTTGGAGCTAGAAAGTGGAAAATCGGTACATTTTTTCTTTTGTCCGGTCAATTGTCAATTTTTTTGTAAGAAACGAAAAAGATGAAGAAAAACCAATCACGGATTTGAATTCCTCGATGGATAGTTTCCCGAAAACCATACCCACTTTGTTGGAAAATTTTATAACCTCTACAACTTGCAGCATTTTTTAAATCAAGATTTTTGAAAATGGGTTGTTTACTTGAAACAGAGGGCACTAATCCAGTTTTCAATATTAACTTTAATCCTAGTAATGGGGCTTGTCCAGATATATAAGGCTATTGTAATCCGCTGACACATCGTGAAAAAATCAAAAAGTTTTTTTTTTTGAACCGCTCTAATGTGTATATTAGAATTTTGAAGGACATCAGGTAGGCCTGAGAGGTAGCTTCCTAAAAGATTTGTGGCTGATGTTGAAAAGTGAAATAAATGTGAAAGCTTAGTGCACAGTATTTTGTGATCAACTGTATCGATAGCTTTGGAGTGGTCAAGTAACACCAAAAACGTCAGTTTGTTATGGTCTATATTACTTCTAATTTCTTCAGTAACATCTATAAGTGATGTTACACATCTTCTTTTGGGCCTAAAGCCAGATTGTTTATCAGTAAGAAGAGAATTTCTTATCAGGTACTTACTTATTTGCAATTGCATCAAGTTTTCAAAAACTGTAGACATATAAGGCAAAATTGCAATAGGACGAAAATCATTGCCAGCTTTTGGGACAGGTATTATTTTGGCTTTCTTCCAGTCAGAAGCAATATAGATGTTGTCAAAATAACATTGAAAAAGTGTGTTTTAAATGGCAAAAACTTCGGCAGGAAGGCTTTGACGAAAATGGGATGCATGTTGTCAAGACCAGTTGCTTTAGATTTAATTGCCAGAAAGCCTTGCAGCACATCGATTTGGTTAACGCCAGCAAAGCTAAAATGACTAAAGTTATGGGTTACAGCATTGACAGAGTGACTTTTATTTGGAGCAGGTAGGGACACGTTTATAAATCTATTGTTTAGTTCGTTCAAGTCAACGTTTTCTGGTGCTCTAGCTGTATTTTTCCCAAAACCTGTTTCCCGAATTAAGTTCCATTTTTGTCTACTGCTTAAGACTGACTTAAGCTTTTCTTTAAAGTAGGCCGACTTGGCTTCCTTAGTTGCCGCTACAACTTTTCTTCTCAACACTTTGAAATTATCGTGAAATTCAGGTACTTTAAATCCCTTCCATCTGCCATATGTTTTGTTTCTTTTATCAATTAGCTCTTTCATTCTATTCGAGAACCAAGACGGCTGCCCGTACTTAATAAGTTTTGTTTTTAAAGAGACATATTTTTCGAACAAATTATTTATATTATACGCAAGAAATGAAAGCTGCTCGTCGACAGAGTTCATATAGAAAATATCTGACAAATCTAAATTCTCTAGTTCGGCGCTAAATGAGGAGTAGTCAATGTTTTTAAAATCGCGAGACTGTATTTTGAGAATACAGGATCAGAGGTTTGGTCATACAATAGGATTTTTTCAGTATCATTCACAAAAATTAGGTCCAATAATGTATTGCTATGCTTTGTAAAATGAGTGGGCATAACACAATTTACTGTCATGTCATCGACTAAGTTGTTCTCTTGCAACACGTTGCTATTGAAATCACCAGATATAATGATATTTGTATATGACAGTGCTAAAGTTTCAAATATCTAAAAGTTAGCTAAAGTTAGAATATCAGTTGATATGTTGCGGTTGGGTCTATAGACGCCACCTATTAGAATCTTTCCTAAACCATGAATCACCTCAACAAACAAATATTCAATTTTGTCATTCGAACATGACCTACAGATGAAGTTGCATATTAAACCATCTCTTACATATATTGCTACGCCACCTCCATGGCTATCTCTGTTTGCACAGAATAATTTAAACCCATTAACGTTAAAAACACCATCACTCACATGGGTCTGAAACCAAGTTTCCGAGACGCACACTACATCAACTGTTGATCCCTCGAAAATGTAGCGAAATTCATGAATCTTTTTCTGCAAGCTTTGCGCGTTAATATGGTATGACATACTTTAAGTCCTTCCTTTTGCTTGCTTAACACGCGAACAAGAGTATATACATTGCCACTGGATCTGCTTTGCAAATCACTACCCAAACTTATCATTTAAAAGATTTATTAAAATTTTCAATTTAGCAGCAACACAAAAATACCGATAGTATATTAATGGAGTTTTACCTCGTATAGCTTTCACGTGTTTTTTAAAGTGGAAAATCAGAACAAAATTATAATCAAGCGAAAAATAACTAACTAACATTTCATATATATAAAAGTAGAGGTTGTTATTTAATTTAGCAATAAAATAAAATTGTTGAGCAATATTAAGTTCCGGCGTCTCTATCTGCAGTAACAGTGTGTGAATGAGGATCGTTACGAAAAAAATTTCCCATATCTTGATTTTGTAGTGGGGGTTCGGTAGCAGTAGAAATTAAATTAAATTGATTCACTTGCTCTAAACTTTCGATACGTTGGATGGTTTCATTTAGACTGCGTTTAACATAGACCAGGCCTCATTGTAAAGGCCGAGCATAAAAATTTTTGTTTTTTTAGTCCGAGTGCAGTGCGATAAATTTTGTAATTCTCTGAAGTTAAGCACTCATTCGTATAAAACGGAGCACTTGAGTTAAACCCAATATCATTTAATCGTAATAAACCATTTCGCGCTCGTTTAAATTGTGCAATGGTTTTTAAAAAACGGTTCTTGTCATAATGAGTTTCAAGTTTCGCGATAATATCAGTATCTGGTGATGTAGTTACCAGGCCCGTGCGCAAGGGGGGGTTTTGGGGGTTCACACCGCCCCCCCCCCCCCCCATTGGGAATTTTCGCACGTAGGTTTTTATTGACATTTGAACGAAAAATCAAAGAGACACAACAAATTTTTCTTTTTTTTTTAAATGAAAGAACTAAAATGCCAATAAATCGTCAAAGCCCGACTTTTTTATTTTCGACAAAATTTGCGCCTTCTAGCTATTTTTGGACCAAAAGCCACGATTTGAGACCACTGCGCGTTGTTAAGGCTAAGTAACACGATTATTTTTTCAAGGCGCGTTTAAGCATTATAGTTCACGTGACATGTGGACAAATGAAGTTCAACTTTGGCGTCAAAGCATTACCGGGCAAGACATCAAAAACTCTCTCTCGAAGCACTGGGTATTTGCAACGAAGACGCATTTCTAAATGTCCATTAAATGCTTCGTGTTTACCTGTGACAACAGTTACAAATGAACGCTCCTTTTCAGCGCTACGTCGTTTAAAGACACACCTCAGATCAACTACATGTGTCCGAAGGTCGGCTTAACGGCTTAATCAATGTGGAAAGAGTTTTGGACGAGTTTTTTCAAGTACCTCGCAGAATTAGCTACTTACGTAATGATAACTGAATATCGAATCATAACATAAACACTACACTCTAAAAAATAATTACTATATTTAATGTTGCAATAGTGTTTCCATTATTAAATGTTGTAATTTTGCACATGAAATGTATTCATAATTTATGTACATACTGAATGACAGCTCAATATGAGACTACTTACACTTTAATTTGTGTAATAAAATCAGAATACCATTTTTTTTCGTAATAGACAGTAGAATACATATTTTTATTGGTAAAAGGTGGTTGACTACACAATTTTTTCTGCAATTTTACATATTAAGTGTGTGTATCCTAGAATTTTGAAAAATACACATCTCTTGTAAGTTTTTACACATTTTTTGTAGTTTTTACAACAATAATACTAGTAAATTCACTATAATTAATATAGTAAATTTACACATCGCATTTTTCATTTTTTAGAGTGAAGACTTATTCAAATAAATGACATTCTAGAAGAATACATCAGAAACACTTGATTTTCGAAAATTTATTCATATTCGATAGAGTATATACTCATTTAAAAAAAATAAAAAAAAAATCTCTTAGGGTTGCTACCAGAGCTGCAAAATTTTAATTTTTCGGAATTTGGCCAAAAAATTGAAAAAAATTTGATTTTTTTCTTATCTATAATATTTTCTTTTCTGAATTTTCTTTCGATTTTCCTTGCGTACACATAAGGAAGTATCGAACAAAAATTGACTGCTATTTTTTAAGCCTATACAAAACTGTAGTCTCTTTGCGAGTAGAGCTCTGATGTTTCTTGTGTAAAATCCTTTCATGTTTTTACTGCATTCACCTTATACAGTATTTTTTATATTTTTTTTAAACTAATCATGCAAGATATTGTAATCGCTTGCTTATAAAATACTTTGAAAATTTTTGGGCCAGAAATCAAATTTTATTGTTTTTTCTCATTTATTTTTTAATAGAAATTCATGCCACTCATTGACCATTTCAAATTATAGTGTAGTTATTAAGGTGAATGCAGTGAAAACAACAAAAGATTTGAGCTGTTACACAAGAAATTCGAAAGAAAATTTAAAAAAAAATGTTAAAAATAAGAAAATCAAATTTTCTTTACTTGTTTTCGCCAAATTCCGAAAAATGAAAATTTTGCAGTTCTGGTAGCAACCCTAGGACTATTTTTTTTTTTAATTGTGATATACTCGAATATGAATAAATTTTTGAAAATCGATGTCAATATTAAAAGTAAACCGTTTTTGGACGTTTTTTATGAACATAATTTGACATGAAATGTCCGAGTTAAAAACCCTCCGCATGGATGATTCCTGCGCACGGGCCTGGTAGTTACGCTAGATTTTTTAACGCGGTACATGCTTTTAAGCTTCGGTGCTAGTTCTATGGTTTTGCATAAGCGCTGGAAATAATCATGAAGGTTTTTATTTTCATTAAAGGGAACACCTGTAATACGCAATTCAGATGCCACATTCGAGTTCTCTTGCCGAGCGATTTGCAATTTTAGAGCACTTATATCTGATTTAAGACTTTTGTTTCAGCAACATGGGTTTCAAGGGAGTCAACTCTTATTGTCACAGCGTGTAAAGCAAGTTCTATTCTATTTATTTTCTCGCGCATCTCTTCACGAATTCTATTTTCACTCTGCTTTATTTGTGTTGAGATATATTCTCTTTGTTCGGCAAATTGCAGCTCTAGCAGCTGGTTTTGTTTGGAAAAAAGTGTATCCATAAGTCGAATTAACTGCAAGGACGAGATCAGATCCGTAGCTTCAGATTCTGTGATGTATGAGGGATTTTTTAAATTGCGAATAGGCGTTTCATCACAAAACGATTTTCGTCTCACGTTGGCACATTTCATACATTTGAACGCAGACTTGTTCTCTTCAAAGAATACTAACTCGTCTTTTTTAATGTTCATGCAACTGCAGTGAAAATATTCATTACAAAGAGGACACTCTATTTTTTCATGGTTTTGCTCAACCTTGTTTCCACAAATTCACGGCATTTTCAAATAACTAAAATTAGTGTAGTAATGTAGAGAATTAATTTTTTGAATGATTGGTTGAAAAATAGATGTCACCGCAATTTATGAACAGCTGATTTTTAGCACAAGAGGAACTTTGACGTTTGTAATTGGACTGAGTTTAGTTTTATTTTACATTCTTCCCTTTCCTTCACATTCGCTTTTGGGTTGAGTGATATTTTTTTTTAAATTATTATGCGAACACTTTATGAACAGAGTACCGTTGACATGAGACAGATAGTCCAGTAGAATTAGTTGAAAAAATGAGAAAAAAAAAATAATTCGTTACAGCAATCTAACAACGGAATATTGTTGAACAAGCTCTTTTAAAAGAGGACAAAAAAATCGAACCGACAGCAGCTATCTGGGGTGGTAAGGGGTGCATTTTTAGAGGTCGAACACAGTTTTTCACGATTTCTGACTAAACTGTGCATCATATCAAAAAAAATTAATGCAAAAGTTGTAGGAAATAAGAAGATCTACAACTTTTGTACTGATCATTTTCACCTTAACCTCAAAATTTTTCGAAATAATGGCTGAAACCCGGTTTTTTGGTTCTTAACTTTTTTCTTTGACAAAAAAGTTTCTATGGAGCTGAAACTTTGGCAAAAGATACTTTTCAGTGTTACACAAAGGCAGTAATTTTTTAAGACGGAAATATTTAGAGGTTGTTTTTCAATTTGATTTTTAAACTAAAAAAACCGAAATTTTTAACTGAGATTCTTCTTAAAACTACACCTCCTAAGGAGTTCTGTTTTGGCTCACTTACTCGTTGTTTTGTCTTCTTTAGATAAATGGTAAAAAAAGGTATACCGCAATGGAAAAATAGACCGAAAAATTGAAAATCTGTGGTCTCTCCGCGAGTAGAGTTTTGGTGTTTCGTGTGTAACAGCTCGGATCCTATGTTGTTTTCACTGTATTTACCTTAATACACTAATTTGAAAATTGTCCATAGAAACTTTTTTGTCAAAGAAAAAAATTAAAAACCAAAAAACCGGTTTTCAGCCATTTTTTTGAAAAATTTTGAGGTTAAGGTGAAAATGATCAGTACAAAAGTTGTAGATCTTCTTATTTCCTACAACTTTTGCATTAAACTTTTTTTGATATGATGCACAGTTTAGCCAGAAATCGTGAAAAACTGTGTTCGACCTCTAAAAATGTACCCCTTACCACCCCGGATAGCTGCTGTCGGTTCGATTTTTTTGTCCTCTTTTAAAAGAGCTTGTTCAACAACATTCCGCTGTCAGATTGCTGTAACGAATTATTTTGTTGTTCAAACCCTATTTCTCCTGGACTAAGAAACAAGATTCTCAATTCGAAGTATATATTTATTTAGGGTTTTTTTTATCATTTATTATCAATATCAAGTATACATTAGCTAGTTATAATTCAGCAATATAAAATCCTTTTTTAATATTGATAAAACTGCAATCTGTTGTTTTTAAGAATAACAAGAAGCGAATGCAGTTACGTTTAAGACTAAAACATAAGTTAATTAATACATAAAAATTATTAGTTCATACTATTCGTGGGGGCTTTTTTCTTTAAAAAATGCATATACAAGCGCAAAAAAAATTAAAAATAGTAAATAAGTAAAAGCATTCATAATAATAAAAATCGCAAAAAATTTAAAAAGGAGGGGAAAAAAAACATAAGATATTTGGGATTCAACTATACCAAAACACGAAGAAGTCTATCGATGTCTACAAACTCAAGATCAAATATCAACGACTTAGCCTTTTTAGAAAACCTTATTGATTTCGTACGCATCTGATAGATTCAGGAAGACTATTGAAAAGTGCAACCGATAAATAATAATTCAAAAAATGTTTTGTGGTATGGTTTGGTATGGTAGCCAAGCCGAGTAATTTCTGTTAACTAAATAACCACATCTCTTAAAAAAGACTTTCAAAACTTTAAAAAAGTATAAGTGCTTTAAAGGTAGAATTTTCAGATTACGGAACAGCGGAAGACTTCTTGCAAGACGATTCTTTTTACATATTATTCGAATAACGTGTTTCTGCGCAAACAACAATGGGTTAAATTTGTATAAATTGGTGCCACCCCAGCAAGCTATACCGTATTGTATCTTGGAATGAAAGATACCATGGTAAATTCCAATTAATAGCTTTTGATTGCAGTATTTTTGTAAAAGATACAATTGACGATTAGCACCCATTAATTATCTTTTTAATGTAGATGTGTGGTCATTGCAGCACATTTTCCAGTCTATTATCAAGCCAAGATATTTAAAAGATTGCACCCATTCTATGGCAAAGCATTCTTTACAGCAGGCACGTTTGTCAAAGTATGTTTGTGCCATATTATGGAAGGTACAGATAGTGTTATCTAATTTATACTTTCTACATTCAGCTGCATGAAAAGTGGGGTTACAAAAGTGAATTTCCTTGCCTGAAACACTAAAATATATAATCTTAGTCTTGTCGCTTAAAACAAGTTTATGCATTGAAAACCAATGTCTCAATGTACTTATATCGTGATTTAAGCCAGCAGTTAGGCTTAGTAATGAATCACTTGTGTAAGTACATGCCATGTCATCAGCAAAAGCTATAATGTCACTATAAAAGTATTGATCAAAAATAAAGTTTACAAAAACTAGAAAAAAATAGGCCCGAGGACAGAACCTTGTGGTACACCGATGGTTATGTTTAAGTAATCACTATACTGATTTTCAGACTTAACTCTTTGACTTCTATAACTTAAGTAAGACACCAATTATGAACAACACCTCTGAAGCCGCATTTGTAGAGTTTCTCTAAAAGAATTGAGTGGTCGACTGTGTCAAAAGCCTTTGTAATGTCAATGAACAAAACTGCAGAGAATTTTTTCTGATTAAGACCATTGTTTATGTTGTTGCAAAAATTTAGGAGGGCATCCTCAGTAGACATACCTTCTCGGAAGCCAAATTGACACTTGCTTAAGTATTTTATTTTGTTCAGAAAACTTATCATCCTTTTTTTAACGGCTTTTTCAAAAATATTTGAGAATACCGGAAGTATGGAAATCGGTCTATAGTTACTAAGGAGCGTTTTGTTACCCTTTTTAAGTATTGGAATAACTTCAGCTCTTTTAAGGTCACTGGGAAAAATGCCTGCAAAATACTTTCATTAAAAATAATGCAAAGTACGTCAGCAATATTTAGTGCAATCAGTTTAATAAAAGTATTAGAAAAACTATTTTCTGTTTTCGAGCTAGAATTTTTTAGAGACATAATTATTTTAAATATTTCATAAGATGAGACAGGCTCAAAGAAAAAGCTCTCAGAGTAAACCTTTTCTTTTTTTGAACAGTCACAAAAATTATGATTCAATCCATTATCAAAAACAACATCATTGCCAATTTTGACAAAAAATTCGTTAAAAGCATTGGCCTTACCAATAGCGGTTGTAACAACATTATCACTTACAATTAGATTACCAATTTGCTCATTAATGAACGTTTTATTTAATATATTATTGACAAGTTGCCACTCTTTTCTTATGTTACTTTGTAATTTAGAGAATTCATTAGCATAGAAGTTGTTTCTGCAATTGGTAGATTCTATTGCTACTTCTTTACAGAGATTCTTATAGTGCATCTTGACATTCACATTTGCAGGATTTTTTATACTTTTTTTGTAAACTTTATCTTAATTTCAATTTTCTTTATTAACTCTATCGATATCCACGGCTTCAACCTTTTGAGCTTTCTGTTTCTATTTTTTAACTCCGCAGTGCAAGCGCAGACATGATTGCTAAACGTGTCATTAAAAAGCGTAAATGCTATGGACGGATCTACTTCTTCATAAACACTATCCCATTTTTCATAGCGGAGGCGGTAATTCAGAGCAATAAAATTTGTTTTTTCATAAAAGGAAATACTATCACTAGGTTGGTTTTTGGGTTTTTCAACGTTTTTGAAGCAAAGGCGCGTCATACAATGATCAGTAATACCAAATTGTGCTACAGAACTACAAATCGAAGCATTGTTTGATCGCCCCAATAGTACAAAAATGTGATCAATGTATGTTGCAGAAGTTTCCGTTATTCTGGTTGGCTGATTAACACATGATTCTAGTCCAAATGATGAAAGAAGCATTAGATATTTATCGGCAAATTTTGACTCTATCAGCAAATTTAAATTCATATCACCAAGCACTATTATGTTTTCGGACATGTCGCCCAGCAATAAAGTATTTAAATCATTTAAAAAAGTTTCGGCTGTAGAGGAGTTGTGAAAACGATATAAGCAATAGAAGGAGTACTTCTTGTTGTCTATAATAAATTTTATATATTTAAGACATCAGCACTTACTGAATTAAAAGCACAAAATTCACAGTCATATTCATTTTTCACATAAACCCCAACACCTCCAGATGCATAGTTGTTGTTGCATTTCGCAAAGAACTTATATCCCGGTAAATCAAATAGCGGAATTTCTTCATGCAAAATCCACGTTTCAGACAAAAAGACAAAATCAGGCTTATTAACAAAAGAACCGATATTTAAAGTCAAATTATCAAAATTCGTTCGTAAACTTCTGATGTTTTGGTGAATTAAATAAAAATCGTTGGCATATGTTGGAGTGGAGGATATGGCGTCAAAGGAAACATTTTCATTTTTATATCAAACATATTTTATAACAATTTGTCTCTAATTTAGTAACTATTAATTTACTAAATTATTCTCTTCAGATCCTCCATTGAATTTATCACTATTACATCATCATTTTCCCTTTTACGCATTAGAACCCTTCCATTTCTATACCAAAAAAACCTATAATTTTTCTCCTTCTTTAACTTGCGACAGGCATTAAAAATTTTTCTATTTTCATTCGACATACTATCATTTATATAAATAAAGCTTGAATGGGAACTGCTAAAGATTTTTGAGTTTAAGTTATTTCTGTTTGCATATTTTTTTCTTGGTTAATCCAGAAACAAACTTAACGCACAATATTGGAAGGGTCACATGATTTGCTGCTGCATCGCTTTCTTTCTTAATATTTTTTACGTAGCAGTTGTCTATTTGCTCTTCTGTAATGTTGGTGTTAAGACCAGTTGAAAATACTTTTAGCGCGCAGTCCAGGGCATTGTTATTGTTGAGATTTGGAATGCCAACAGTTTCAATGGATTTATCGTTTTTTTCTTGCTGCAAAAAACCCACTTCTTTTCCTCTTGTAAAGAGCCGATTAAGGAGAGAGAAGTAGTGTGCATCTCTTTAATCGCAATGATCTCTTTGTAGATAATTGCAAGCGTTATTCTTCCTGTTCTTGTTGATGCTGCTGATTGCCATTTAGACTTGAAATTGAGGCTTGAGAAGTTTGCATTTGTTTTGTTTCTTGGTTTGTTGCAGTTTTTTCATTCTGTTCTATCATAGTCTGTTGATATTGCTGTTGTAGTTCGAGGTGAAATTTTGTTATTTTCTTTACCTATTTCTAATACTTTCTGGTATGTTGGTTTGTTTTTAAAAACTGTTGACGACTGTAGATGTTGTTGCTTATTTGCTGGTTTTAGCTGTTGCTGTTGTGTTGTTATTTTGTTCTCTATTGCTGTAGGTTGGTTTGTCTCTTCAATATTTTGGCAATTTTCTTTCATCTGTTGATGGACTTCGGACGAATGACTCATTGCGTTGGACAAAGCAGAGACTTGTTGTTGCATAGATTTGCGACGAAGTGTGTTACATTTCTCGCACCTATACTTTATGTTGCTATTGTAAAAGTAACTTATTTCGGTTTTGCTTATATTTACACACGCGCCATGAAAATAATTGAAGCAGTCGCCGAAAGTGATTTTTGTACAATCAGTACGTTATTTTTTGTTTGCAAATCGTGCAATTTATTACTGACTTTGACTTTCGACGAGCTTAAGAAAAGTACGTGCGCACCCCACGAAAATACGATGGTTTTATTAGTTCGGTTTTATTAGTTCGAAATATAAAGTTTGCGCGCAAAAATTAAGATCCTGGAAACAATGTTAAACAAATTTTATCAAGATTTTGCACTTAACCGAAACGAAACGAAACTTCACCGTGAGTAAGTTAGATTACTATTTCGTGATTTCCAATGTACAAAGTTTATTTAATAGGCTTTAATATGGTTTATTCAATAAAGAATGAAGCGCGCCCAAAAGTATGTCCGTTAACCGTTTATCAATGTATATTTCCAATTTACTGGACAAGATATCGCCAGGGATTTATTTAACCCTCCCATTAAGCTTTGAACCAGCTTGTCAATGTCGTAGACAGTTGACGGCTCTGCAGGGGTTGAGATAGACATATGTTGTGCGAGTTTCCTGTTACATATTCCCCAGTTTGTCCTTTTACCTTGCGATGAACAACTAGATTTGGAGAGCTACCAGTTAGAACAAATTCTATATATCGATGATCTGAAAAAGAGTGCTCATGTGAGACTCTCCAGTCAACGACGAAATCAAAAGCGAAGTCCGAGACCAATATTAACCGTGTTTTATTCGCTTTGGTTAAACCTAAAAGTGAATAAAACGCATAAGTTTAACCTTTTATAATTCTGCATTTGACCAATAGGTGGCATGACAGTGTTTGACAAAAATTTTTTTTTTTCAAAATCAGAGCCGGCTTTATGGTCGTGTGGGTGAACGGGGCCTAGCACGGTAAGGGGCTTCACGTATCAGTACATAATTTTTTTTTTCAAATTCTTACTATCAAATGATTTCAAACTGTTTTTATAGTGTCGCAAACGCTAATACCAAAGTTTTCTTTTTGTTTACTGTTGTTTCATCACTTTTTTTATTTTAATTTTGTGTTTCTATTTTAATATTTGGGCCTAGCACTGGCTGGGTGCCCAAGGCCTCGCGTAACCTAAGAACGCTTCTTTAAAATTCCAGCAAAGTTGCCATATATTTTCGATTATTTTAGGTTTGTGTCTATGATACTTCAAACTTTAGCAAAGACAAAAAAAGTTGAATCAATTGAACTAGAAGTTGAGCTGGTTCTCACATTTGTATGAGATTTTGGTTTAACCAAAACGAATAAAACACGGCTATTATGTTCAAGATTTCTTCCCTGTTCTTTACTGTAAAGGTGGGTTCGCAACCTTTACTGCAGATAAGGAGTACTTAAAATATATTCATCTGTGCTTCTTCTATGATTACACTATTCAACAGTGGTTTTGTTGCCTTGGATGTCTCTGCGGATTTCTTTAGTTTCAAGCTCACAGTTTACGAATATATTCATGAAAGTGCTGGATTGGCTCTAGTTTTTATGATATTGAGGTATTTATCTCTCATTTATAAAAATCTCGTGTCACAGTGTTTGTTACCGAACTCCTCCGAAATGGTTTGACTGATTTTTACGAAATTTTGTGTGTATATTTGGTAGGCCTGAGATAGCTCGTAGGCTATAAAAATTTTATTTAGGGAAAATATTTAGGGTGGTCCTCATACAAAAATATTTTTAAGATAGCATTTTCACAAAGACCACTTCATCGATTCAAATGGAATTTACACCCCGTGTCTTTTATGTTTAGAGACATAGTTGAGTCTATAAAACTTTTATTTAGTATGCATATTTAGGGTGTCCCTCATACAAAAATATTTATAAAATATCATTTTTACGAAGACAGGTTAATCGATTCACATGGAACTTACACCACGTGTCTTTTATAATACATGGTGTAAATTCCATGTGAAACGATGTAGTGGTCTTTATGAAAATGCTATTTTAAAAATAATTTTGTATGACGGCCACCCTTAATCTGCACCCTAAATAAGATTTTTATACCTGCGAGCTATTCTCAAACCTACCAAATATACACACAAAATTTCATAAAAATCAGTCAAGCCGTTTCGGAGGAGTTCGGTAACAAACACTGTGACACGAGATTTTTATATATGAGAGATAAATACCTCAATATCATAAAAACTAGAGCCAATCCAGCACCTTCATGAATATATTCGTAAACTGTGAGCTTGAAACTATAGAAATCCGCAGAGACATACAGGGCAACAAAAAAAAAGTTAATTTTGTTGAGTAGTGTTATCCCAGTTTTGTTTAAACAGCCCTGCTCAACAGTAGTCTTTAAACATGTCGGTGGCTGACCACAATCTCCAGGCTAGCAACGACCGCATCTCAGTCACTCAAAAACCTCATAGCAAAAACCTGTTAAGATTGGTCTTTGCCAACACGTGCGCTCTAGGATTACCTTCCACATTCGCCACCGAAAACATATAACCTGGCCTCTTCAGACCGCAGACCCTCCCGGTATGAACCAAGGGTTTCTGCATGAGGACTACATCATATCTTCTTTTACTAAAGCGGATCAGTAAACCGGCGGGCGCCGCTTAAAAGTGGTGGAGATTTATTTGGAGTATCTTCTTTGGATTCCAAATCACCTCCCCCTCTACGGCTGTTATGTCAACCTCTTCGAGTAGCAATGCTTCTTCAAAGAGGACTCCGACAAGCTATCGAAGGTCATGGAGTTGTTTCCTTCCAGTGGCCTCAGGTTGGCCGCTTAGAGTTCAGCTCGCCCTCTCTAGCTCTACCGCCTCCTCCTCAACATCCATCTCCACTGGAACTGGTGGTGTAGTAGCGATGGTTTCTGTGAAGAGAGAGATAGCACATTTGAAGGCAAGCTCTTCATCCATACGATAAACCCTAAGCGTCACATTGTTGAGATCATCCTTAACGACACCCTTAGTTGCCGCCAGGGCTAGTGTTTCCAGCTTCCTAGTCTTCCAGTTGTGAGTTGGAAGATTGGCAATGTATAGTAGGAGCAGAACTGCTCCTCCCCCGACGTGATGCTCAGTAGCCAGACGCGAGCCCGGGACCAGGTAGAATCCAATCTTGATAGCCTCCAGTCTCGCGCCTGGGTACACCTCCGCTAAAGTACTGACGGCTACCTTATCTAGCGTGTCAGACCGCTCATCATCGTAGGAGAAGAGTTTGAAAAGGCCCTGATGCCTGAATGCCGCTTCACAAGATGTCACAGGACCAGGAAATTCCTCGATTTCTGGAAGAGGATATTAGCTAAGGCATCATCTACACACTTCCACTTATGACGAAGAATCGCCTCGTCCTCCGTCGCCCTGACAATTACTGCAAAAACTCTCCCCTTACAGCCTTTTACAACCTCACTAAAATATAGAAGTTTTTCTGGTTGTCTTTTGGCCTTTCAGGTAGATTTTTTTAAACGGCTTTCTGTTCGAGACATTCATGTCCTGAGATCGAAGGGAGTTATTATCCTCGCTGGACAGGAAGCTAGGATCAGCAGCTTCCCGCTGCCGCGAAGGTCCCTCAGAAACTTGAAGGGTTGGTATGGTTTTTTTTTTTCAAACTTCTTATTTATTTATTGAGCTAACTCGCTTGGAGACTAACAAGTAGGTTCCTAGCCAGTATGTTCGGATATTGCTGCAGTTTTTTTTTTTTTTGATACGATCGCTTTCTGTTTTCCTGTATCTGCTTAACAAAAGGTATACCAATTTCTTGGTATACACAGCTGGATTCCGTATGACCATATACATAGGTATAGTAATAGCTTTATACAAAATAATTTTATATTCAAATCTGAGTTTTGAATGTTTATGCAAAGCCAAATAATGCTTGATGCTTTCAACTTCATTTGAATTTTTTTAAGGTGCATACGTAAGTATTTAACTTCAGCGCTCTGAGGTATTGTGGTGTTAATTAGGTAAACTGTGGGATAAGTTTTTTTATTGAGTGCAGAAGTTATATGTGTATTTTTTTGCACGTGTACATATATTTGCCAGTTTAAAAAACATGTTTCAACGAGACGCATATGTTCTTCGAAGTTATGTGACGCACTATGAGGGTAAGCGTGTCAAGACACAATTGCAGTGTCAGCAAAAGTAGATGTAAGCACAGAGTTGTTTGTTGGCAAGTGAGAAGTGTAAATTAGTAATTAATTGGGCCGGGAACACTACCTTGTGGTACATCTCCAAAAATTTGTACACCATCTGAAATGTAGTCGTTGCCAAATATTGCACTTTTAATTTGAATGATATACACTTACTTCCATTGTTAGGAAAGCGATAAAATTGTATATGAACATTTTTAATAACTAATTTTTGATGTAGTTATACCTGGCTATTATGTTATATTTTGTGTAAAAGTTTTGTTTTTTAAATAGTTTCTTACTAGAAAACATATATATTATATATGGGACGGTCCATGTCAACCGGGACAGTGGTCTGTTCAAAATTGAGCACAGCGGAAAAACGTTTTTAAGGTACCAAAATGTTCGAGCTTTCATTTGAGAACGGGTATCTTCGAATTTTTTTTTAAGGAAATGGCGACCATAAAACGGCGCCTACATATAGATATCTATGTGTAGATAGGCAGTTGGTAAACAGCCATAATCAAAATCGCTTAATTTTTTTATTTTGTAGCAAGGCTGTGAAGAGAGGGAGTGCAGTGTATACTTTTTTTTTAATGGTAGGTGGTGCCACACCCCTAACGGAAAATACGTTGCCAAGGCTAAACTAATAGAATGATTTTAATAAAATTTGGCTTGGAGCGAAATTCTATGGAACTGCAGTTTGAAAAAAAAAATATCAATCATAGTAGCCATCTAAGGCTACGTTCATCATTTACTTTTTTTGATGAGTTTTTGTGATTATTATTAATGGCTGAAATGATAATTTGCTTTTGCAACACTTATAAGGTCTTATTCCTACGTTTTTTTGCCATTTTCACGCCACACTGTTTTTTACACACCTCTGGTGAAGCAACGAACAAACTGACCACGAAAATCACAAAAAATCAATCAAAAAAGTAAATGATGAACGTAGCCTTAGTTGCCTACTATGATTGATATTTTTTTTTTCAAACTGCAGATCCATAAAATTTTGCTTTGCATTACGAATTATAAGAGATTGTCAAATCTAATTACGATTTATAAGAGGTTAAACAGACTTTATTGCACAAAAAAAAAAAAATACGAATTATCGAGGGGACCAAAATGTATGGAATTTTTACGAATTAAAGCGATTTTTTCAAGGGACCAACAGTTTGCTACAAATTATTGAGATTTTCGAATTAACGGGGTACGAATTATTGGGATTCCACTGTATATGGTAGCTTATCTTAATGCTTTACTAAAATCTGTGAAGATACAGTCCACTTGCGACCCAGAATCAATTGAACTTAAAGCAAAAGACGTAAAATCAAGAAGGTTCGAAACTGTAGATCTGCCATTAACAAAACCATGCTAACGAGTTGTTATAACTTCACCACAGCACACCTTTACTTGATCATAAATAATTCGCTCAAAAAGCTTCGGTATTGATGATAACTTGGCTATGGGCCTGTAATTAGAATCATAATTTTTTCTTAAAAATAGGACTTATGAAAGACTCTTTCCAAAAATAGCCATCATTAAATGATTTATTAAAAAGGAAACTTAATGATTGCCTCAAGATAAGGCTGCAATTAATTAAAACTGTGGCTGGAATGCCATCAGGTCCAGAACCAAAGTCAAGGGATGTAATATATTTCACTATGAGTTTGGGAGAAAAATATATAGCACCGAATGGAACATCAGGGCTAAACTCTTCAGTTGAAAAAGATTTTTTAAACAAATTGGCATGTAACCCAGCCATAATTTGGGGATCGCAGGTGAGCCCGTCAACAGTCTGGAATTCAGATGGAAAACCATCCGACCTTTTTTTGGAGTTAATGAATCCCCAAAAATTTTTGGGGTCATGAAGAACATTGAGCTTCATTTTATTCAAACAGCCAGAATAAGCTGATATATGTAGCATTGTTCGAAATAATCCAATTTAAGTCAGGGAAATTAAAGTCACCTAACAATAAAATGCCGTCATTGGTATAAAGTTTGTCTATGACAAATTTTACGGCCCGCGAAAGGTGCTCGTAGACTTCTGTGCTACTATTGGGAGGTATGTAGGCGTTAAGAATATATAAAATGGATTTGGAAAAAATCACCTTAACACATAAAAGTTCAATACTAGCTGCACAGGGAATTTAAATTAAAGAACTAACGTGATTATTTTTTGTAGATATTAATATACTCCCTCCAACAGAAGACGAGTCGTCCATATATCTGTCTCTTCTAAAGACATTAAAGGTATTATCAAATAGTTCCCGATCAAGAAAAGAGCTGTTAAGCCAAGTCTCGGTAAAAATGACAATATCTTCAGAAAAATTCTGAGTAGATAAAAAAATTTCATGCACTTTAGATCGCAAACCCCTTACATTTTGGTAGTAAAGAAATAAACGATTTAGTTTTTTGGATGTGAGCGTTTTGGACAATCTTATTTTTTCACGATTGAAACTCAGACTTAAAGATATTATCAAACCATATATTCGAATTAAAGACAGCAGGAAGCCACTGTAATTTTAAAAGATGAATGAGTAGGTTTATTACCGATTTTCCTTCAGGAAAGAAATACATTGGCAGGAATAACATTGTTTTGCCTTATAAAATCCCTAACAGTATCTGCTGTAGTATCAGGCTGTAGTCGGGAGATAAAAATGGACCTAGGCTTGGGCATCGCTTGTAGAAAAATAGGACCAGTAGAACTTAAAGCAGGGGGACTATTTTCTACTGGGCTTTCATTAATTTGAGAAACAGCATTTAATGCAATGCAGGCAAAATTTCTACGGAACTTGTAGAAATTCTTACAAGGATGTTGGCGTTGCGGTCTGTCTTTTTAAATAGCCTGGACTTCTTTTTTGGTCTTCTGCATAATTTGAGTCAAGAACTCCAAATAAAGTATTGGCCATATTTCCCACTACAATAAGAGCAGCTCTTTTTGTTCGTCCAGCAGCAAGTAATTTGTTGTCTTGTTTCAACCCAAAATTGAGATGTTCTAGTATGCTCACGACATTTATGCAACTGCTCCTTCCTTTGGGTTATCGACAGAGATGTTGCATGGCAGCGGTTCCGTTCCGGAGTGTGACTACTTCCTTCCAGTAAGGTTCTTAATCGTAGTATATTATCTAATTCCACTCTGATTGTGCAACTTTAATTGTACCGATGTTTTTAAAGGGCATCCCTATGTTCGATTGAAACTTCTACCTTGGCTGCTAAACATGGCATCGCAAGTAGTATAATAAGAAGCAGAAGAAGTTCTCAGATTAGCTGCATTAGTTAACCGTTTCCTTTTTGGAAGAACTTCTTCATGAGATGACATTCTAGTGTTTGTTGAATCTTGCTCAGGTTCTTAATTTATCTTCAGGCTTTTCTATCGACAGTGGAGTTAAATAGTGAATACCACGTTTCCAGATGCCAGTTGCCGTCCTTACGTCTGTCACTTTTACAGCACCATCTTCACCCTTATATGTTTTTACGATTCGTTCTAATGGCCATTTCATGATGGGAACATAAAGAATAAAGATTACCATGTCTCCAGGCTTCAGATTTGATTTGTTTTTATACTGCAACTCGTTCAGATAATTCATTGACCAACGTCCACAGAACACGTGTTGTGTCATTGCGATCCTCTGATATTCGATAAAGTGGCCTGAAGTTTAGTATTGATTCAACTTCTGTGATTCTGTGATTGTACTTCTGGTTAATAGATGTTTTGCGGACTTAACCGCAGATTCCCATAGACCTCCGAAATTCGGAGCTCTAGGAGGAATAAAATGAAAGTTTATTCCCTTTTCACTGCATTTGCTTACGATATTGTTTTGCGCTTTTGAAGAGTAGATTGCGCTTTTTAGTTCTGATAATTTATTCTAAGCACCCACAAAATTTATTGCGTTGTCACAATATAGATTCAAACTACGCCCTCGGCGGCCAATAAACCGTTTTAACTCTCCAATAAAGGCTTCGGTTGTTAAGTCTGTCACGAGCTCTAAGCACAGCCTTGGTTGCAAAGCAGCAAAAAATAGCCAAATATGCCTTTTGTGGCTTTTTTCCTCTGATTTTGAAGTGCACGTAGAAAGGACCACAATAGTCAGCTCCATTAGGCATTTTATAGGCCAAAATCTTCCTCGTATGTGTGCTCTCAACGCTTGCTCTCCACAATTGTTGTTATCTTTGTGAATCATTTCAATCAGTAGAATCATTAAGGGATGGTTGTATGGTAGCACCATTTGATGTTTTTCATCAAATGTTAGCATTGATGCCTGCAGTCGTCCTCGAATAATGTCTTCTTCGTCGAAGAAAGGTGATAACTTGCTGAGGGGACTGAATTCATTCAGCGTGCTGTATTTTTTGAGATGACCAATTTCATTTTTAAATTCTGACCCTTGTATTGTCTTTATTGTGACGACAAGCGCTTTTTCCATTTCGGTAGATGTCCTCGCTAAGTGAAGAGGTCGTGATGTGGTTGAATGTCTTGCGTGATTTATGAATCGCAACACATAACCAACAATTCGTTGTAATTTTCTAAACGAATTTCTGTGATTTATTTACTCAATTAACATGTCGCTTGAACCAAATTTGTTAATCAACGCGACTGGAAGCTTTTGCTTCAATCCAATGCCTTCTGGTATAGCTAATTTCATTGAAAACACCGATGGCCATCCAGATTCCCTTCCATGCTAATACACTGGTCCATGAAACCATAAGTTGCATTTATGCAATGATCTTGTTAAGAGATCAGCTGGATTGTGTTCAGATCGAACATGACGCCATTGATCTTTGAATGATAGTGACAGTTGACTGCCACTCTATTGGCTGCAAACGTTTCAAGTGATAAAACTGGTGAATTGATCCAATATAAAACGATTTCTGAATCAGACCAAAGAAACACACCTTAATTACTCATATTAAAAGTTTTATTAAAATGAAGTTAGTAACACAATATCAAAAATAAGTATAAGGAATTCAAGAATTATTTAATAATAGCTGATTTCGATACAAACATTTAACAAAACTAATAAAAAAAAAATAAATTCACTTTAATTAAAAAAAGACCAAATTTTACGCGTCAAAAAAAAGTAAACAGCAAACAAAAGTGAACAGAACTTCACTATAAAAAGTAAACTTTTTAAATATTTTAATATTTGGTTTGTTTTCCTTTGGCCTTAAGCACCTCGTTTAGTCTCCTAGGCATCGACTCGACAATTTTTTTTGTTGCATCTGGGCAGATTTCGCTCCATTATTTCCTTAGAGCCTTCCTTAAGCCTGCCTTGCTTGAAAAAGCCCTTTGTCTGATTTTTCTGTCAATGGTGTTACCACAGATGCTTGATCGGCTTAACATCCGGGGACTGCGGTGGATGATCAGGTGTCTTAGGAGGCACACCTTTACAATTTTCGACGCATGCTTTTTATTGTTGTCCTGCTGGAAGATCCAGTTTCAAGCCAAGCCTAATTTCTCGACGCTAGGGTCAACATTGTCCTTCAAAATGGCTAAGTAATCCATTTAGTTCATAGTACAGTCAATAACAATAAGATTCCCAACACCAGTTGCCGTCATACAGCCCCAAACCATAACTAAGCCTCCTCCGTGTTTGACAGTGTTGGTAACACACTTCTGTATAAAGTATGTTTTCCCAAAAAGATAGAGCCTTATTTATGTATTTTTTAGCAACACCCATACGCTTACTCTGATTTACTTTGGATATGTATGGCTTCGTACGTGGTATCCTTCCATGTAAGCTATTTTTGTGAATCGGTCTCCTGACTGTACTCGCACTTATTGGATTGCCTGATGTGTGCGTTATTTTTTCTGATAATTTAACTGCACTTGAGGCTGGATATGCTTTTACTCCTCTTACTACAGGTCTAACTTCAGTACCACTAAGCCGATTTGGGCGTCCAGAACTCGGTAAATCTTCAACCTGATGCTGTTTGGCGTATTTATCAACTATTTTTTTATTGTTCAGTGGTTCGTTCCCATGATTTCACCAATTTCACACAAAGATTTGAATTTTTCTTTAAATCTAATATAATTTTCCGAGTATCAGCCGATGTTTGCTTTATTATTATTAAGTACAAATCAACTTAAAATTATTTTTAGTGAAGAAAACATTTGATCAGTAAAAATTTTTCACAAAAAACTTTAGTTTCTTTCCCGAAATATAAAAAATCTAAGTAAGTTTCACAACTGTTTACTTTTTTTTGACGCGTAAAATCTGATGCAGTTTCACATTCGAGAGACTTGAGCAATGTTGTCACTTGTTTTGATTTCATGTTTTATAATAGTAAATCTCTAAATGGTATAGTAGTAAACTCTGTAATATTACTTTTTATCGTAAGTCAATAATATTTTGATTATTTTATTTTGGCTAATAGGTCAATCAAAATTTGACCTCATTAAACTTAAATTGACCCCTGAGGATGAAGAAGGAACTTCTTCGAAATATTGGGTATTTCAAATTTTAAGGATTAATAAATAAAAATTGAAACTGATTGACCTATTACCCAAAATAAAATAATCAAAATATACTTAAACGAAAAAGGTCGAATAATTATTTAAAAATGTAAGTCAATAATAACTTTGTAATAAGATAATTTAAGGATGAAGAATTGGTGTTTACTTTCTTTTGACGCTCTCTGTAGTTCGAATAGAGGCTGGTTGGTTGATGATGGGTGCAATGCGTGATATTTAGCATAGCAATCTAACGATCACTGTTCCATTTTTAAGGACAGAGCGGACATAAGCTCCGGTCCCATAAGCTGTTAATGCTTACTTACTTACTTGGGTGGCCATAACAACCCGTTACCGGGTTACGGCCGACCTCAAAAGCTCTCTCCAGGCGCCTCTGCTTTGCGCACGCCTTCTCCAATCATTCACACCAAGCGTGGATAGGGTTTCCTCGGCTTGGTCTTTCCATCGGAGGCATGGTCTTCCTCTTCGTCGTCGCCCAGCGGCTTCCGCATCAAACACCTTTTTCGCCGGAGCTTCTTCGTCCATACGCACAACATGTCCCAGCCAGCGCAGACGTTGAATAGTGATGCGCTTGACTATGTCAATGTCAGCGTAGAGCTCGTACAGTTCGTGGTTCATTCGAATACGGTAGTCGTCGCCGACGTGAACAGGACCGAAGATTTTGCGAAGAATTTTTCTCTCAAACACCCCAAGCGTGGCTGCATCAGTCTGCGACACAACCCATGCTTCTGCGCCGTAAAGTAGCACGGGTAAGATGAGCGTCTTGTAGAGTGTCAGTTTTGTCGGGCGAGAGAGGTCTCTACTACTCAATTGCTTACTGTTAGCTGTTAATGCAGCATCTGCAAATACATGTATTTGGAATGATTCTGCGATCTCCCTTCCAAACAAATGTCGAGGAATTTAAAGATTTTCTAACCCTGGTAAACCGTTACGGATACACATCCACCTTGTATGAAATTCAGCTGGTAACGCCTCGTCCCAAGACATTTTCAGCTGCAATAGTTCTTGAATGAATTTCTTAGCTACTGCCAGCACTGGAGCTACCAAACCAAGTAGGTCAAACAATTTTGCCAAGTCTACGTCACCGTGCATTTTGTAATGCGTTTATTTGCCTCCAAGTTTAATCGAATTTGTGTTTGCATTTCGATTGTTGTAGTTAGACTGCCTGATTCACCAAGGACATCATCTACATAAAAATTGTCCTGAAGCATTTCTGATTCGAGTGAAAAGCTATCGCAATTCTCTTCTGCTATTTGTGTATATTTTTCTCGTGTACATATTGAATGTTTCAACATACTATGAATCGTTATTAGTTAAAATACACGAGTTTAACATATCTCTGCTCATTGGAAAATATTGATCCCTATGAGAATTAATAGCAAGAATTTCGCTGCATGATTGAAGGGTGTTATTAGATTGTATACGTCCATTTGATTAAGGTTAAATAAGGGTACTTAGACCTTAAAAACAGCATGTGACTCTGTAACTCCAGTTTTTATTGTCATCTGTTGCTATAGTTGAAGAAGATCTCCTGGTAACTGCAGCGATGTTGGTAAATGATTTCTAATTTTTACCAATTCTTCATACAATTGTATAGGGGATAAAAGTGTTGCACTTATTTTGCCGTGGTGGGTATCTGACAAGACGTCAAGGATCGATGATTGAATCCTTTGTAAATTTAATGCCAGTATAGTCAAATGTAGTGATAGCGAAATAAAATTTCCCCACCCACATCGTTTTATTCAGTAAACCATAAGTGACCAAATAGCCCGATTTTCATGAAGAAAACACTATTTACAATTTTCAAAATACAAACATATTGCTCAGATGTTATTTATATGTAATATATGGGACTGTTGAGTAGTGAATATTCCCTCCTGGGAATATAACTGGGTGCTGGAGCTGCATCTGAAAATAAATGAGAAAAGGTTGAATTAAAAGGATACTCACCAGCATTCCCTTGTAGTTATTGGCAATCTTCAATAATAACACTACTCAACAAAATTAACTTTTTTTTTTGTTGCCCTGGATGTCTCTGCGGATTTCTATAGTTTCAAGCTCACAGTTTACGAATATATTCATGAAAGTGCTGGATTGACTTTAGTTTTTATGATATTGAGGTATTTATCTCTCATATATAAAAATCTCGTGTCACAGTGTTTGTTACCGAACTCCTCCGAAACGGCTTAACTGATTTTTCTGAAATTTTGTGTGTATATTTGGTAGGTTTGAGAATAGCTTGCAGGCTGTAAAAATTTTAATTAGGGTGCATATTAAGGGTGGCCCTCATACAAAATTATTTTTAAAATAGCATTTTCACAAAGACTACTACATCGTTTCACATCGAATTTACACCACGTGTTGTTTATATTATAAAAGGCACGTGCTGTAAGTTCCATATATATCGATTAACCTGTCTTCGTAAAAATGCTATTTTAAAAATATTTTTGTATGAGGGCCACCCTAAATATGCACACTAAATAAAAGTTTTATAGACTCAACTATGTCTCTATATATAAAAGACACGGGGTGTAAATTCCATTTGAATCGATGAAGTGGTCTTTGTGAAAATGCAATCCTAAAAATATTTTGGTATGAGGGCCACCCTAAATATGTTCCCTAAATAAAAGTTTTATAGCCTACGAGCTATTCTCAGACCTACCAAATATACACACAAAGTTTCATAAAAATCAGTCAAGCCGTTTCGGAGGAGTTCGGTAACAAACACTGTGACACGAGATTTTTATATATGAGAGATAAATACATCAATATCATAAAAACTAAAGCCAATCCAGCACTTTCATGAATATATTCGTAAACATTGAGCTTGAAACTATAGAAATCCGCAGAGACATCCAGGGCAACAAAACCACTGTTGACTAGTGTAATTACACATGCACTGGTTCTTTTTACTTCAGAACAAACTCTGATTTTATTCTAAAATCTTAACTTTCTTAACACCTCTTATACAGATAATTGCACACCTGGCTTTTGCTTGCTGTTTTGTTGTTGCATTTAAGTACTTGGCGTTCTCATTCTTGTTAATTCTTACCAAACAGAATTTGCACATAGTAACTTGAATTAACCAGCAAATGCCCAAAAGCATGTTGCATTTTTGTAACGGAAATTATTATTAAAAAAATATGCCATTATATGCAGTGTTGGCCAAAACTTAAGCACCCCCTTAGTACATTTTTTTCAAATCATGATTTTTTTTATGAAAACTACGTTCTTAAAACATATTACGTATTTATTTTATTTATTTATACCTTTATTATTGACAAGCAAAAATTAAAAAAAATCTGCGTCTTATAAATAAAAAGTTAACATCGAAGGAACATTTTAAACCCAAAACCTTAACGGACAAAACTAAAGCACCCCCATTCTTATGGTAAATAAAAACTTTTAAAATTAGTACTTAGTTGCGAACCCTTTATTCTTGACGACTCGCGCACCTCTTTAAGGCATAGAAAAAATTAAATTATTAATGATATCCTGCGATATCCTTCCCCAGGATATTTTTAAGGACTGAATGGATCTTCCGTGGTTTCGCAATTTTTTCTGATGATATTCATGTTGAAAATATCCCACAAGGTCTCAAGAGGATTCAGGTCGAGGCAGGCCAACCAAAAACTTCTACCCTATTGCTCTGAAGTCAGCCCTTACAAGCATTAGAGACATATTTGGATCATTGTCCTGATGCAACCTTCATTCAAGTGGCTTCTCTGCATAGGCATATGGCTGCATCACGTCTTTTAATATGTCAATGTACATGAAGCGATCCATAATTTCTTCAATCCCTTGAATTGGCCCAATCCCTTGACCAGAAAAAAAATTTCAGACGATTACACTGCCACCTCCATTTTTACAGTGGCTTTGCAATACTTAGAATTCAACCTTTCTCCTTTTGGCCTGTGTATATGCCTTATTTCATCCGAATCTTCCAAGTTATAATTGAATTTGTTAGAAAACAATATAGTCTTCCATTTTTAGACACTCCAGTTGAGGAGGGCGTGGAATAAGGCGTATACGCAAACCAAAAGAAGAAAGAATGAATTCTAAGTATTGAAAAGCCACTGTAATGAATTGAGGTGGCAGTGTAATGGTCTGGGATCTCTTCTCTGGTTAAGGTATTGGGCCAATTAATAGGATTTAAGAAACTTTGGATCGCTTCGTGTTCATTGACATACTAAAAGATGTGATGCTGCCATATGCCGATGTAGAGAAGCCACTTGAATGAAGGTTGCATCAGGACAATGATCCAAATATGTCTCTAATGCTTGTAAGGGCTGACTTCAGAGCAATAGGGTAGAAGTTTTTGGTTGGCCTGCCTCGACCTGAATCCTCTTGAGACCTTGTGGGATATTTTCAACATGAATATCATCAGAAAAAATTGCGAAACCACGGAAGATCCATTCAGTCCTTAAAAATATCCTGGGGAAGGATATCGCAGGATATCATTAATAATTTAATTTTTTCTATGCCTTAAAGAGGTGCGCGAGTCGTCAAGAATAAAGGGTTCGCAACTAAGTACTAATTTTAAAAGTTTTTATTTACCATAAAAATGGGGGTGCTTTAGTTTTGTCCGTTAAGGTTTTGGGTTTAAAATGTTCCTTCGATGTTAACTTTTTATTTATAAGACGTAGATTTTTTTTAATTTTTGCTTGTCAATAATAAAGGTATAAATGAATAAAATAAATACGTAATATGTTTAAAGAACGTAGTTTTCATAAAAAAAATCATGATTTGAAAAAAATGTACTAAGGGGGTGCTTAAGTTTTGGCCGACACTGTATATGGGACGTTCCATGTCAACCAGGACAGTGGTCTGCCCAAAAAACATACACGAAAAAATATTCATCGTGTATTCACTGTGTAATTCTGTGGTTCTGTGTAATTTATTTATTTATTTATTTATAGTCTATGAACATAAATTCTTACAGACTAGAGTAACAATAATAAAAGTTCAATAAATTCAAAACTATTCAAAAAATACTATGTAATAATAACCTCATCGAATTTTTGGAAATTGAAAAATCTAGGTTACATAACGGATTAATATCATTTAACAATTTTAGATTTCTGAAAATATGTGCATTTGCCGCATAGTTCGTGCGAACAGTATTTAAATAAAACGGATCAAAATTTCTGAGATTCCTAGTTGGGACATTAAACTGTATCATACTGAGAAGTGCAGGACAATCAACTACACCAGATACAATATCAAATAATAACATTAAAGATAAAATTTGTCTTCTATTTTCTAAAGTTTTTAAGCCAATCAGAAGGCAACGGGAATTATATGGCGGAAGAGCACCTTCAAAATTAATAGTGCGTAAAGCAAACCTGGTGAAAGACCTCTGAACTCTTTCCAAACGCACTTTATGCAATTCATAAAAAGGATTCCATATAATTGCGGCATATTCTAGTCTTGAGCGAACAAGACTAGTAAATAAAGTTTTAAGGGTATATGGATCCCTAAATGAGGACCCATTACGTCTTATAAAAGCTAGCATCGCATAAGCCTTAGGTATAATATAATCCAAGTGAGCACGAAAGGTAAAGTTAGAATCAAAAACAACCCCAAGGTCTTTATACTGAGAGACATACATTAGAGAAGCATTTGAGATATAATATGAGGAAGAAAGAGGACTAACAGACTTAGAAAAAGACATGAAAACACATTTATTAAGATTGAGATGGAGATAATTTTGGTTACACCAATTATACAGTTTATTAACTTCACTCTGAAGAAGAACAATATCCGACTCATTTCTTATTTTAAGGAAAATCTTTAGATCATCAGCGTAAAGCAGGCATTTACAGTGCACAAACAGAGATGCAATATCATTAATAAAGATGATAAACAAAAGTGGACCCAGAATGCTCCCTTGTGGAACACCTGATGTTGCACAAAAAGGAAACGACTTCACATTATCAAAAGCTACAAAACTTTGACGATTTAATAAATAAGATTTAAGCCAATTTAAAAAGTTAGAATGAAAACCTAACAATTCAAGTTTTTTGATTAAAAGGGGGTGCGATATTTTATCGAAAGCTTTTGAGAAATCCGTATAAACAACATCAACCTGACAACCTTTCTGAAACGCTGATAAACAGTATTCAGAAAATAAAAGTAAATTAGAAATTGTTGAACGACCCGAGACAAAACCATGTTGGCAAGGAGAAATTATATTTTTCACTGCATAAAAAAGTTTGTCTTTGACAATGCACTCAAAAAGTTTAGATATAACATTAATTTTAGAAATAGGCCTATAGTTGACTACATTATTTTTACAACCAGATTTATGAATCGGAGTTATAAGAGAAACTTTCCAGCAATCGAGAAATACACCAGACCGCAACGAACTATTGAAAATTATTTTTAGAGGATACAGTAAGCTTTCAGCACAATTTTTTATAAAAAAAGCACAAATGCTATCAGCGTCAACAAAGGTTAATGCCTTAAGCTTATGAATACCCTTTAAAATATCAATATCACTTAAAGAGAGTGATCCAAAATCTAACGCATGAACTACATCGTCGGAAACTTCACGATCACAATTACTTGGTAGTTCATAGTTTGACATGGAAAAATCTGCAAAAAGATTAGCTGTACTAGCAGCATTATTAGAAAATTTGTCACCATAATACATTGATGAGGGTATGCTAGAACATCCTTTTTTAGATTTGACAAATCGCCAAAAAGATTTAGGATTTATCTTTATATTCTTTTCAAATTTATTCAAATATTGTCTATAGAGATATTTATCTAGAAAATTGAACTCACGCATATAATGTCTGTATTTTAAAAAATAAAAACTTTGATTCGTACTCAAAAACTTTCTATAGAATCTAGAACGTAGGTTTTTTAGTTTTTTAAGGCCACAAGTATACCAGGGCAACTTATGAATACATTCCCTTACTTTAGGAATGTGTCCATTGCAAACTATAGAGATTACATATTTAAAAGTATTAAAACAAGACAAAGTGTCTAAATGTAGAAACTCACTATCCCAATCAATACGGCAAATAGCATTATTAACAGTTTCAAAATTGCAAATTTTAAAATTGTAATTATAATTTTTACAATTATTAGGTAGATTAAGGTAATTATAAAATGAAATTTCTAACTCAAGAGGTACATGATGCACACTTATTGGTGAAATAGGAAAAGCAAAAGTAATTCTACTTTTCGCCATCGTTTTTTATTAAAACAGCTTAGGGGCCGTTCATAAATTACGTAAGACGTTTAGGGGGGGGAGGTCGGCGGATTCTTACTACATCTTACGAGAGGGGGGGTTGGTCAATGATCATCTTACGTAAGACTTAAAATGCGTATTCACACATTAAAGTTGTATTACCGCATCGTCATTTGTGACAGTAATGAAATATATTTGAATTTTCGGCAGTCAGGAAAGATTCAGAAATATCGATTGCAATCGATTTAAGTAATCGACTCTGAACGGACCAACTTCTCTTCTGTTTATGTAATGAAATATATGTATGTTGTTTACACGCAGGGTCGACTTGTAACACCGTCTCGCAAGATTGCTATTATTTAGGCATTTACACGCAGATACGACGACGTTGAAATGTTGTTCTTGTTGTCCCGGTTTTTTGCCACCCCCTTGCTCTCTTCAACAAGAAGATTCGCTTTCGATTCCTTCTTCAACAGTAGACCAAAACAGCAATCAGTTTTGTCCTCTATTTCTTCGCTTAGCGTTAAATTACGATTGGTCAAAAGTACATCTACAGTTCAAAATCATGCCTTATGCTTATTTTTGTCCTTCACTTGCAAATGTCTTAGCTGATCGAGTTTGTAATATTTGTGGCCAGTACTTTGCCTCGAAAAAAGCTACTGTAATGCACAAAAAACTCTAAGGAAAAGACTGTAGTCGTACTCACAGTTTAAATTTTGAAAAGCCTTTGCATTTTAAAACAATCGGAGATGTGTCAAGTTGCAGATTGGCATGGCGACGAGGATATTGATGTTACAGAGTTTGAATGTGAATCAGAAAATTCAACAGAGGAACCGGGTGTGCCAATTCAGGTAGGTTCACTATCAGACTGGTTGCAAAGCGCATGGACTAACGATGACTTTTTTATTCATCTTGAAAAACAAATGTGTAGTTGGTAATTTCGTGATATTTTTTAATATGTAAATTTAAATTAACTATAGTAATATAGTTCATCACATGAAAAATACACGTTTTTGACTAGTTTCACCTTTATTATGAGTCTTACGTAAGATTTCGGAAGAGGGGGGGGGATTGTGAGAATCTTATGAAATCTTTCTCGGGGGAGGATCAAAAATGTCGTGAAATTGTCTTACGTAATTTATGAACGGCCCCTTACGGCATTATCAACCAAATTAATTCAAATACATCCCCGTGCAGATGAAGCCTAACGCGTGCAATAAGTTTGAAATTCTCACTCGGTTGGATAGTACGCTCTCGCTCTCCACAATACCGAGTAGGAAGTCTCTACATAAACATTCAGGCTAAACTTGCTTTTTCCTCAACAGCACCTTAAAAAAAAGTTTGGATCACCCTAATAATCATACATAAGGAATGTCCCGGAAAAAAACTTTCGGTTTTATTTTGTTTGATTATACTTTACCTGATAATCTTATATGTCTAAAAAGACACAATATTTGTTCTATATAAAGTGGCGTTTAATATGATGTAAAACACTTGGTGATAGTACTTTTAACGACAAAGATGTCTAGCAAGCAACAAAAAGTTCGCTCACTCATTTTTTTCACGTACCAGCAAAATACAGAGCTAAAATATTCAGCTATAGCACAAATAGTTGATGCATCAGATAGAACTGTTTTTACGAATATTTCTAATAATAAAGATGGGTTTACCTGTTTCACGAAAAAAGGCTTAGGCAGAAAACCAGAATTTTCAAACTCAAGGGTAGTAGCGAAGGTTAATGCTCCTTTTAAGCAGAATCCCAGCACCTAAGTGCGAGATATGGCGGCTGGAGCAGGTACATCAAAATCTACTGTACAAAAAATAAAGGAAAAAAGTAAGCTGAAGACATATAGAGTTCAAAAAGTACCATACCGTTCTAATGAAAAGCAGTTGATGGCTCAGATAAAAGACCGAAATGTATGCCAAATGATAGATCTCGAAGAGGCCTAAATATAATAAATGGGATGCATTGTTGAATCCTCTCCCAAACATGTTTTTTCACCGGTTTTTTGGGTCAAGGACAAGGCAACCTTATATGTTCTGCTTAGGCTCTTCGATATCTATCATTTGGCACAAATTTCAAGCTGTTATCTTCATTAATGAAAATTGACCCAAAAAACTCGACTTTTCAACAACCGGCTCTTTTACCAACACATATAAATCTATTTCTTACAATGTCACAAGAGGGGCCACGGCATTTTTTGTGGTTTATATACAGTTGCGGTCAAAATAATAGAAACGGGGTGTCATTTTGGAATTGAAAGAAAATATTTCGAACTAATGAAGTTTTTTTTCTTCCAATCTTTTAAAATATAGTTCCTTGATAAGTACACAGAATAAGCTCATGGCAATTTGTTCCAAAAAAACGGTACTTTCTAGATTTGCTATTACATTGAGTAATTTGTAATTTCGAGCGGTCAAAATAACAGCAGTGCTCAACTCCTTTTCTTCTCAAGACTAGGTATTTACTTTTATTAAAAAAATTTGATCGTAACATAAATTTGTTGTGCAACATTAAAAGTTAAAATCTAAATAAATACTCATCGCCTCAACCTGAAAGCTACATCAATCGAAAGCACACCCTAATCTTTGTATTGAATCGTTCGAGTACATCTTATATACCCACCGTAATATTGTTTTACCAGGTGAGTGCTGCTTATAGTCAATTGGTATTGCTTAACATCAGGCGTCGCAGAATCGACGGCACAGTAAAAATCAGTACGCATACACATACAAAAGAGCGGGAAAACAAACATATACCAGCTGTTCTTGACTGATCTAAAGTACACTACAATTCAAAAGTTTCGACTGATCAAAAGCTTGAACTTAAATATTTCTAGTAAAGGCACAAACCACTTCAGCTTTAAGCTATTTAATAAAAATAAAATAAAGGTTGCCACCCAACTATAATCTTAATAAATTTAAGGAAAATACCAAAATGAACTGCCCAATCTGCAATGATAAAATAGAGCGTAGTGATGCCTCCAAAATAACTTGCGCCGACTGCAATAGCTTCTTTCACTGCTCCTGCGTAAATTTAAAGCCAGACGATGTCGAATTCATGAAGTCAGATAACGTTGACTACCGTTGCGATATGTGCAGGGAGTCCCGGCGAAAAACTTTGCACCAGCCAGCTTTTCCTCTTGCTTTAGAGAAAATTTCAGCCGCTGATAAGCAAATATCACGTGAGATCACCCGGCAGCAGCAAGTTGTTGCAATAAAATCGTCCTCCAATATCTCATCTAAGCCCAACAGTGATAATCACAGCACAAATCAAAAGCGCAGACTCTTAGTGAACAAGCTCTGGATGGTTCTTCTCCTAACAATAGCAATAATACATCAAGTCCTATAACCAATCAAGTTCTCTATGCAGAAATTGTAAGCCTCAAAAAAATAAATAGTGACTGTCTTGCTGCCATGATAGCTTTGAAGAAGGAAAATGCAGCTTTAAATGAAAAAATAACAACCATAGAAACTAAATTACTAGGGCTTGAAGCGAGTGATAAGCAAAAGGAGACTGTAATAACTACTCTTGAAAAACAACTTTCGAAATATGAAAACCGAGCTTTGGCGTGCGATCTTCGCTTAAATGGTATTCCTTTCTCCCAAAACGAAAATTTTAATGAAATCTCTGTTAAAATCTGCCAGGAAATAGATGTTGTGCCTCCGAAAGTGGTAAATATATCTCGCCTAAGTCAGCGGTCAGCTATGCCCGACTCCACCGTTATCATCAAACTTGAGTCGCCTCACAGCAAAAACCTAGTCCTAAAATCCATAGCTAAATACAAAAAGGAAAAACAGGACCACCTTCGGCTTCGCCATGTTGGACTCGAGTCCAATGTAAGTATCTATATCAGCGAAAATTTGACAAAAGGCAATTATCAGATACTTCAAGCAGCAGTCCGACTCAGAAAGCAGCACAAAATATTTGCTACCTTCACTTTGCATGGCTTGGTCTACGTCAGACTTCGTCAGAACGAACCTCCAACGTGCATTGATTCCTTTCGTGCACTGGAGCTGCAAGTCCAGCAACTACAACAGTTTTTTCGGAATCAGCCTACAGACAGAACTCTGCCATAATCCATTTCAGATTTATTATTTAAGTCCCATATTTTCTTTAAATATTCTTCTTATTATCACTTTTAAACTTTTACTTTTAAGCTTGCTTTTTCACATTGATGTTACGTACAACATAAAACTTCCAATAGATATTTTCAACATATTCAATTTTTGCGATCATTGCCAGATTATATACAATAGCTACTATGACGAGCTCGATTTTTAGAGAAACTGGGGGTTCCAAAGACTTTACATCTGAGATGATTCACGTGCTAACTAGGCAAACAACTGGCCTTAAAATCTGTCATTTAAATGCACAAAGATTGACGAGCTAAGGCTTATTTTTGAAAAATCCACCGTAGATGTGATTTGTATATCGGAAACGTGGTTTTTGCCGAGCATGCCAAACACTCTATTCGACATAAAAGGGTATAAATTGTATAGAACGGATCGGACAGCTCATGCTGGAGGCGTCGCTATCTTTGTAAAAAGTTGTCTGCCTAGTAAAATCATCCATCAATCCTCTGCTGAAAGTTCTTGTGAGCAACTCTTCGTACTTGTTACGTATGGCAGCCATAAAATTCTTATTGGTTCTGTCTACAGACCTAACCGAAATGTGGAAATAGGCACTTTAATGGAAAGTATCGAACACATATGCTTGCCATATAGAAACATTATAATTGCAGGTGATTTTAACAGTGATTTGCTTACGGAAACCCATCTGCTTCAGGGTATGCAAACTCTTGGTCTATCTCCAGTAAATGCAACGGAGCCTTCTCATTTTACCAAAAACAAAGCCACGCTATTAGATGTATTCTTTGTTAACGATAGAACGAAAATATTACTTTACGACCAAATTATTGCTCCTGCTTTCCCTAAGCATGATCTCATCTACGTCTCCCTTGACTTTCAAGCTGCTCTCCCTCAACAAATCATTTCTTTTCGAGATTTCAAAAATATAAATTACGGCCAACTAAAGCACGAAGTGGATAACGTACACTGGAATGTTATTTACAGCTTGTCTTGTGTAAATGATCAGGTACTATACTTACAATCTGCTGTAAATGAATTGTACAACAATTTCGTTCCATTAAAAACTAAAATTATTTCTCGAAAGGAGCCGCCATGGTTAAATAATGCTATAAAAACAATGATAGCTGTATGTAATAATGCTTATGCTCGCTGGAAAAGATTTAAAGTTCCAAGTTTTTTCAAAACATTCCAGGAACTTCGAAACAAGGTTAATGTGAAAATTAAATCAGCAAAATCAGAATTCTATGGAACTAAATTTAACAATGCGATCGGTAGTAAAAACAACTGGAAATTAATATCTATTTTGCAAGTGGCCATTTTAAGTACCCGTGCGCAGAATACAATCTCTTTGTGATATGCATTTTTTTAAACAATAGAAATGGTTGTGGATTCTGGCCACTCAAATTGGTTTTCCTGAGTTTTCTTTTAACGTTTTCTACACTCGCTGCTATATTAAACACTTTCTTTATTTCCGCAGCAGGCAACAACGGATTATGTATCGAAAGCCGTATCGAACAATTCACGTCCCGGGGAGACATGGAAAGCTTTCTTCCTCGTATTTTTCATTTATTTGTGTATTTTATCGTATTCTAAACCATTTTCAATGAACATCCGATAAAATTTTAAATTTCCTTAAAAGTTTTACCTTACGAAATGGAATTTTTAATAATTTTACTTTGCTCTGTCGTAGAATGCTTTCCACGGCCCACTAAAATGCAAAAACTCGAAAAAATCATTGGAGTAGTATACAAAAATAATGAAACTTACTTGTTACGATCAAATTTTTTTAATAAAAGTAAATACCAAGTCTTGAGAAGAAAAGGAGTTGAGCACTGCTGTTATTTTGACCGATCGAAATTACAAATTACTCAATATAATAGCAAACCTAGAAAGTACCGTTATTTTTTTGGAACAAATTACCATGAGCTTATTTTGTGTACTTATCAAGTAACTATATTTTAAAAGATTGGAAGAAAAAAACTTCATTTGTTCGAAATATTTTCTTTCAATTCAAAAATGACACCCTGTTTCTATTATTTTGACCGCAGCTGTATGTATGATCCAAGCTATCTTCATCGTATTTGCAAGTAACCGGATTTTATCAGAGAAAACTTAAAATCTACTACTAATCTTTTTATTTTAGAGACACTAAAATAATGTTGCTCGTCAAGTTTGGTGTTAAGTGCTAGATGAGTCAAAAAAATTTAAGTAAGGCTTAAAATAATAAAATGTTTGTATGTAAGAATAAAATAGGGCATTTTTGTGTAGTGAATGTAAAAAGTAAAACCTATTGCATGATATGGTTATCTTTTATTCATTTGTTACATAACTAATTTCTCTCATGACCACATTAACCTCAAAGAGGTCAATATTTTGACACGACTTCCATAGGTAGCTGAAACTATAAAATATAAAAATATCAGCTCTCTTTTAACGAATGATCATGTAATATTATAAAGTCTCCCAAAATTTCAGCTTCCTAGATCAAACCTGTGAGAGGCGCAAACAGTTTTATTTTTTCCTATTACATTGATATCGCTCATTCTTATAATAACAGCACACTTCGTTTTTTTTACGTTTTTGAACATTTTTTGAAACGTAATACCTCAAAAACTATAGTAGATATGATAAAAAATCATTTTTTACCTATGACGCGCACCATGTTTTTTCAACATAAAATGGAAAATAGCATACAATTCATACAATTAGACTGATGCGCGCTTTTATAAAAACTCATATTTTCCAAAGTTATGGCGGGAATTTCGATTTGAATGCAGATACATTCTTAGTATTGATTAAAAATAGCATTACAAAAAAAAAATAAAAAAAATTTATGTTGAAAAAGCATGGTGCGCGTCATCAGAAAAAAAAATCGGAGTTTCCAAAGTTATGGTGGGAATTTTGATATGAAAGCATATGCATTCTTAGGATTGATTAAGGAATACCATATATAGAAAATAAAAAAAACTCAAGATGTTATATTGAAAATATTTTGAGAAAAATTTTTCTAGTTAAAAAAATTAGTGTTTTAACAAATTTAATTAAATTTTTTAACTTTTAATAAATTTATAGTCTTTCTTAACAAATACGATTAAATAGTTTTTATCCTATCTACTATAGTTTTTGAGACATTTCGTTTCAAAAAATGTTCAAAAACGTAAAAAAAAACAAATTGTGCAGTTATTAAAAGAATGACCGATATGGAAAAAAACGACGTTTTTACTAAAACGTACAAACAATCTACCGTTCGTTTTTCTGCTTTTTCGTTTTTCCGTATGAATTGTAATAGGAAACAAATTAGTTGCACCGTTCACAGGTTTGACCTAGGAAGCAGAAATTTTGGGAGAATTTTCTTATAACCCGATTCTATAATATAGGCCTATGAAACCGCAAAAAAAATGTGAGCGTGGTTTGACAAAAGTTGATCGCAGCTCCAATTCAAATCGCTATATCTTAGCAAACTTTTTCTACATTTTAGTAATTCGGTTTTTTCGTAAAATTTCAACAAGCTCTGTTTCCTCTGTTAACAAGTTTAAGCTACGAAGCACGAATTTGGGGGCAATTATTTTTAAACTCCATGCTTAAACATAGTGGAAATAAAAATCATCTACAAAATTTTCAAAAGAAACATGTACATAAACTTACACATGCTTTACGAAACACACGTGCAGTTCGTGTTATAGATACACGTGTATTTGAAGCTCGTATTTTCGAACCCACGTTTGTGAACACATGAGAAACACATAACAATGTGTATCTTGGAGTTCTAATTTTAAGTTTCAGCTTATAACTGCAGATGCTGGACTTTATTTATTTTATAAAAATAAAAATAAAAAAATCTATGCCGCTATTTTAACCCTTAAATGCATGATTTTTTTTTTTTCTTGTGAAAAAAAAATATATTTGGTAGACATGACCATGTTCAGGCAGGAAAAAGTAAAAAAAAATTTTTTTTAATATGTAATAACTTTTTATTTAAAAAAAACAACCTGTTGCAGATATGCTACACCATGCGTTTTAGTAGATATTAATATAAAGGACCTAAGTCAATTTCTCAAAACTAGTAACTGTATTGAATAAAAGAAGAGAAAAATGTATGTACTTAGCTTATAAAATCACTTTTTTAACATCAACAAAAAAACCTGTAATTCTGACATCCAACAAACTTCCGCGAATTTTTCCTTTTTCAAAGCAAAACTCATATTTTAACTTCGTGCCAAAGAAAAAGGTGTCTCCACTCTATAGAATACATGTCCCTAAACGTGAAAAATTTACAACAGCACGAATTGATTGCATACCGAAGACTTCGAGGTGGTTTGAATGGTATGTTGCAGTTCTACAACACCATGCATTTAAAGGTCAATCAGCTCCAAAACATTTCTCCCCAATCATAAGACAGTAAAATATTTTTAGGGCCCTTACGACCCTTATAATTTGGTTTTTAAGTGAAACTGTAGCATTAAGATTATACCAATTGTTTTTCTATTTCATTGGTAGAAATGTAGAGTTTGAATAACCTCAAGTACCACTTTTGCATACTTTCTAAATTACATATATAACATGCTGTTATCGGTGCACTTCCCAAAATACAAAAGTAGAAGGCACGTCTTTTGAAAAACCTATTTTACTATAATAATGCTTACGAGAAAACTTTTTTAAGAAACATTAACTAAAAATATCAGAAAATCTTGCATAAAAGTTAAAAAATGATAAATTAACACGAAATTTGTAGAAGTTAAAGAACTCTATTTTTATTTTTGATTAAGTTTATTGAATTGAGCGGATAGCGTATATGAAGTCCCTACGCAAATAACATACATGAGCATATATATTTTTTACACTATTTATTTAACAAATGTATAATAAATCTAATCATATTACAGGGAACGCTTCAGCAAAGGAGTTTTACAAACGAAATAGCCAATGGAGTGAAGGCCTTATTTCTGCATCGAAAAGTGTTGCCAAAGGAGCTAACCTTTTAGTAGAAGCTGCTAATAAAGCAGTTTCAGGAGAACCTAACAAAAGCTTTGAAATAATTGTAGCAGCTCAGGAAATCGCTGCATGCACTGCACAATTGGTTGTGGCAAGCAAAGTAAAAGCGCCCAGAGAAAGTCAAAAACTCAGTGATTTAACAAAAGCATCACGAAATGTATCGCAAGCTACAGGAGCTGTTGTGGCAACTGTAAAAGACTGCAACCAACAATTAGACATCACACAAGAAGTTGACTTAACTAAATTAACTACAAATCAAGCAAAAACAATGGAAATGGATATACATGTAAAAGTCCTGGAACTAGAGCAAGCTCTCCAAGTAGAACGTATGCGGCTTTCAGCATTCCGACGACAAAATTACCAAAATACCGAAGATTAATTTAATAATTTTATGTTTCCTCTGTTATATATAGATATGTAGATAATATAATTTTTGTTATTGACTGAAAACATTACAAACAGTTTTTAAGTTCCAAGGATATAAAATATAAACTTTATTTTTGTATATAAATATATAATAATTTTGAGGGTCAATTTTGTTGCCTATTTTCGACCATTTTCCTAATTCCATTAGTGGAGGTGGCCCGGTTGTGAGACGGGTTTTGTTTTTGACCCATAAATTTTTACGAGCTCAACCAAATCGAGAGTTCTATATATCGTTATAAAGCTTAGGTCATTACGCAACTTTTGTCCATAGAATATATCATGATTTGATCAAAAGAAAAAAAAATGACATTTGTTAAGACGACTTTTTTTGCCCAAAAAAAAAGTGGCCCAGTTGTGAGACACCTAGAAAAAGTGGTGAAATAACACTGAATATGAGGGGATATCAAGAGAAAAATGCCATAAACGTGTAGAAAATTATTCATTTATTAATTTGGAGGACTTCGGTGGCATAAATGAGTTTTTAAAAAAAGTTTCATTCATTCGATGATTCATCTTCATCGCTGTTGCAATGTATGCAAGTGAAGAAGCTCGAATGCATGTCTGCACACCTCAAATGGACAGGCCGCTTGCATACGTTGCATTTAATAGAGTTGGCAGAAGTCAGCCGGTTCGGCAACAGCTTCAAACAAATGATGCAAAAGTCTGCATCATCATCCGAAGGTGGAGACGTTTTCGCATTTGATTTATTTGATTTATTTTGACATAATAGCGTGTCAAAATCCACTGGAATATTTAATATCGTGCTTTTTAGTCATAGGAGGAAACTAAATTTTCATAAACAAAAATATTTTATAGCAAAATCTTAAATTTTAATCGATAATTTTTTTTATCTTTTTATTTAATTTTTGATATCAACGTTCATATTTTGCAATCTTTTGCGCAAATCTATTTTTAACCTTTGTACCAGCACAGTGGACGAAATGGCAAATCTGTCTCCGTTTAATTAATAAAAAGTATAAATTAAAAGTTGTCGCTACAAAATTTGAAAATTAAAATTTTTGAATATAGATAAATCGGAACAAGATCGGTCAACTATATAATGCAGCTCCCATACAAGTAATCGGTCATAAATGAAGTTGTTTTAAGAGCATCTTTTGTTTTTCAATATATTTTTACTAAAATCCCCATGTGGAGTTCTGATGCAATATCAAACTTTGGGTCCGATTAAGATAACAATGTTGTAGCTCCCGTGCAATCCGTTAAACAAATGTTATTACCTGCAGAACCTTAATGCTATAGAAACCTATAAGTTAAATAAATAAATCACGCTTACATATTACTTATAGACCAAATCCATCTCAAACCATGCACGCGGATTATTTCATGTTACGGAATTGGACCCATATTTCCCCAATTTGATTAAAAAATTTTTTTACGAAGTTATTACCATTTTAAGTTATGCCCATTTTAGGCTGAAAATTGTTTCAAAAAAGCGGCATTTCCATCTAAATCAAAATAATTAACTTTTGTCTTTTGATTCTTATAGAACTTCTTATTTTCTGTTAGAATCTTTAAACAAATTTCAAAATGGTTGAAAATTGGCAGATTTATAGCGCTTCTTATGAGAAAAAACAAAGCTAATTTTCTGAAAAACCCCACCTTTTTTCGCTTAAAATTTTATTTTGGACTTGTACTAATATAAGAAAGAGATGATATGAGTTTAATGCGCGCTTAGAGACATTTGAGGTCAGGAGAATTTTTTTCCAAAAAAAAATATTTAGATTTTTGTTTCAACCTTTCCAGCCATCTGTGTTACTACTACTTTCAGCTTATTTTTAATAATATCTTTTAGTACCGTTCTTTTTCTTTAAAATGAGCTTTCAAGTGGTATTTTGTGATGTTTCCTCGCAAAGTTACAGCCATTTGAAAAAGACATGAATTTGATCCCTTGCTCAATTTGCTCAAAAAATAAAGATTGTGTTCTTGCAAAAAAATAAAGATTGCGTTCTTGCAAAAAATTTGACGTTAAAAAATTTAACTTTTTTTTTTAATATAGATAATATTCAGTCCCAAAATTCGATATATACACATTTTTTACTTATTTATTTTGCATTTATTTTTGGATTTGTATCATTTTAGACTTATTGGAAAGGTTATTAGTTTTTATTATTGGGAAAGGCACTCTTGCACAGAAACCCAACATTTTTTGCTCAATTCACACAAAATTAGGTTATCGCTATATTAAGAACTGTATACAGTATATTTCGCGTGAGTCCAAAGTATTTAAAAAGTGACCTAGAAGATTTATGTGGACTACTTGCATGCATAATTCGCTCACTATATATTTTTGCTTTGTTATTCTTCACTTGGAAAAGCAATTATATTGTTACGAAATTTCTGTCTCTTAAACGATAATTTCGATCTCCTACACTTTTCTGAGTTCGATCACTGGATTGTGTAACAATCAAAAACACACAAACTTCTTTAATTATAAAATGGTTTATTTAAATCACAAAAGTTAGTTTTTACACGTTACAATTGTTTATTTCATTATCATTCAAAGTCTAGTATTAATCTGGCACTGTATAGACAATTTACTTTCAAAATCAACTGTATCACTCAACTGTTTCACTTTATTGCTTAAAAAAAACTGTTCTGTTTCACTGTTTAAATTCAACTGTGTTCGACAACTCAGAACAACCTTTTATACTAAAGTCATCACTTTCTCGAATAATCCTGTACCTTCTAAATAGCGTATCGGCGGCGAGTCCACAATGATCCACAATTTACCAATACCTTTTAAATGGCGTATCGACGTGAAATCCACAATATTCCACAGTTTACCAGTACCTTCTAAATGGCGTATCGGCGTGGAATCTACAATAATCTACTGTTTACCAGTACCTACTAAATGGCGTATCGGCGTGGAATTCACAATTATCTAGAATGTAACTATTACCCTCTAGATGGCGTTGTACGACGGCGATAATTTCTCTCGGTTGTCGACTTTTATAGTGTACTGCAGCGTCTTTTCGGTTTATCATTTTTAGTACAAAAACTATACTTGGCCGCTAGATGGTGTAAAAGTATTTATACAGCCAGTGATGCTAGCTAGTATCGTTTAGTTTTCTTTTGTTGGTTTTTATTTCGAGAGTTTTCTGGCATAAACCAAATTTCGCTACAATATCTTCTAAATCAGCTTGAATCGAAGGATCTTCTTCAGATGAAAACTGAGTGCAAGGTGGCTTCGTTAGCTTTTCCTAATTGATCATGTTCGTATACGATGTGCACCTGAAATTTACTTTCGGCTCAAAAAATGTTCGTATATTCAATGATGGTTTTTTCCGAGCTGCAATGAATAGCACACCTATCCAATATTTTTGTTGTCATCTGTTATCATTGACAGATTAATGTTTTCAGAATGACAGAAGCACGCACTTCAACGGAAGGGAATGTCTAATTTCTTCGTCTTATATAAAATATATCACCAATCTAATAGGAAATGATTCATATCATGTAGTTTCGCTAACAAAAGGAAATATACAGTGTGCTCCATCTTTTATGTCGGTATGTAAACGCTGAATAACTTTCACATTTACCAACCGATTGATTGCATCAGATATGTTTTGGAAACGTCAATTCAGTACAATTTTTGCCATGGATCGCTTCACACCGAAACAACGCGCTGAAATAGTGACACTTTACATCGAAAACAGTCGTTCCATTGTGTTAACTCAACGTGCATATCGGAAAAAATATCGCGGCAAAAAGGCACGATTTCAGAGATCACCTGATTTAACTCCCCTGGACTTCTTTTTGTGGGGTTATCTGAAAAGCAAGGTTTACGCCAACCAGCCTCAAACTATTGACGAGCTCAAGGCAAACATTCGTGCTGAAATCGACGCTATAACACCCGAGATGCTCGGAAAGGTAATGGCAAACGCAGAAAAAAGGAGTCATTTTGTAATTGCTAATAAAGGTGGCCACTTAATTGATATTGTTTTCAAAAACTAGTCCAAAAAAATTGTAAAGAACCAAACTGAATAAAAATACATCACTTATAGAAATCGGTTGTTTTTTCTCAAAGTTATTCAATGTTTACATACCGACATAAAAGATGTAGCAACCTGTACATGAAACAAAAATCCAAATATGGTATACGCGGAATTTAATTACCGTACTTTAGCTCGTGACCTAGAAGCCAGGGCAAGGGTATTTCCCTAGTACTTAAAGGTATTGAATCTGATTTAGACGTTAACGAAATAAAAAATGCTCTCAAGGAAAAAGGCTTCCACCTCAGAGCAGTTGTTAACATTATAAATAAAGATAGGGAGCTAATGCTGCTAAGCTAAAAAAAAAAAATGAATCGCATCTAATATACAAATTGCAATATTTATTGCACAGAAAAATTTCTGTTGAGGACTTTGGCCATACTAAATAAAACATATTGTAACCTCCGTACTGTATGTGTCACTTGTGGTGAACTCCACCACAGCTCCTCATATACCAAAAAACCGCTGTCTTGTATATCAAAGCCTTAAATAGAGGGTAATTTTACAAAAAACATGCTGCCCGCAACCCCACTAAATATGTATTTACCTCTGCCGCTTTTGCCCCCAGCAGTCCCCTGCTAACTCTTTTACAACAGCTAATTCTTATGCAAATATTGTAAAATCAAGTACTCAAATGAAACAGCAATCACCCCCAGAAGCAATAACCTTAAGCAAATGATTTCTAATGTTACTCAAAACCTATCACATTTCATGATAGCCGTGCAAAAATCTTTAGATCGTATCGTTGATATGCAAGCCCAACTTATGACTGCTCTTCTAGTCAACTTATAGATCTTATAAAGACATGCGCATGGAATGCAAACAGCGTAAGCCAACATAAGTTAAAGATTTCAAACTTCTTGTCCAGGGAAGTTGTAGATGTAATGCTTCTATCCGAATCCCACTTAACAAATAAATATAATTTCACTATTTTTAAGTAATGGTGAAATAAATTTAAAAATTAGTTTTGGATAAGAGGGCTTAGACGTGAATGGCAGAGGTATAGGTCTCCGGCATCAAAAATAAAACTTAAGGAAGCCGAAAAGAAGATGAAAGCTTCTCTGTCTAGAAAGCAAAATAATTGTCATTATATTTTTATTCAAATCCTTTCTCCAAACAAAACTAATAAATCGTCCCTTTGAAGTCTAGCCGCGTATTTAAAACCCCTAATGAGACCGAGCCTCCACTAAGGGATAGTAATGGTGATTGGGCACGAAGTGATGAGGAAAGAGCATTTGTTTTTGCACAGCATCTAAGCCTAGTATTTCAACCAAACTCTTTCTCAAACATTATTGATCTTCCTCCGCAAATAAGTCACACTCAAAATATAAATTTGCATATCACACCAAATGGTGTAGTCACCGTCATAAATATTAAACTTATTTGCAGAAAAGCACCTAGTCACTACTCCATTACCGCCATAATACTCTAATAATACTTTATCCGCTAATTCATCTTCAAAGGGCTCAAGCAAAGATACTAAGGACAATAACAGCAGCTCCTTGGTTCATTAGAAATGAGCGTATAGTGATCTCCATGTACCCATGGTAAAGGCAGAATTTGAAAGACTGAGAGGAAAATACCTCCAAAAACTGCAAAATCACATCAATCCATTAGCTACGTCACTTGCCAACACATCAGTTCATTCGTGTTTAAAAAGGTCTTACCGTCCAGCTATTACAAATGTTTCCTCCACGCTTATTGGCATCGATAGTGAAAATTTCATTTGAGCATGAGCATACACAACGATAGAAACATTCTGTTTGGAATCAAATTATACCAACATTTTAGTTTAGGTGTCGATTTCTTGTCAATATTGTAAAATTAAAAATTAACTCAACTGTATTAACATTTTCAGTTGAGTGTAACATAGCTTAAGACAAATTGTTCATATTTATGCTGAGTTGCACATATGTACTACCTTTTGTGAGGATCTATCAATAAAAATGTAATCTAACTCAAAAGACTGATCAATCGGCGCTAATTCTAAATAATTTAATTCCTAATTGTTTATTTGCGTCGGAAAAGAAAAAAAAAAATCAAAATCTGAACAAATAAAAAAATTTTTAATGTGTAATAAAAGTATTTAGAAAACGCTACTGGGAACGCGTAGGAACACTTAAGCTTTTGCTTTATGTAGACTTGATCAGTCTCCCATATCTACTTTAAAGCTTTGGGACAGGTCTTTGCTATGCTCATCTCAATTGATCGCATTTGGTTTATGCACACACTCTTCTAACGTTCTAATTGCTGTTGTTATGTAGTATTTCGGGTTGAACCGATTCAAACGGTGACATCAAAAGCTCTTTCGCAAGCTGTGATGTGATCGTGTAATAAAATTCTCGGTCTTTTCGGCCAACCATCGTCAGTGGAGAAAGACCTAGCCAGCGCAAGAAATAAAAATAAAATTGTGAGATTCCAGTATTGCATAACGGACACATTACGTTGAGTTTATTGATTGGGAGTAGCTGTGAAACTTTCGTGCTTTTTAGCAAAAATCGAACTGTGGTTTTTATAAATATATATATATATATATTGGTAAGCAAATAACCCCAAAACCTTTCTATGTCCCTACGACAAGTTACTGAAACTTAATTTTAATACCAAACAGCGGAGCGCCCGGTCTGCCAAGACTGCACCAGGTTACGCTAAGTCCAGTGAAAAAAAAAAAGACTATGAAAGCAACGCTTCTCCGTACAGTGCGGTTTCCAGAGTTTCCTTGCATGGAAAAATAAAACTATATCTTGAAATTATCCAGCTTTCAATCAGCCTCCCACCTCCAAACAGTGGCGAGATCCATCGTGAGGTTGCCGACAGGTCACCTTGAGACTCCACGGAGGACATTTTTAAACGACGTACCAATTTCGATGCCGAAAGAAAAAAATCTCTTATGTAATGATAAAAAACTAAACTTTGAGTACAAAATCGTAAGATTTACAATTTACACATTTTTTTGTTAAAACTTTAATGAAAACGTAGACCAAAAATTATGGCCGGAAATATAAATTGAATTTCTATCTAAAGTGAAGATACTCTAAGTGAAAAACTTTGAAAATGTAATCAAGACCAAATTTTTGCCTTTCATAAATTTCCAAATTTCAAAATTCTTCATCGCCACAAACAAAAAAAATTTTCTATGAATTACACCAAGTTTAAACTCTTTAAGCTCATCACTATAAATTTTATATTCAATTCTATTCATATCAAATGATTTTGTTCATCAGTGATGATTTCACTTTAGTAATCCTCTGATGTTAGTATTACTTTAAAGTTCTATCATCAATATTCTTAAAGGACCAGAATTGTTCAATTAAATTATAAATTTTTCTAAATTCATTTCAATTATCGTGAAGTTTGAATACTTTTAAATACTAACTTATAAAATGTAAGCTTTAAAAAAAAAAAAAGTTTTATTTTTAAATTTAAATCTATTTTAATTTTAGTTACTTTTGTTTTCTTATAAACACAAAACTAAATAGTAGTATCTAACTAAATACAAAGGAAATAAGGCGACTCTAAAATGAATAGAACAAAAAAAAAAGGTCAACTCAAATTAAGAATGCTATATTACATTTCGTTTTTGTAAGATATTTTATTTAGCTATACGAATTTCTACATAAATATCTACTCCCCCCCCCCACAAACCTTCAGCAACAACAACAATCAATAATGGAGGCCTTCATCGATCGTCGTTGTGCAGAATTTTGAAAGGTATGTTTTTTTTGTTTTATATTTTTTTATCTTCGCCTAATAATAAGCAAAAATCAAAAATTAAAACTAGAAATAAAAAAAATATATCCTATACCCAAAAAGAAGGAACAAAAGATTCGAAAATGCAAAGAGAATAAAAGAGAAATTTATAAAAAAAAAAGTGTAAAAGCATAAACAGAGCAATAACTCTCTCGAATGCATTTTCTAACCAAATCGTACTAATCGAGAGTACTAATCTGCAGATTTTTCTTAACATTTGCTTTTTGATTCGTTTCCATTTTGTTCCGCTCAAGTAAGCTGATCATCAGGTGGTCAATGATATCCATATAAAGTTTTTTTTATTATTTGATTGTAAAACAGTAAGCCCTAGTTAGCTACTACTATTTACGGTTTTTTTTTTTGTATCTAATAATGTAATTAGTTAAGAGATATATTTTTATTTTTAGTGGATACATTTTTTATTGGAACATTTTGTCACAAGTTATGAATTAAAAAGAAAATTTGTATTAAAATGAAGCTATAAGTTTTTGTTTTTACACATGTGAGGCAATGTAGAATCAAAACAGGCAAAGCTATTTGGGCTAAAAGAAAAAGTTAGAGTCTTTTAGCAGGATGGGTGGGTATAGAGTTGGGAGGCCATAACATCAGGCGACCCATGAATACTTTTTCTGATTGAGGGATGGAAAACAAAATAATTTTGGTCTTTTGGCTTTTCACTTCTTTTGAAATTTCGAAAAAAAAAAAGAAAAATTCTCTGTTTCTTTATTTCTTGTAACACGCTAAAACATTTTAGGACTGGAGCACAATCCACCCCAATACCCTGAGCACGGTCGGATGAAACAGAGTACGCTCCACGAAAATTTAGTATATACGCGGTACGTTACAGAAATGGCGCCCAACGTGGGGCCGATTGACCTTTACTGACAGTTGACTTTTTGAGTAAATAGTTTAGTCAGTCCACTACTGTGTACAAATTTTGTTTTAGTTTCAGTTATGTTGCTTAAATTTCCATTTTTAGGATATGCTGTCGACGGTACTTATTATCATTGTCAGACCAGTGAAATATTAAGTCAACTGAGCACTTATATTTTGGTATTGAATTTAAAATTTTGTTTGGGAATGTTGAAATTAATTTATGTATATCGATTTCAAACCTGAATGCTCTTTTTATACCAAATCTATTGTACGTACATTAATTTTGACGGATTTTTTTTAATAAATATTTGTGTCGTTGAATTACCACAAAGTTTGAGCGTACTTCAACCATATTTTGATTTAGATTCAGTTATGTGAAGTCATCGCTTAATCAGTATAAAGTATATAATATTTATGTAGCTGAGTTTTGTGTTTTCTCGTGTAAGACCTCGCATGTGTGAAATAATCCAATTAATATTGATAAATTAACGATTTCTTTGCAATTTTAAATTGTGTTACTTATTATTTCTACTATATACATATATTCTATTTATTTTAAAAGGCATAACATTTTTTTGGTCTTCTTGAATAAGTAAATTTGTGGTTAGATACATAGGTGATTCTTTTTATTTATACTTTTTTCAAAATGGCTGGATACAGCAATGAAAATTTACTGAATCTGATCAATGAATTAGAGGAACACCAATGTATAGTATGTAATGAAAATTTACAAGTTCTTGATGAAAAAATTCAAACGAAGTGTAACCATAAGTTTCATCGTACCTGCCTGTTAAGATGGCTCGACGATAATGAAACGTGCCCGGTATGCCGGCGTTCCTGCTTTCCTACCGATTTAATGGATTTTCAGATAGAACCGGCTAACTCAGTTATTCAGGCTCCTGCTAGTGCTGTCGCTAGTGCAAATTCTAATGTAAGCTCTATTCGTGGTAGAGGGGGGGCAGTTCCAAAACTGCGGCCACAAACGCGATCATATTCTCGCAATCGTTGAGCCGTAAATACACCTCCTAGAGTTTCTGCGCATCTGAATTCTGCGCCTAGAATTTCAGTGGGTTCGAATCTTCAACATCATAACGTTGCGATAACTGAAAATCGAGTTCATAGTTTAATTCAAGAATCTTTAAATGATTTTCGTCTTGATTTAACTAATACGGTGGCTAATGAGCTTCGTGCTCTTTTTAGTGGTTTAAATATAGCCTCAAGTGCGAGTGCAGCTTTGCCTTTGAATAGCGATTTAGCTCCACCAGTATGGCCACAAGATATGCCTGAGTTACAGAATCACTCAACAGTTCGACCCCCACATAATGATGGTCAAAATCGTAATAATAGCCTAGATACCTCAAATTTCAACACTCATAAAATTCCAAATTTAATAGCAAACTGGCATATTAAATTTACTGGAAACCCAAGCGACATTTCAGTCGACGATTTCATTTATAGAGTTACGGCGTTAACTACCCAATCTTTGCATGGCAATTTTCCTACTCTTTGCCAGTATGCGCATTTATTATTTGGCGGTAAAGCCCAAGCTTGGTATTGGCGATATCATCGTCAGTCTCGAAACGTTGATTGGGACGAAATGTGTGAAGCTTTGCGCAGAAAATATAAAAATTATTTAACAGATTTTGATATAAAGGAAAACATGAGAACTCGAAAACAAAAAGTAACTGAAAATTTTGACCAATACCTAGAGACAATTTTGACGATGTCAGATAATCTAGAGATAGATATGCCCGATAGAGAGTTGAAACTATTTTGCGGAATTTAAAACCCGAGTTGCGACATGAACTTCTCCACCTTAAAATTAACGACATATCGTCATTGCGTCGCGAAGCGCACAAGCACGAAAACTTTTTTATGAATTACAATGCGAACATGCACTCGCGCAGTAATCTGGTAAGGCGAAATGTTTCGGAAATCGTGCATGTGAATGATGAGGAGGAGGATCAGGTTTTTGAAGATTTATCTAATGTAGCAGAAATAACTACTGCGACTCCTTTCAAATGTTGGAACTGTGACGACGTCGGTCACAAATATCAAGACTGTTTAAAACCACGTAGGATATTCTGTTATAGGTGCGGTGCACTAAACACCTACAAACCTTCTTGTCAAAAATGTAAGTCCGATTTGGAAAACCGGATGCAGGATGTCCGCCGGTTTCCACGCGGATATCCGCTGTCCCAACCTCGGCAATAAAAATTTTACCATATACCTTAACCGAAGTAAAAACACCACCTGTCTGTCCAAAATTATTTCCCATAGTTCCTTATCACATTAGGCTTGCTAAATATAATGAAATAAAAGCAAAAATATTTGCTGAAAAACCTTTGCTAAAATCAAATTCACGCTAGACGTGTACGCGATTTCTGGTCGAAAAAGAAGTTGCGCAAACACGTTATTTCTTCAATTATACACAAAACCTCTGACATTCGTCCTTTTACTGAAATAGAAGTATTTAATAAAACACACATGGCTTTGCTTGATAGCGGCGCCAATAAAAGTGTAATAGGCAGTGATCTTGCGACGCAAATATTGAAATCAGAAATTCCATATTTAAAAATCCTGGGCGTAGTGAAAACTGCAGATGGCCAAAAGCAAGAAGTGAAAGGTTCTATCAAGGTGGAAATGAAATATAATGACAAATTCGATGAGTTTGAGTTTTTAATTCTGCCAACCATTACTCAAAATATTATATGTGGCATGGATTTTTGGATTCATTTCGGCATATCGATTACTAATAAATTTAATATAAATGAACTTAAATTAGAAAGAAATACTTTAGACTCTGACCTTCTGGCCTTAACCCCTTTGCAGCAGCGCCGCTTGCAACTTGTTGTAGAATCATTTCCTGCTTCCGCAAGAGAAGGCCTCGGACAAACATCGCTTATAGAACACGTAATAGATACTGGGGACGCAAAACCTATTAACCAACGATACTATCCTATATCTCCAGCGATGGAAAAACTACTTTGTCAGGAGATAGATCGTATGCTCGGCTTAGACGTTATAGAAGAAGCTCCATATTCATCGTGGTCGTCTCCCACTGTCCTTATTGTCAAGCCCGATAAGGTACGTTTTTGTTTAGACTCACGAAAACTCAACGAGGTAACGGTTAAGGACTCTTATCCTATACCAAACATCGATGGTTTACTGAGTCGCCTTCCTCCTGTGCACTGCCTGTCGAAGATTGATCTCAAAGATGCATTCTGGCAGATTAATCTCGAAAGAAAGTCACGAGAGAAAACTGCTTTTACGGTTCCCAACAGGCCATTGTACCAGTTCAAAAGGATGCTTTTTGGACTGTGTAATGCACTTCAGACCATGTGCAGATTAATGGACATGGTAGTGCCATACAACATGAAGTCGCATACTTTTGTATACTTAGATGATTTACTTGTCATGTCAAGCTCTTTTGACGAGCACCTTTTGCATCTTTCGGAAATTTCCTCACGTCTACGTTTATCGGGACTTACCATTAATATATCAAAAAGTAACTTTTGCCTTTGTCGCACTAAATATCTCGGCTATATTGTCGGGCATGGCACGCTGCATGTGGACCCTGAAAAGGTCACCGCTATAACGCAGTATCCAGTCCCTGTCACTGTTCGCCAGCTACGGCAGTTTTTAGAAATGACCAACTGGTATCGACAATTCATACCGGAATACTCTGCCGTTACTTTTCACCTAACAGAGTTATTGAAAAATCAAAAAAAGTTCTCTTGGAATCCCCAAGCTCAAGATTCATTCGAGACCTTGAAACTCAGTCTTACGTCTGCTCCACTTCTTATTCATCCTGATTACAGTAAACCTTTTATTGTGCAGTGTGATGCCAGCCAATTCGGTGTGGGTGGATTGCTTTCTCAATGTGATGATCAGGGCAATGAAAGACCTATAGCCTATATGTCGAAAAAACTGAATAAAGCGCAGCGGAACTATTCCGTCACCGAATTGGAGTGCTTGGCAGTCATGGAGGCTATTAAAAGGTTTCGTATGTATATAGAGGGCCACGAATTTAAGGTGGTAACGGACCATTCTAGTTTGCGCTGGCTTATGCAGCAAAAAGACCTCAGTAGGAAATTAGCTAGATGGGCAATCAAGTTACAGGGATTTAATTTTACAGTGGAACACCGCAAAGGTAGAGAAAATGTTGTCGCTGATGCGCTATCACGCGCATTGAAAGAAAATGATGAGATTACGTTGGTTGAGCTGGAAGTTCTGCCGCTTATAGATTTGAATTCCAGTGCTTTTCATTCAAAATCGTATAATGATTTAAAGGAAAAAGATATTGCAGCTAATTTGCCTGATTTCCAAGTGATAGATGATTTGCTTTATCATCGCACCGATTTCGTTACAGTTGATGGAAGTAGTGAAAATAATGCCTGGAAACTTTTTGTGCCAGTGGAGCTACGCGAAAGTGTTATCCGCGCAGCACACGATCAGCCATCAGCGTCACATGGTGGTATCGCCAAGACTGTAGAGCGCATTCGTCGCAATTTATTCTGGCCTGGATTAGTAGTTCAAACTCGTGAATATGTGAAAAATTGCGAATTATGTCAAACTTCCAAAGTGCCTACTCAGATTCTTCGTCCGCCTATGGGTAATAGAGTCAAAACTGACCGACCCTTCCAGCGATTATATCTTGACCTGATCGGTCCGTTTCCGCGATCGAAACGTGGATATATTGGGATTTTCATAGTTCTAGACCACTTGTCAAAATTTACATTTTTGAAACCACTTAAGAAATTTACCTCGAATTTAATAACAATTTTTCTGAAGGAAAGTGTTTTTGACTGCTTTGGGGTTCCCGAAATAATAGTCACAGACAATGGCAGTCAGTTTAAAAGTCGTGAATTTGAAAACTTTTTGTCCAAATATGGAGTAGTACACTCATGTACCGCTGTTTATTCACCTCAGTCAAACGCTAGTGAACGCGTTAATCGTTCCATAAATGAGGCTTTAAGGTCATATATCCGAAAAGATCAACGAGAATGGGACTCTTATTTGAGTAGTATAAATTCATCTCTTAGGAACAGTATTCATCAGACTTTAGGTGTATCGCCTTATTTTGTAATCTTTGGTCAAAACATGATCACGCATGGAGATGAATATAAACTCCTCAGGAAACTTGAACTGCTAGCAGACCTTTCGGCTAACTTGCCAAAAGAAGATCAATTTGAAATTATTCGTAATCAGATCAAACAAAACATTGACAAAGCTCATGAAAGAAATGCAAAAACCTATGATCTTCGCTCACGTGACCGGAAATTTAATGTAGGTCAGATTATTACACGACGTAATTTCGCTCAAAGCAATCTGGCTGCAAAGTTCAATGCAAAATTAGCACCCACTGGAATTAAATCGCACATAAAGGCAAAATTGGGAAACTCGTACTATACGCTGGAAGATATGAATGGTAGGACCATTGGAAATTATCATGCAAAAGATTTATGGTAGAGTTTCAGAAAAAAAAAAAAAAATTATGAACCAAAATTCTTTGAATTATTCATCGATGATTGATAACCCCTTTTCAGCTCCTATTACCAAACAATTGTAGTAATAGTACCTGTTATTGTGAGGATCTCAATAAAAATGTAATCTAACTCAAAAGACTGTGAGCAATCGGCGCTCATTCTAAATAATTTAATTCCTAATCGTTTATTTGCGTCGGAAAAGAAAAAAAAAATCAAAATCTGAACAAATAAAAAAATTTTTAATGTGTAATAAAAGTATTTAGAAAACGCTACTGGGAACGCGTAGGAACACTTAAGCTTTTGCTTTATGTAGACTTGATCAGTCTCCCATATCTACTTTAAAGCTTTGGGACAGGTCTTTGCTATGCTCATCTCAATTGATCGCATTTGGTTTATGCACACACTCTTCTAACGTTCTAATTGCTGTTGTTATGTAGTATTTCGGGTTGAACCGATTCAAACGGTGACATCAAAAGCTCTTTCGCAAGCTGTGATGTGATCGTGTCATAAAATTCTTGGTCTTTTCGGCCAACCATCGTCAGTGGAGAAAGACCTAGCCAGCGCAAGAAATAAAAATAAAATTGTGAGATTCCAGTATTGCATAACGGACACATTACGTTGAGTTTATTGATTGGGAGTAGCTGTGAAACTTTCGTGCTTTTTAGCAAAAATCGAACTGTGGTTTTTATAAATATATATATATATATCCAGAGTTTCCTTGCATGGAAAAATAAAACTATATCTTGAAATTATCCAGCTATCAATCAGCCTCCCACCTCCAAGCAGTGGCGAGATCCATCGTGAGGTTGCCGACAGGTCAACTTGAGACTCCACAGAGGACATTTTTGAACGACGTACCAATTTCGATGCCGAAAGAAAAAAATCTCTTATGTAATGATAAAAAACTAAACTTTGAGTACAAAATCGTAAGATTTACAATTTACACATTTTTTTTTGTTAAAACTTTAATGAAAACGTAAACCAAAAATTATGGCCGGAAATATAAATTGAATTTCTATCTAAAGTGAAGATACTCTAAGTGAAAAACTTTGAAAATGTAATCAAGACCAAATTTTTACCTTTCATAAATTTCCAAATTTCAAAATTCTTCATCGCCACAAACAAAAAAAAATTTCTATGAATTACACCAAGTTTAAACTCTTTAAGCTCATCACTATAAATTTTATATTCAATTCTATTCATATCAAATGATTTTGCTCATCAGTGATGATTTCACTTAAGTAATCCCCTGATGTTAGTATTACTTTAAAGTTCTATCATCAAAATTCTTAAAGGACCAGAACTGTACGAATTGTTTCAATTAAATTATAAATTTTTCTAAATTCATTTCAATTATCGTGAAGTTTGAATACTTTTAAATACTAACTTATAAAATGTAAGCTTTAAAAAAAAAAAAAATTTTATTTCTAAATTTAAATCTATTTTAATTTTAGTTACTTTTGTTTTCTTATAAACACAAAACTAAATAGTAGTATCTAACTAAATACAAAGGAAATAAGGCGACTCTAAAATGAATAGAACAAAAAAAAAAAGGTCAACTCAAATTAAGAATGCTATATTACATTTCGTTTTTGTAAGATATTTTATTTAGCTATTCGAATTTCTACATAAATATCTACTACCCCCCCCCCCCCCCACAAACCTTCAGCAACAACAACAATCAATAATGGAGGCCTTCCTCGATCGTCGTTGTGCAGAATTTTGAAAGGTATGTTTTTTTTTGTTTTATATTTTTTTATCTTCGCCTAATGATAAGCAAAAATCAAAAATTAAAACTAGAAATAAAAAAAATATATCTTATACCCAAAAAGAAGGAACAAAAGATTCGAAAATGCAAAGAGAATAAAAGAAAAATTTATAAAAAAAAAAGTGTTAAAGCATAAACAGAGCAATAACTCTCTCGAATGCATTTTCTAACCAAATCGTACTAATCGAGAGTACTAATCTGCAGATTTTTCTTAACATTTGCTTTTTGATTCGTTTCCATTTTGTTTCGCTCAAGTAAGCTGATCATCAGGTGGTCAATGATATCCATATAAAGTTTTTTTTTATTATTTGATTGTAAAACAGTAAGCCCTAGTTAGCTACTACTATTTACGGTTTTTTTTTTTGTATCTAATAATGTAATTAGTTAAGAGATATATTTTTATTTTTAGTGGAGACATTTTTTATTGGAACATTTTGTCACAAGTTATGAATTAAAAAGAAAATTTGTATTAAAATGAAGCTATAAGTTTTTGTTTTTACACATGTGAGGCAATGTAGAATCAAAACAGGCAAAGCTTTTTGGGCTAAAAGAAAAAGTTAGAGTCTTTTAGCAGGATGGGTGAGTATAGAGTTGGGAGGCCATAACATCAGGCGACCCATGAATACTTTTTCTGATTGAGGGATGGAAAACAAAATAATTTTGGCCTTTTGGCTTTTCACTTCTTTTGAAATTTCGAAAAAAAAAAGAAAAATTCTCTGTTTCTTTATTTCTTGTAACACGCTAAAACATTTTAGGACTGGAGCACAACCCACCTCAATGCCCTGAGCACGGTCGGATGAAACAGAGTACGCTCCACGAAAATTTAGTATATACGCGGTACGTTACACTTTGTAGAGTAACGACCGACATAGTTTAAGAATTATTTAATTCCACGTTGCATTCTAAGCTATATTTCGTTTGTTTGTTTTGATATTGTAATTCTCAATTTTTACATATGTTTGTTGTTGTTGTATAATAATTATTGTTAAGCATTTTATTTGTATATGAACTTAATAAACTTAAACTTCAATAAACTGTCTTTTGATTTGCTTCTCCTTTACACGATATCTTCAGGCTTAAGTGTCACCACACATTTCCACATAAGAACACTAGTTAAGGTTCATGCGCCTAAACTAGAAATACACACATTTAGACTAATCATACAATTAGACTAAGCACTTTCTAAATTCTACGCAAAATCCCTTCGGCTGGAATATCTCATTTTTCTTTATCCTCATGAGGACTTTCCACCGGGACCTAGCTCGTCTCGGGCACTGTTCTCTGAGAATAACAATAAAAATAATGAAAAAATCGTCATCCAGCTAATCTTCTAATGAAAGCACTGCACCGGGACCAAGTCCGTCTCGGCTTCTGCCTGATGAGTGGAGAGTGCGTCAGCAGGAGTGTAGGAGCAGTGTGCTTTTAGAACGCTTTTGGGTGCTAGACCGGCATTTAGCTCATTTCGGATACTGCTTCAAAGTTGCACTAGCTCTCCTCAACGCTACCATGTCACAATCATATCGAGGTACTAGTTACCATTATGACGGTGGACAGGGACCTATCCCATCTCTGCTATATACCACGTTTACACAGACCGGTTTACACACTCGTCTTGGCTGAAAATTAACCAGGGGAGACGTAATAGTCAACAACTGCAACTATAGATTGGTTGTCATAAGCCTGTCACCACGACACTGCTCCAACAGATTATCCTATTCGCACCTACCGCAACTGCAGAAATGGTGCTTAGTAAAATCTATTTTTAGATCAGCTAAAGTCTTTGAGTCCCGCAGAACTTTGAATAACTTATTGTAATACATATACCAATTTGTATAAACTTTTTAATTTGTAATAGTTTTTATTAGAAACAAGAATTTATAATTACTGTTAGTCTTTACAATTTAAAGAGATACATTAAATAAAAGAATTGTTTAAAAGAAAAAAAAAATTTTTGGACAGCCGCTCTTAACACTTGAGCCATGAAAGTTTCTCCCACGAGGTGTACAAAGTGCAGTCTTATTACATTTCACACACAACGCGGCATCTGTCATCTATTATTAAATTGTTGTTTGTTTCATAGTTTTGTTGATTCATCCTGTTCAAAGTCTTGCGTTGCGCCACTTTTTTGAAAATTGGTGTTTCTTCCGGTTTTAAAAACCTTAATTTATATTCATAAAATGTCTGTCGATAAGTTTGTTCATTACCTTAATAAATCTGAGAGATATCACATACCATATACCAAGGTACACTTGGATAACGATCATCATTTCAATTTCAACTTGCGAAGAATAAAAAATATTGCTAGTCCTGTATTGGGAAATGATGCTGTAAATAAAATTTATTTGGAAAGTGTTATAGAAAACAATTCACAAGAACTCACAAAACAATTGAAAAATTAGTTCAAAAAATTAATAGCTTGGAAACAAGTCTTAATAAATCAATGTAAGATTCTACCAAGTAATTTTGAACAATCATTAAAAGAAGCATTAAATGTGTTTTCATATAATATTGAGTTCTGAGGAGAATTTGTTAATAAAACAATTGGAATTGGAAGCATTTATACATAAAACAATACAAGACGATTACAAGTCTTTTTAAAATAAAGACAATTTTTGAATTAGAAAAATCAAAATTACATCAAAATTTGATTCATTAAAAAAACAGAAGAACTATATTATACTCGTAAATACAAAATATTACTAAGCGACAACTTAAAAACACTTTGAATTAGAAAAATCAAAATTAACAACAGAATTTAATTCATTAAATAATTTCAAAACTCTAGGTATAGGAACATTAGTAGCATAGATATTACGATGAATATCAAGACGATAAATATCACAGTGTCTTAAAGTTCTAGGAAGGAAATTGAATGGAATCATGGCCAATAACATTGGACAGTAAACTTGACCAGAGGCAATATCGTAAAAAATTAAAAGTGACAAAATATTCCTTCTAACTTCTAATGTTTTTAGGACAATTAATAGACAGCTCGTTACCGGGTTACGCTCCTTCTCCAATCAGTCACACCAAACGTGGATAGGGTTTCGTCGGTTTGGTCTTTCCATCGGAGGCATGGTCTTTCTCTTCGTCGTCGCCCAGCTGCTTCCGCTTCAAAAACCTTTTTCGCCAACCTTGGGCCAACTCAGGCCAGTGCGCCCTCAAGAACTCGTTCGTTCGGGCGAACTAGAAATAACCGCCGGAGCTTCTTCGTCCATACGCAAAGCTTGTCTCAGCCAGCGCAGACCTTGGATAGTGATGTGCTTGACTATGTCAACGTCAGCGTAGAGCTCGTACAGTTTGTGGTTCATTCGAATTAGAGCTGGAAAAAATCGTTAAAAAAAACATCGAAACATCGATGCGCGGAAGCAGCTGGGCGACGACGAAGAGAAACATCGATGTTTTTTGGTAACAAATTCAACTATCATCGATAACATCGAAATTTCCCCCTCCAGTATTGATTAATTAATAACATTTATTTTGATAATAATAGTAAAGTATTAATGGTGTATGTTATAAATAATTTTTAAATATTTTATTTGCTATCTTAGAGCATTGCAACGCGCGAAAAATAACTATTTCATTAATAGTTTTTAAAAATATATTTTTTTTTGTTCGGACAACCAACTTCTTTACTGCTAAAAAACTAACTGATTTTATATTTTTACATGATTGATCAAGTAGACTTGCAATTTAAATAAAAGTATTGACAAAGTAAAATGTGTTAATTATGCATAAAGTCAGATTACAATGAATAACACAATTGCTTAATGTAGAACTGCAACTCAGGCTTTTTCGGCATGTGCGGTGGTCATCGAACTAACGTATGTGGAACTGCAACTTAGCATTTCCTGGCATGTGCGATGGTCATCGAACTAGTGTATGTAGAACTGGAACTTAGCATTTGCTGGCATGTGCGGTGGTCATCGGACTAGCGTATACATGTTATTGGTGATGGGAATGTATCTCCTCCCTCCTTAGAGTGAAGCGAGGGCCAACGAAGCTGTTTGAGTGTTGTTGTTTCTGGTTTTACTGAATTGTCCCTGAAAGTTTCCAAACGGTAGTTGACGGATCTTGCAGTGCAGACTATGATGAATAACAGGACCACTGTGAGGGCGGAAGTTAGACAGTATGCATAGTTTGATCTTGTGAAGGTCGACACCTGAACCATGCTTATCGCTTCTTTATTTTCCAGGTGGTATTCTTTCAATTTTTGCAAGTTGATTGTTTCGATGGTTTTCTTTGATCTAACTACATGAAGGCTTGTTGGAAAGATGTGAATTTCGTCCCAATGTATGCTGTGTTTGTTTTTGTAGGTTACGCCGTTGATTTTGATGCTGCAATCTTAATAGTGAATTAGCGCTGTTCCACTAATATTTTGGTCACCTTGGCCACACGTTGATTTTAATGAAGTTGATGGGATGTTCACCACTAACACGTAATTTTCTTCTGGCTGTGTTATTGATTCTTGATTTCCGATATCTTCCAATATGCAATCTGCAGGTATGTTTCGTAAAAGCTGGCCGATACATGATGTGTTTGTCTGCTGCTGGTATGCTGATCGTTGACAATAGTACTTTCCTTCTATCTTGGGGCAATGCTCGGAAAGGTATTGAACATAATTTTCATTAAATAATACAAATGGTTTTATTATGATTGATTTTGTTTTATTGATGAAAAGTGGGACAATGTGGAAAAGGGTGTGTATTTCTCGGGATAGTGTTGGGATTATAATATTAAAGATTATATTGGAACCGTTGTAGTATGCTTGTAACCTGAGCAACTCGTAAATGTTTTCATCAGATATTGTGTCTATGGATTCACTTTCGAAGCTATCGTAGATTTCTCTAAGTTCTTCGGGATTCAATATAAATTTTGGGATTGCGCCTAGTTTTGCTATTACTATTGATTCTGCTACATTTGTTATGTGGTTTTGTAACAAGTTGATATTGTAATTTATTTGTCCGAGGTATTGTATTTGAAATAGTAAGTCTTCGTTTACATTTAGTCGGTTTGATGTCTGTTGCTTGTATCTTTTGATGAAGTTTGGTATTGTATCCTGTTCCGTGTTAATATGCCTAGTGATATTTTCAATTCTCTGTAACATTCCTTGATTGAATTTAGACTGATAATTAGCTTTGTTTTGCAGACTAATTTCTTCTGCTCGCAGTTTTTCTATAATGTTATTCAGATTTTCGGCATCACTAGCATCCATATTACCTGATATAAATTTTATTGCAGACCCTAAGCCATTAATGAGGCCTCTTTTGTTTCTAAGTTTTGGTTTCAATGAGTCCAGTTTGCATTGTGTTTCTTTCAGTTTCAGTTTGGTTATTGTAATGGTGTCTTTTAGTCCGGGTATTTCATGTAATAGTTGTATTGATTTGTCTATGTTATCGATATTGTTTTGGTAGGAGTCCAGGTCAATAATGTGTAATAGGTTATTATGTCCTTCAATCTCTTTAGCGTTTCCTAAGTTAAATGGGAGGATCGACTGCTTACTCGTTGACTCCCTTATTTCCATTTTTTGTGGGGAAATGATTGTCCTAAAAAAAATTAAATAATTTTTACATTTGCTTTTACTTTCTAATTCTAGCTTTATGAAATTTTTTATTCTTGGTACTTGATACTTACTGAATCTAGGTGTAATCTTATTTCTTCTACTTTCTTTTCTATAGACTATATCATTTTCTTCTAATTCTACTGGATCAGTTCTATTTACGTTTAATTTATCTATTCTCTTAGCTAAAGTTTTTTCTACTGACTCCTTTATTTTCGGGTATAGGATCGCTTGAAACTCATTCAATTTCTTTAAGTATTCGTGTTTATTGTTGAACGCAACGTCTTTATTGAACTTGTAAGTTCTACCATAAAAAAGTTCAAAGGGGGTTAATTTTGTTGTAGAGTGTATTGCGTTATTATAAGTTATGAGACATTCCGAAATTATTTCATTGTGATCCACATCTAGATTATTTTCTTTTGTTTTTGTCATAATTATTCGATAGATTTCTGTTAACGTTGAATGTAATCTCTAGACGGGGGCATTACTACTTGTTTGTTGAAACGATGTGAAATGTAGGGTTATTTTAAATTGTTGACAACAATTTTTGAATAAATTTGATGTAAATTCTACACCTTGATCACAAATAACTTTCTTTAGGATTCCGTGCTTGCTTATAAAATCTTTTAAGGCTTTAGTTATTGAGATACTATTCCTTGCTGGTAAGGTATAAGCGGCTGCGAATTTCGAGAATTTATCAATTACTGTTAATAGATACTGATTATTGATAGTGTAGATATCAATATGGAGTATATCGAGTGGTTTAGTGGGGGATTCGGTGTACTCATATTTAAATTTTGGAGTGTGCCTATAATATTTAAAGGTTTTACATGTTTCGCAATTATTGATTGTAGTGACTATTTTATTTCTCATGAAAGGGAAATAATATTGACGTCTTAAGTGTGCAAAAGTTTCATTTATGCCTCTGTGGTTATTATTTCAGTGGTATTCATTAATTAGTCTGTCCTGTTCGTCATTTTCTTTGATGTCAGTCAAGATTTCGGTGCATCTTAATAAACAAAAAGTTTTGTCGTTTGAGAAGTACCTGGAATAAACTGATTGAATTATTTGGAATGTTTCGTCATCTGTAAAAATTGCTGATATTTTATTGAGTGGTAAATATTTTTTGAAAAGATCTGTAATTATTTGTTCTGTAAATTTTGATTTTCGTATGATTCGTCTTTGTCTATTTTTGAAGAGAGTTTCTGTTACAATGTTAGGGTTTCGGTGTGATATTTCAAATATATATTGTAGATTGAAGTCGTAAAGGGGTTTTTCTGATATGTTTATGCCGTCATTTAGGTTTTCGTCCGCTGAGTGTATAGTGGATGTTGCGTCATTTATATTGACTTCTGTTTGGTTGTTGATTTTGATCCTACTTAGAGCATCTGCATTAGTGTTTTGTTTACCTTTCTTGTACACTATATCGTAGTCAAATTCTTCCAACTTGAGTCTCCATCTGACTAGCTTTGAATTAGGATTTTGAGGCTCATAAGCCTAGTTAGAGGTTGGTGATCTGTAACTATCTTGGATTTATTACCAAATAAGTATGAGCCCAAACTATTGCTAGCAACTCCTTTTCTATAGTCGAGTAATTTGTTTCCGTGTCGGTGAGTGTTCTACTTGCATAGCAGATTGGCCTATCACTACCTATGTTGCCTTGTGATAGCACGGCACCTATTGCAAAATTACTAGCGTCTGTCGTTAGTATGAAGGGTTTGGAAAAGCCCGGATATTGTAAAATTGGGTCGTTCATAAGGATAGTTTTGCAAGTCCCAAATTGTTTGAATGTATCGTTCATTTAAATCAATGGTTTTACCTTTTTTTAGGCATTCTGTCATAGGTTTAACTATTCTAGCGAAGTCCTTGATAAATTTTCTGTAATAACCTAGGAGACCTAAGAATGCTTTAATATCCCTGGGTGTCCGTGGAATAGGAAAATCCTTTACAGCTTTTATTTTTTCTGGATTGGGTTTGACTCCTTCCGTTGTCACTACGTGACCTAAAAAAGCTATCTCTTTGTGGAGGAATTCCGACTTATCTAGTTGCACCTTCAGGTTAGACTCTCGTAACCTTTGGAATACTTTCTGTAAATTTTCCATATGTTCTTGAAGAGAAGTTGAGTATACAATGATATCATCGAGATATACTAAGCATGCGTTATCGTGTAGATTCTTTAAAACGTTATCCATCACTCTCTGAAATTTTGATGGAGCATTTTTCAGTCCGAATGGCATCCTTAGATATTCGTAATGGCCTCCTTCTACTGTAAATGCTGTCCTAGCCACGTCCTTGGCATGCATTTCAATTTGGTGAAATCCACTGGCTAAGTCCAAGGTAGTGAAGTACATGCATTTTCCAAGTTTGTCCAAGATTTCCGTTATATTTGGTAGTGGATAACGGTCCGTGACAGACTTTTCATTCAGCTTCCGGTAGTCTATTACAAGGCGCCATTTTTGTTTTCCGCTGGCATCCTTTTTTTTGTACTACCCAAACTGGTGAGCTCCAAGGCGAATAGCTTTGTTGTATTATTCCTTGCTCCAGCAAATCACTGATTTGCTTGCGTATCTCTTCCTTGTGAATGTAAGGGTATCGATACGATTTCGTATACACGGGAATATCGTCCAACGTTTTGATGCTATGTTTTAAAGAATATATCATCGTATTGTTTACATATCTTAAAGAGGGTTTTCTTCTCTTCATTATTGAGGTGTTCTGATCTAATGAGTTGAGTAATATCTGTTTGCATTTGGGGACAGTCCTGTACGATGTTGAAGTTATTTACTTCTATGAAATTGCATGACTGGTACAAGTCAACTTTCAATGGTTACTCCACAAGAAGTGTCTGTTCTTGATTGGATTCGTTGATGAGTTCAACCGAACTATATCAATCTTTGGATGCATAAATTCCTTCTGAGATATTGATTCCAGGTTGTAGTATAGTATTTCTAATGTATATATCACCATTGCACTTGTCAACCGGAATTTTGATTACTGTTTTTGATTTTGGGGAAATTGAATATTTTCCTGAGGTAAGATTAGGCTTGAGGAGTAAAGAGATACTTGAATTGTGTGTTATAAGTTTTTTATTAGCTATATCAATTTTTGCTCCTATTTGAGTTAGTATGTCTAGACTTATAAGACCGTCAAAGTATGCATGAAACTTAAACACCAGAAATCGAAAATGTCCTGATTCTCTAAATTCCATAAATACAGGTAAAAATGTTTCCTTCTTTAATTCGTATTTACTTAAAACTGTGGTTATAGTTATTGGGTCACATTTTAATTGGTTTTCTGGAGTAGTGAATTCGGGGTTTATAAATGATGACGACGCTCCTGTATCGATAAGGAAACGAAGAGGGCGTCCAAAAGGAGAAGATATTTCAATATAGGGGAGAGTATAGCCTTGTTTGTTAACATCTATGTAACCGGTTGGTTGTTCGAGGTGTTTGGTTGAACATTTTCAGTTTCTGTTATAATGTTAGTTTCATTAGGCTGAACCTGAATTTCCGTTGCGATTTCGGTTTGTTTTTGTTGATTTTCTGTATAATGTTGGTTGTATTCGTAGTGTCCATATTCCAGAGTTTCGGGATAATAACCATGGTAGCACTGTGGTATTGCTGTCTCCTCATAAGGATAATATTGTTGTTCGTAAATTTCATCTCAGTAATTTATCTCCTCCATATGATATGTTGGTCTGTTGAAATGATTAAAGGGTGGTCTAAATTGTGTCTGTTGTCGCCTTATGTTAGTGTTTCCCGACGATGTATCCATCGGTTCAGGAATAGATTGCCTTTACATTGGTGGTCTGAATGGATGGTTAAACATTGGTGGTCTGAGTGATTGGTTAAATATTGGTGGTCTAAATGGTTGGTTAAAAGTATTCTGATTCGGTATAAGGTTCGGTCTAAAATTAGGTGGTTGTTGTCGATTGAAACTTATAGGGTAAGGATTAGTGTTCCTTACTGTATTATTGAAGGGTCTATTAAACATGTTTGGTTGTTTCCAAACATTAGGTTGCGTTGTCGGCTATTTTAGTGTAGTTTGTGGGAGATGGTTTGGTGGTTTGTTAGTCATGATCCTTTGTAAGCTGTTTGTTTCGTTCCTGTAATATGATATGCTTTGCTCTTTCTTGCAATATGATAAAGCTATAGGCAACGTATCTGGCCGCATGGCTCTGATTGTCGAGCCTAAGGGTTCCCTTAGTCCTGTTAAGAACGTATTCAGACTCATTTCCGCGAATAAATTGTTTTTCGCTTAAACTACATTCTTATCTGTCTCGTGAATAAGAATGTTGTTGTTCATCGTCGCTTGTAGTTCTATTATTTCACCGTAAAAACTCTCAACGTTTTTTGAACCTTGTTTTAAGGTATGGAGGTCCCTAATTAAGGATGTCTCTGTCTTTTTGTCAGAATAGTGAAGTATTAAATTATTTTTGATATCATCCCAAACCAAAGCAGTACCGTAGGTATTAAGCACTTCATTGGCTTGTCCGTCTATTTTATTTCGAATCGCTCTCAATAAAATTTGCGCATAAGGTGTGCCATCGACGCTGCGTACGTGCAAAAGAATTTCCTCAACATTACTTATAAAATCGTAAAGAAGTCTAGGGTTGCCGTCAAATCTTGGCAAATCTTTTATGACATCAAGAATTCTCAGAGAATTAAAAATATCCGAAGGAACGTTTGCTTGTGGCATGTTTGCGTTAGGGTTTTCTGTCCTATTTGTATTTCACTCAATTCAAATGGCTTACGAAAAGGATAAGGAAATCGGGATAGGCTGTTGGATTTTTTTGGCATCAATAACTTTGTATTATTTTGGATTAATCGAGAAAAATATGCACAATATTTTTACTTACATATACCCCAAAAATACTGTCACTGTTAGGATGTTCCTCATACTTCTTATGGATTCTGTGTAATATTTCGTCTTGTTGTAAATGTAGATGCTCTTGTTGTCTTATTTGTTTTTAAATTTTTATTTTTTTTTTTTTTGTTGTGTTAAGTTTAATTTATTTTATATTTTTATGTACTTATTTTAGTCTTTTTTTTTTTAAGTTTTGTTTCCGATTGTGACACTATTACGGATGAACCTTCCGTTTTGATTGGGTATAGCCAATATACTTTTGGTATACCTTTTCACAACACAATACTGAGTTTTTTTTTTTTTTTTTTGTTCGAGATAGGTTTCTTTTTGAATTAAGATTCACAACCGACCGATACACAATGTGCACTTGTGAATTTTATTATAACTTCGGTAGTCCGCCGTTAATTACTTTAAAAAGGACGATCGACCGAAACCTATCCTACCGACTGCGCCAAAAATAACTATTTCATTAATAGTTTTTAAAAATATAAATTTTTTTTGGTCGGACAACCGACTTCTTTACTGCGAAAAAACTAACTGATTTTATATTTTTACATGATTGATCAAGTAGACTTGCAATTTAAATAAAAGTATTGACAAAGTAAAATGTGTTAATTATGCATAAAGTCAGATTACAATGAATAACACAATTGCTTAATGTAGAACTGCAACTCAGGCTTTTTCGGCATGTGCGGTGTTCATCGAACTAACGTATGTGGAACTGCAACTTAGCGTTTCCTGGCATGTGCGATGGTCATCGAACTAGTGTATGTAGAACTGCAACTTAGCATTTCCTGGCATGTGCGGTGGACATCGGACTAGCGTATATATGTTATTGGTGATGGGAAGTATCTCGCGCATGGCTAGCATGGTAGTTAGGTTAGGGTGGCGGCTTTTTCAGAGCATCACATAGACCACAGGGGTCCATAGTGTTAGGTAGTTAGAAAGAAATTAATTTTACATTTGTATATATATAATTCACATTTTGGCGCTAAAAAAGTTTTTCAGCCATTTCGGGGCAGAGTGAAGCTCTCTTTTTGGATATAATACTGCCCGCTGATGAATTGACCCCTTCCGATGATGTGGATGAAGCCGGAATAAACAGATATCGCAAGGCCACTCTTCTTAATGAATCACAATTTGTATAGTTATTCCAGTATTGAATTATGTCCATTTGCTCACTTAACAAAGACTCTTCGAGAAAAAAAATTAAAAAAAAGTGTCTCTCGGATCCAGTTTCGGAGATATAGACATCGAAATTTGCGGACATAGCTTTTGGAAAAATTATTATAAGTTGGGAACCGCTGAATAGAAAATAGTAAATAAGAGTGTCGTAAGAAAGGTAATTTAATGGCCTATAATAATGAAGCGTGAAGTTTTGAAATTTTACCTATATTTTTGGAGATTTGACGAATTTTTTGAAATTTTGACCAATTTTTTTTTTAAAACGTTATTTTTTCCAAAAAATGTGTTAATAACCTATACCTTTTTTAGAACGTTAAAAGAGCTTAATTTATTGCCTTTAAAATGGTATGTAATTAATTGTAAATTTTTTTTATATTTATATCCTTTTTAAAGAAAAATAAAAAAATTTATTCAATGATTAATAGATTTCGATTTTAATCGTTAGGGCTCAAAACTATCGATAGTAAGCGATGTTGAAAAATATCGATGAACCGATGAGTCTTCGCTTTATCTCCAGGCTGACATCGTTTTGAGTGTCCATGGCGGTGCCAAGATAGGTGAATTCCTTGACAACTTCGAAAGTATAGCTGATCTTTTAAATATCATTTTCTCAAAGATCGCTTGATCGATTCTCATGGAATTTACACCACATGACTTTTATATTAAAAGGCACAGATTAGGTTGGTAAAATTTTATTATGGGTGCATACTTAGGGTGGCCCTCATACAAAAATATTTTTAACTATAATTTTCCTGAAGACATTTTAGTCGATTCACACCAAAGTTACACCACTTAGGGCCGGTTTCACAATGTTTAGTTAACCAATTAGTTAACTTAACCAACGTCTGTTAGTTAACTACCGATTTTATGTTTTTCAGTTTCACAGTACATTGGTTAACTAATGATAATTTTTATGGCATCACTGCATAAAACATATGTTTTTTATTTGACATTTCATAGTTTACGAAATGGAGTCGAGCACAAGAACTACAAATTTTTCAAGAAAAGAAATAAATAGTTTATTGGAACTGGTCGATGGCCATAAGAACATTGTCGAATGCAAAAGGACGGATAAAGTAAGTGTGCGTCGCGTTTGAAAGTAATATGGACGGTATCTAAACACTTTCTTACGACGAGCAATTACAATACTCCATACTACTACAAAATCTGAATCACTATCAACTTCGCAATCTCAATCTGAATCCATATTTATGTAGCTTCTTATTTGGTTTTTTGGAACTTTGTGTTTTTATTTATTACGTTCTTTTTCGCTTTGACAGCAATCACTTATGTTTTTTTGACAAGTTGTTTGTTTTGCGTTGCCAACTTTTTTTTGTAAGCTAAACAGCAATCAGCTGTTAGTTAACTATTAGTTAACCTGCCAAATTTGGTTGGTTAACTAATTAATATGAAACTGAAATTGGATAGTTAACCTCAAATCTCGAGTTAACTAAACACTGTGAAACCGGCCCTTACTCTTATGTTAAGAGCCATAGCTTAGGCTACCAAACCTTTATTTAGGGTAGCCCTCACACAAAAATATTTTTTAAATATCATTTTTTCGAAGACCTCTTAATCGACTCTCATGCAATTTACACCTCGTGGCTTTTACATGAAGTGGCACAGCTTAGGTTGTAAGATTTTATTTTGTGTGCATACTAAATAGAGTTTTCACGAAGACCGCGCATCGAATCTACACCACGGTTGAGATAAAGCGAAGCGTACTAGTTCATAATAAAAACTAGTGCTAGTTCATAATAAGGATTCCAAATCATTGCCGGATACTCAAACTTTGATCTAACATGACTACTAAACAAAGTTTAACCCATTTACGGCCACGAAAATTCAAACTGCTTCTTTTTAATGAAACCATGCAATCCAAGGTAACTTAGGGTCAGAAAATTCAAACCCGTTGTCAGATTTTAGCTAACTAATCTGGGAGCCCTAGTAGGGGTTGTTCGCAAGTGCGAACACTGGCCGCTATTTGACATATTTTTTCAGATGATGAAATTAAAAAAATTAAGTCTTTTTTCACAATTTAAAAGTCAGATTGATCGAATTGGACACTCAAAACGCTAACTATAATTGACATTATTGTAAGTCAGTTCATAAATAACACCTGGCATGTTTTTATATATGATTCAACATAAGAAAGTGATAGCGTTTTCGAGAGGAACGCTCTGGAGCACTTTCAGAACGCTTTTTAAACAAGCTGGTTGATATTCGTCAGTTTTGCCCCCCAAAAAATATTTTGAGGGGCATTGCCCCTTCTATATAAGAGAACAAAGTTCCATATTTGAAAATCTAGTATGTACAAAACAAATGCACGGGAAGAAAAAACAACTTGAGTCAACCTGAAATCAAGGTCAGTTTAGCCTGACAGAATAAAGTTGCGTTTTCAACGTTGGGTTAGCCATTCTGTTACGCTGGATCAGCTTGATGTTACAAGGTAGACAACTTAACTTCGAACCAGCCTGGGAATCAAGGTAGAAACTGAAACTACTTTATGGTACTATATAGGCTAGCAAGCCATGAACGTTGTTCAAAACGAAAAATTTACAACAAACACGTCGAAAAGCTTATGAAAGTTGTTCCCTCCAATATTTTTTAAAGTCTCCACCTCAGCGTCCTCACATTCATATTTAAACTCATTTTTAATCGCTACGATCATTAACAAATCGAAATATTATGAATTAAAATTTTTTTTATTTTAAATATACTAAAAGGCACACAAAATATTGATAGATCCTATATTGAAGTTCGGGTGCTGCGGTACTCTACACCGAAGGACTAGTCTTCTGCCGGGCCTGTCTTCAGTAATACGTGGCATATTGGCTGGTCTAAGTGTATCTCCAGCTTAATCATGATCTATTGTTTCAACATCCGAATTCAACAGAAATTGGCATTGGGTTTTCGATTTTATATTTTGCTATAAGACAATGCAGCTTCCAGGCGTTTACCGATGTTGTACTAGGTTAGGTTAGGTTATTTCCGGGAGATGACGTATCATCATGTCTTAGGCCACGAATAGGCCCATTGTATACCCGATATAAATATAGTCATTCAACCTAATTGAACCATTTCGATATTTTTACAAATTTCAATATGGATTTGAGATCTTTTGAAGCTAGTTCATCTAAAGAGTCGAATGAGTAACTGCTAAAAACCTTAAAGCTAAAAAACTCTCAGATGAGTCCTGTTTAGTGAAATCGCAATGTACGTTCGTTTAGCATCATAAAATGGCCAAATTGATCTTGATGTCATACACGTCGATAATTGAGACCATCTAGAATTAGCTTCGCAAAGACACTGCAGATTTATGTTCATTTTAACTGTTTTATTGGCCGTTTTATAGAAACGTCAACAGTTCTACCGATCATATTTGAGCCTTCCCTTGCCAGTTTGTCAGCATTTTCATTGCCGACAAAATTACTGTGACCTGGAACCCAACACAGAACGACGTCCCAGCGATTGCTTAAATCGCGAAGAGCTGTTTTACATTTCAAAACTAATTCAGATTTAATTAAGTTTGAGTTGACAGCTTTAATTGCCGCTTGGCTGTCAATATATATCACTATTTTAACACCCGATTGAGGTGGTTTTGAATCAAGTAAATGGCAAGTTTTCAAAATTGCAAAGACCTCAGCTTGAAAAACACTGCAAAAATCCGGCAGTTTATATGATTCGCTCAGGCCTAACGTTTCGGAGTAGACTCCTGAACCAGTTCCGTTATCCATTTTTGATCCATCTGTATAGATCGCTATGGAATTATTTATAGGTTTCCACCTCAGTCTCTTGGGTACTATCACCTGAATATTGGAAGAAAAGACTAAAGTTGGAACAAGATAGTCTGATGTTGATATTGACAAATAGGCTGATATTGCAGCCTATGAATTTAATCAAAATGCTGCTATGGCCGTATGGTTTTGATCTCCAAAAACCTGATTCTTTCAGCCTTACAGCACTTTTAGCAGCCACTCCTTTGCCATAAATATCAAAAGGCTCTAGATGCAGCATAGTTTCAATTGCAGCAGTAGGTGTGGTGGATACTGCACCTGTTATTCCCATACATGCAATTCTCTGAATTTTTGTACAAATTTTTAGATAAGTTTTTTTGTCCAAGGCATTCCACCATACCAGAATTCCGTAAGTCAGAATGGGTCGGATGATTGCCTTATACATCCAAAAAACTAACTTCGGGTTAAGTCCCCATGTTTTATTAAACATACGTTTACAAGTATAAAATGCAATGCAGGCCTTTCGAAACCTCTCTTCCACATTAAGTTTCCAGTTTAGTTTCCGATCAAGGATGACCCCTAGATACTTGGCATTTTCCTGTGGAATGAGGGGAATACCTTTCAGTAGAGGAAGTTTGAAATCTGGAATTTTATGTGATTTTGTAAAAACCACTAATTGAGTTTTCTGTGCATTAACGCTCAGACCGTTTGTTGGTGTCCACAACACAACACTACGAAGAGCAAAAGTTAAAATATCACTGAGAATATTCAAATCTTTACCCGAAACCATTAAAAGTAGATCGTCAGCGTATGCAACCACTTTTACTCCCTGCTGGGTTATGATTTTTATTAAATCATCTACAACGAGAAGCCAAAGTAAAGGAGAAATAACTCCACACTGAGGTGTACCTCTTGAAACTGATCTGGATATGAAATAATTCCCCAGCTCAGATCGAACTATTCTGTTTTCCAGGATGAGTCCAATAAGAGATTTAACACATGTTTCCGCATCAACGCGACTTAGAGCAGTGTGAATGGAACTAGAAAACACGTTGTTGAATGCACCCTCGATATCCAGAAAAGCTGCAAAAGTAAATTCTTTAAAATGTAGAGATCTCTCAATGACGTTAACTGCTTCGTGTAAAGCAGTTTCAATTGATTTTCCCTTTAAATAAGCGTGTAAGCCATAGAGTGTGACCTTTTGGCGTAAATCGTAATCAATTAATAGTTCTAAAGCTTTTAAAAGAAAAGACGATAGGCTTATTGGCCTGAAATTCTTAGCTGTTAAGTTTGCTTTTCCTGCCTTTGGGATAAAAGTAACTTTCACTTTATTCCACTCCCTCGGGAGGTATCTCAAGTACAAACAACTTCTCAAAATCACCTTCAACCATTGTAAAAGAGTGTTGGGTCCGTGCTGAAGCATAGCAGAAAAAACCCCGTCAGGTCCCGGTGATTTCAAGGGTGTAAATGAATTTATAGCAAACTTAAGATTTACATCAGAAACAATGACACATGCTAAATCCCAATCTTCCCCTGCCAAATAAGTGGCTGCGGGTTCTGTTTCTTTAGAAAGATTTACATTTACGGGCAAATGCGTGTTCATGAGAAGGCTTAGAGTTTTCGTCGGAGTTTCCGTCCAAGACCCATCTGAATTTTTAAGAAAACCCAATGTGGTAGCCTCTTTAGTGAGCACTTTCCGGAGTCTCGAAAATTCTATTGTACACTCTATTGAATTGCAAAGAAGTCTCCAAGAAGCGCGTTTCGCCGCCCTGACATTCTTTTTGAAGAGTCTGCGATGAAATCGATATGCATCCCAATCGCTAGCAAAACCGCTTCGTCGTGCAATATTAAACAGCATCTTCGCTGCAGTTCGGCTGGTATGCACATCGCAATTCCACCAAGGAGGTAATTTTCTTTTAAAAGTTTTACGAGTGGGGCAAGATGTCTCGAATGCGTAACGAACATTAATTGTTATGTTATCAACAATTGCATTTAATTCGTCAGCACTTTCTATCTTTTCGGGCTTCGGAAAAAATATGTTTTTTGACAGAATTCGAGAGTATTTTGGCCACTTCGTCTTTGAAAAGTTTTTGAAATTATTTTCAGCGTATGCTGAATCACAGATACAGAAAGTTATGTATCTGTGATCAGATAAAGTTGATTCACTAGAGACGGACCATTTACTAACTTTAGTGACTTCTGAATCTGTTGTTAAAGTAATATCTACAACTTCAGATCTAGCTCTAGTCACAAAAGTAGGTTCGGTGCCTCTGTTACAGATCAATAAATTGGAATTTAAAATGAATTCGAACAAAGACTCACCAAGAACGTTTGTATCAGTGCTACCCCACTGAGTATGGTGCGCGTTGGCGTCCGCCGACAGCAGTAGGTCCATTTTACGCTGATTAGCCCAATAATATAACGTAGCTACTCCAATGGTGGGTGCCGGTTCACCATGAGGGAAATACGCGGACGCTATAAGAAAGGGATTGAGTTGCCCTGTCTTTTCAGCGCGGACAGCAACCAGATCATCGGTGCACAGGTGTGGTATGAGAAATAAACTAATGCTTTTACGAACTAAAATGCACGCTCGATATCTCCCGCAGCTCGTGTTGTGAAAAAGGTTGAAGTTGCTATGACCAAGTCCACGTATTTTGTTATCAAAAAGCCATGGTTCCTGAATCAGAGCAACATCAAGGCGTTCCTCATTGAGGAACGCTAAGAGGAAGGCAGATGCCGCCTTACAATGTTGGAGGTTTATTTGCACAAACCTCATCAGCAGGATCTTTTTCGTCATTTTCGACGTCAAAGAACTTGCAGTAAACTACACCCGCAGTGAAGGTGAGTTTATTGCTCCTACTTCTGATAAATTCGGCCGCGTCAGAGCCAAGCTCAATGATGAAACTTTGACTGGTCTCCCTGAGCCCGGATAATACGCAGCTGTTCAGCTGCCAGACCTGGATTTTGGAATTGGAGCAATCTCTGGATTTTTCCCATTTCCACAGTTGGTGCCGGAATGAAAATCCTAGCTCGTATCGGCTTTGGAATATCACTCCGGGCAACAACCTTGAGCATAGAGTTACTCCATAAGCCCTTAAGCTGAGAAATTGATTTTTGAAGTGAAAACTTCTTATGGCACGTTGTGCGGCTGAGGAAAAAAGTATAATTTCGCGACACCGACCGTCATCGGGATTCCCCGTCATGAATGCGATAGTAAAATTTGAATGCTCTTTGTAGACTTGGGAAACGAACTCGATTTTGGAATTTTGAAGTCTTGGGAAACGAACTCGATTTTGGAATTTTGAAGACATGGGAAACGAGCTCGAATTTAGAATTTTGAAGACTTGGGAAACGAACTCGATTTCAGAAATTTGAAGACTTGGGAAACGAACTCGATATCAAATTTGGAAGACTTGGGAAACGAACTTGATTTTGGAATTTTGAATACTTGGGAAACGAACTCGATTTCAGAATTTTGAAGACTTGGAAAACGAACTCGATTATAAAAAATTTAAAAAACGTTGCCTACTTTTAGGCGCTATTAATAATTTGCCCCTAAAAGTATGCAACACTTTCTGACAAATTTCAAAATAGCGCCTAAAAGTAAGCAACTATTTTAAAAATTTCAGATAATGTTGCCTATTTTTAGGCACTATTTATGAAATTTGTCGGAAAGTGTTGCATACTTTTATGGGTAAATTATCAAAAGCGCCTAAAAGTAGGCAACGTTTTTTGGAAAAATTGGCCCATGAAAGTATGCAATTTTTTGTAAAAAATTTTTAAATTTGTAGCATACATATGTTGACTTCCGGTTAGCTGTTGCTCAGTCAGCAAATTTTTCTCTGCAAGCGCAGCCGAAAGCAGAGTCAGCAGCCCAAAGCAGAGAAAAATCTGAAATACCAGGCCACCATGAACCAGCAGCAAGCAAATTTGGTTTTTTGAAAAACTTTAAAACGTTATATCTCGGCTATTACTAAACCGATTTAGACAAATGTGATGTAATAGTTTTTTTAAGAACAAGCAGATTTTTTTGAAGTCATTTGTGTTTTGAGTAACTGCCACTAGATGGCGTTTTAAGCAGTTTGAATATTCTAACAGCCATAACTCGGCAACGAATAAGCCGATTTTCATAAATGTGGTGTCATAGTGTCTGTAGGAAGACGCAGATTTTTAAGTTAAGTTTTTGAAAAATTTTGTTTAATCTATTTAGTCACAGGTCCAGGTACTTTCTTTACCTGATTTTTTCTTATGCTTACATAATTCGCAATGATGTTTCTTACTGCAATCAGAATAAATTTTTGTTCTCAAACATTAGGAATACTTAGCTCAAATTTAATTATTCACAGTTGAGGCTACTGAGCCGAATATACTTCTTCCAACAATTTTTGAAGTGAAACTTCTTATGGCAAGTTGTGCGGCTGAGGAAAAAAGTATAAACTCGCGACACCGACCGTCATCGGGATTCCCCGTCATGAATGCGATAGTAAAATTTGAATGTTCTATTGTTTCTTTTAAATAAATATTCCAAGTGGAAGACAAAAAGCAAAGCAGACACACTAACTGACACATTCCATTCTCATTCAACGATTGTTATGCTTACATGTTTGTTTCTTTCAAATTCCGCGTTGTTGCGTTGACAATGAGAGCGAGAGTAAAATTTGAATAAATATTCCGTTTTTGTCTTCCATTGCATTGCCATATAAAAAGAAAATGCACATATACCAACTAACACACTAACTTGCCATTAAACGATTTGCTTTCACTTCTGTCGGCACTCCCGGAGTGCAACACGCCGTTTTTTTTTTATAAAATTAAGGGAGTAGTCATCGACGCAGGCGATCAATCTATGACCATCCTGCCAACTCATAGGTTCAAACTGTGGCGGACGCGCATTGGGATTAGTAGTGCAGAGATCGATTAGCTTGTCTCTCAAGTTAGCCGTTACTAATCTCCACTTGTCCTCGAGAATAATGCTACCCTTACAGCTTTCGTCCACCACAGCTACCTGCAGTGAGACTTTCACCGCGTCACTGAAATTCTTTATTGAGTATTGGGCTTTAGAAGTGGGTTTTGCCTTCTTCTGACTTGGGGCGGGAGTTTCTTCCTCCGAGCGGGCTCTTTTTTGCACAATATTATCGCGCACTGAGTCCTGCGATGACGAAAGTTCTTGCGTTTTCGCAAGAGAAGCGGATTTGGAAAATTTCGCTTCCTTGTCTTTGGCAATGATATCATTTGCCCAGACAAGTGATTCCTTATTAGCCTGTGTCAAGCTATTCTGGAATAGTAATGGTTACTAATTGTACTTAATCACTTGTACTTTGATTTTCCGATGTTGTCCTTTTGCACTTGTATTGTATTATGTTGTTAGGGTGGTTCACTCGTTGTAAGTTAATGTTGTTCCTTGTTGCTGTTATAACTAGCTTGTTTCCAAACGTTGAAAACTCCTTGTCTGTCCGAATATGGTTGTTTCTTGTATTTGTGGTTCCGAGTAGTGGCTCGAAATACCGGCTGCGCCAAATGTTGTAACAAGTTTTTATCCTTGCGATAAAATGGTTGAAGCTGTACCTGCAAGTAGAAATTTAGGAATTACTGTCGTGAGGGCTATACTTACCTAGTAGTAGTAGCCGTCTCTAATCAAATCCACTTTAAAATAAAGGACTAGTGTTTCACTTTGCACGTTAAAAATACAACTCTCCTTTATTTAACAACTTAAATACCTTAACACCTCGTATAATAAAATTACAACAATAATTACGTACTAAAATATTTCAAGGTAATTACAATAACAAAAAACTTATTCTACATACCTTGCGAAATTTGGCTTGCAAAATTCAATGACCCGAAATGCCATCCGGTTGCACAATTTGGCTTTTACTTGGAGTTTTGTTGTTGCATTTAAGTGCACGGCCTTCTCACTCTTGTTTCTGCTTAACAAACAGAATTTACCCATGGTAACAAAAATGATCAACAAAACGACAACAGCCCGCCAGTATGCTACACTTTCGCAAAGATATTTAATGTTATTGGATCATATTAATTATCCAATAGTAAAATAATAATGCTAACAAATATGTTAACGAATGATGTTAAGCATCATCCTAAAAGTATGTGAAATATGTTACTTATGTTAATAACATTTATTGTGCGGTTAAAAACCCACAGCAGTACAGTCGTAGCCATGGCTCTCTCGTGAGTTTCGAGGTGCAAATTCAACCGCAGCGGCCCATCTTCTTCATCATCTGAGCTCGTGTCGTCAATACTGCTGCTGGAGCTGCTAACTGAGCTGCTGTCGGTACTGCTATCAGAGCTACTGCTGGTGCTGCTATCCGATTCTTTGTTTTTGCCAGTATCGTCAGCAGCCAACATCGACCCGGTGAATGCGGTGGTACCCGTCGTTAGTGCAGCAGGTTGGTTGGTGTTTGGCAAAACCTCGGTGCCCTCCATGTTCCATGTCGCATCGAGCTTTTTGAGTACTTCCAGCCATTCCTCTTCATTTTCTTCCATGGGCACGACGTGAGGTTCGTTACCTTGACGATCATGGACGCCGTGTCCAGGTGGGCTGTGAGGGTGTAAGCCCCCGTACGCGTCAACGGCGGTGACGCTGTTTTGTGTTGTTTGTTGGGCGTGAGAGTGCTGCGGTGGTACTTGGCTCGGGCTCATCGGTGGTCTGAAGCTTTGTCTTTTTCCCTGTGGTAGACGATTGGTCGGTATGGGCTTCCGTGGGTATCGGCGTATGGTGGGATCAAACTGCTGGTTTTGAACGGACTGCCGCGGGCCTGCCTGTTGTCTCTGTTTTGCCGGTCTCTGTGCTACGCGTGCAGTTTGGGCGTGTAAACGTTGCAGGATACGCTGACTCTGGGAAGCGTTCAACTGGCCTTTTGATTGTGACGTGGCTTGTGGTTTTGGTGGAGCCTGATTTGCGTCTACCGGAACTTGTCGCAGCCGCACCCTTTTTCCTCCTGCATATGGCTCCGGAAGGAATTCCGAGCCCAATAATTTGGTCCGGGGAACTTTTGCTTCCTCTTCTTTGTAGCGGCGGCGGAACTGATCCAATTATTTGGTAAAACTGGGTCTCTACTAGCGGGATTGTGGCTTCCCAATTTGGGTGAGGAGTACATAAAATGACGGAAGTTTCTGGTGTGCTATTTTATTGCTTGGTCGATTCTACTGAGACTGTTGAAGGAGAAAACAACAGATTATTTATTATTTTAAATGAAAAGACAATAATGGGGGAAAAAATGAAGAAATGAAAACAAAAGGAACAAACAGAAAATTGATCATGAGAAAAATGACTATGAGTAGAATGGTTTTATTTTGCTCAGGTGAGCCGTTCAAATGTTTTTGTCACCGCTTCTCTTTAATTTCAGTATTATGGGCGAGATGAAACTCGACACCGTGTACGGCCCGGCGTATTTAGGTGCGAGTTTAGCCGCAAAGGTGTCGATAGCCTTAGAGAGAGGGTGCTGTCTGACCAATACTGACTCCCCGACTTTTGGTTTCCATTGTCGCCTTCTGAGATTATAGTGTCTCGCTTGATCTTGGGCTGCTTTCGCCAAGTTGTGCCTCACGATTTCAAATATTTCTTGTAGTTGTGTTGCTCGAGACTCTGGAGTTTTGTGATTGCTTCCTGTACCCGGTGTGACCTTATCATAAAGTGCTTGAGGTAATCCTGGTTCTCGTCCTTGTGTTAAGAATTATGCGCTGTACCCAGTCGTTTCCGATGTGCTAGTGTTTATGGCTAATGTCACTTCTGGTAAGTGCTCGTCCCAAGTTTTTTGTTCATTGTTTGCCAATTGGGCTATTATTGTCTTTATGGTCCGATTCATCCTTTCTGTAGGGTTTTATTGCGGCGTATAGGGATCGGTAAAGCCCTGCTGAACTCCGATCTGCTGTAAGTATCCTTTGACGATTCGGCTAGTGAACTGTGTACCATTATCCGTGACGATGTAAGTTTTATTATAAATTTGTATAGGGTTTTTAAAAATTTTTTCCCTCCAATAATATTTTGTGAACTCGTATACATATTATTTAAGCCATTGTATATTTAAGTTGAGAAAGATATAATCTTGAACTCTTTACGTAATAAGTTTACCAATATGTATGTATGTAAATAATATAATAAAAATAAAAATTGAAATTGAAAAAATTATCCGTGACGAGACACTTTGGAACTCCGTATCTAGCGAGGATTCTTTCGCGGAAACTTTTCACTACGCTGTCTGCGGTGGCTTTCCTTAGAGGCACTAGTTCGGTCCATTTTGAAAACCGATCGAAAAACACCAACAGCATTGTATGTCCATGTTTTGATCGCGGAAATGGCCCAATGAAATCGGCCCACACGGTTGACCAAGGTTCGTCTGGGATTGTAATCAGCATTTCGCCTGCGGGTGCTTGCTGGCTAACCTTATATTGTTGACATGACTCGCAACACCTCACATAGCGACTTATGTCACGAAACATGCCCGGGCAATAATAGCGGTTGGCTATTCGAGCTACGGTTTTGCGGATGCCGAGATGGCCAGCACTGGGGCTGTCATGACTCGCTGCCGGAGGGGTGTTGCGGCACATAGTTTCCATTGATCGCAATCTTCGTCGCCTGGGATGCTTGGTAAATGACGATATAATTGACCGCCGACCTCTGCAAAATCTGGAAACTTTTCTGGTTGGTTCTGTATTTCCGCCCTTTTCTTCTGCAGCCAAGCGCATTCTATGCTGACATTATTGCTTACAGTGGCCATCTGACAGATCTCCTGAGATTGTCGTGACAATGCGTCGGTCAACACATTACTTTTCCCCGTGCGATATTGGATGGTAAATTGGTATTGCTGGAACTCCAAAGCCCAACGGGCTATTCGTCCTGCGGGGCTTTCTATGAAGTTCAACCATTTTAAGGAAAGATGGTCGGTAATGACAATGAATCGATAGCCCTCTAGGTACGGCCTCATTTTCCGGGTGCCCCAAACAATGTCTAAACATTCCTTTTCCGTTGGGGAATAGTTTTTCTCGGCTTTATTCAAGCTTCGACTGGCGTAAGCGATCACCCGCTCCCCTTCATAGGTGGCTTCAGTGAGCACAGCTCCAAGGCCCGTGTCGCTAGCGTCGGTCTATAATGTGAAAGTTTAATTGAAATCTGGGCATGCTAATACTGGGGCCTCGGCCAGTTTCTGTTTTAATATCTCGAATGCCTGTTGCTGCTCCTCTCCCCATTTTCAATGTTTGCCCTTGCGCAATAGGGATGTCAGTGATTGGACTATCGCAGCGAACTCAGGCACAAAGCGACGATACCAAGAGGCTACTCCTAAGAACCTCCTTACCCGTCGTATATTTTGTGGAGGCTCTAAGTCACTGATGGCAGCAACCTTCTCCTGATCTGTTAGGATTCCTTCTCCACTGACGACGTGGCCCAAGTATTTGATGCTGGTTTTGAAGAATTCGCATTTCTCGGGGTTAATCCTGAGGTTTTCTGTCCTTAATCGTCTCAATACTTCCCGCAGATTTTCTAATTGTTCCTCTAATGTTGATCCTGTTACCACAATATCGTCTAGGTAGGCGAACGCAAATGGCTCCATTTCTGCCCCAATGACTCGGTCGAGGGCACGCTGAAAGGTAGCGGGGGCTGAGTGTAGCCCAAATGGCATGACCCGCCATTGAAAGAGGCCTTGGCCGGGGACTGTAAATGCGGTAAATTCTTTGCTGGCAGTTTCCATTCGTAATTTCCATACTTAATTAAAAATGTATAAAAGAAAAAGTAATTTTAAATAAACTATCAATTATCATCTGATCATTAAAGCAAAAGAGTGTTCTTACTGAAAGCCTTACCAGGCTCTAATCTTTGCTGAAAAAATCACCTTGTAGCCTTTGTGGCTGAGTAAGTGATGGCTCATGGCGAGCTTCTAATAAAGCCAACAATAGGGAACTCAGCTCCTTTCCTTCCTTTCTTACAGTCTTTCACAACCTCAAGCATCTTTATATGGCGATCCTGCCAGGATTCTGTCGATGACACTGTGGAATCTACTGTTAATATGGTGGTGGACTCTGCCGTTCGGGAGGTGGTGGGCTCTGCTCTTGGTAAGACCGAAAGCTCTGCAGATGGTAGTGTTTTTAATTCTCGTGGTGGACTCCCTTGTAGGCCCAGCTCTAATGATTTCTTATGGTTCTGATGTGATCTATGTGGACTGCTTTGGTTCTTTCGTTGTATTTTCCCCTGTTGGTACCGCAGCGGCTTCTGTTGGCGTGTTGGTGGGTCTGGTGGTGAAGCATGTTGCGAATTTTTTTGAGTTTCTTGTGGTTGTTGGGAGTGCTGTGGAAAAGGGTTACTCAATCGACTTGTGGTAGGGTGCACGTTACTGACCATGTTTCTTTCGGGTTGAACTGGCGCGGTCTTTCCCAAAGTAATTGAGTCTCCTCCCATTGTGATCGTGAAACCACTTTTAGTGAGAAAATTGAGTCCCAGAACCACGTCATCAGTAGCGTCAGGCATGATGATAAATTGGAAATTTTGGTTGCGGTTACCATACTGAACCCTTGCTTGTACGGCGTAGTTCAGTTGTCGGGCCGACCCATCCGCTAATATGACCTCGCCTTCATATGCCACTCGCGTTGCTCTGCTGCCGATTAAATTTACAAATGCTTTTCGGATGAAACTCGCCGTTGCCCCCATAATGTTGTCGTAAACTCGCCTGCAGTAAAGTTCGGTGCAATCTACAGTTGCTGGGGGAGATTTCCTAGAGCGCTGCCCCCCCCCCCCTAGCTCTGGGCGGCCTCCTTCTTCGTTTCCCGGTGAATGACAGCAACTTATGGTGCGGACCCCAATTTTGCCACAGATCCAGCAGAATAGTCTTTGTAGGCCCCGACACTCCCTCGCGATATAACCATCTAGGCCGCAACGCCGGCAAGCCGTTTGGACGTTGATTCGCTTGACTCTGGTTGGTTCCATCAAGCGGTGCTGCTCACGGCGGTTTCTGGCTGCTGTTGGACGTGCAGGCTCTCTCTCTTGAATGCACTCAAGCTCTTCTGTCAAAGTGATTAGCTCTGTTAGGGTAGAAAATTCTCTGTGCTTGATGTACCACTGGTATTCTGGTAAAGAATTACGAAAAATACGCTTGAGTCGCTGTGTTTCCGTATAGCACGCGTGACGCATCATATTTTGTAGAACCAGGATATAGTCATTAAAACTTTCCTGTTGCTGTGGCATCTTTCCTGATTTCGTCGTCAAGTGCCTCAAAATATCATGGCGGCAAGAAGAAATTCAGAAAACTCAACTTAAATGCTGTCCAGGTGGTCCATTGCTGATTATTATTAGGGAACCAAGTTAGGGCTTTATCCCGTAATAGTTCTGCCATTGTTCGTGGTAGGTGATCTATGTCTAATCCATAGACTTGGGTCAGCTCTTCTAACCGCTCAATAAACATCAGAGGATCTCTGCCCCCGTCGTATTTAACGGCCCATTTCGAACCTTTCATTGGGTTATAATTATTATTATATATAATATAATGCCCGTGGGACGTAGCATATGGTCCACGTTGTTGTATTACGATCGAGTCATGGCTGGGGGCTCCCTGTAGAACTTGCATTGTGTCGGCATGAGTTTCTGACTTGCTCTCAGCCGCTTGAGTTCCTTCAGTGGACGTATTTTTAGTTTTATGCCCGGAACCGTTTCCGTACCTCATCAAGGGTACCCTGTGACTCGAGACCGAATTCCTTACGATAGGCCACCAACTCCTCCTTCTTAAGTCCATGTGTCCACGAGACGCTTAACATTTTTGTACGCGGTTTTTTTATTTCACACACTCTGTATATGATTAGAATAAATTTATTAAATTTGTTTTGTTCACGGAGTAATAAATTTTTCCCGTTGATCTGTAAAATTATTATTTTACTGAAAAACTGTGGATTCGCGCGATATATAATTATTTATGTTCAACAGAAAACGGTTCACTGTACGAGCACTATTTGCTATATTTTTTTTTTAAATATAAAAAAACAGTTCACTGTCTGTTTCCGCGATATTTAAATTTGTATTTTATTAATTTTATTTCGAGACCGTTTGCGCGGAGTCACTTGCGCCGATATTAGTCTTTATTTATTCTATTTCACAAACAAAAAAACCCCGTTTACTCTCTGTCCAAGCGATATTTATTTTTACTTCCAGCTATTTTCAAGTGTTTTTTTTTTAATAAATTGAGGCCGCTTGCTAAATAATTTTCTACCGGTGCCCGGAGTTACGTTTGCCCATAATCACTCGCGTCTTGGTTGGAATTTTCTTCTTTTTTTTTAGTTTGAATTTTTATACTTACTTAAAAAGTTTTATCCACTTTACAAAAAAAAACCCGCTCCGCCGTGTTTTATTGGTATTTAAATGTTTATTTTATATCCAAGGTCCCTGCTCGGGCGCCACTGTGACGAACCTTCCGGCCGGGGTCTTGGCTCGCTGGTGTCCAAGGTTCGGTTACAGAAAATTTGTATCCGCAGGTTGGCTAATCTTTCTTTCTTTTATTAAAGAAAAACGCGAGCGGAGTTTTTTTCAGTTTTTAAATAATTTTATTTCTTATAAATTCAATATAATCAAAGTCTTATCTTAATTAGCTAAGAAAGAAACGGATTAATTTTTCAGTAAATAATAACAATACTTATTGCTACACTAGCGCTGCGAAATGTTCCTGTTACGCCTCTGGCATCAACCGGGGATTTTCCTTTCTCCTCGTACTTGCGCCTGACTTGACTTCTGCTGGCATTTAGTCTTTGTACTCACTACGTTCTAGCGCATGAATACCTCGAGAAAACCCAAAAACATACTCATGCGTTTGAATCTAACTTCACCTTTTACGCGTACTCCTAGCCTTGAAAATAACACTTCGGTGGGGCGATGATGCCGAGCTCGCGCAATCAAATACCTCGGGGAAACCCGAAAGCGTATTTGTTTGGTTGAACGCGTCAATAACCGCTAGACAACAAAAACTAAACACTGCCGCTGTGACCGATGCTAAGCTCTCGCAATCAAGTCCCTCGGGAAAACCCGAAAACGCACTTGTTTGGTTGAACGCGTCAACGACCGCCTGATAAAACTAATCTCTGCCGCTGTGACCGATGTTGAGTTCTCTCAATCAAGTACCTCGGGAAAACCCGAAAACGTACTTGTTTGGTTGAACGCGTCAACGACCGCCTGATAAAAAGAACTACTCCCCTTTGCTGTGACCAATGCTGAGCTCTCGCAACTAAGTACCTCGGGGAAACCCGAAAGCGCACTTATTTTGTTGAACACGTCACCGACCGCCTGATATAAAAACTAATCCCCGTCGCTGTGACCGATGCTGAGCTCTCGCAACTAAGTACCTCGGGAAAACCCGAAAGCACACTTATTTGATTGAACACATCACCTACCGCCAAATAAACTAATCTCTGCCGCTGTGACCGTACGTTACTTAGCTGAATCTGTCGCGTTCCAGCGCATGAGCACCTCGGGAAAACCCAAAAACACACTCTTGCGTTTGAACCTAGCCGCAACCCCCCACACGCGATTCCTATGCTATGCTATCAGCTTGACGATTGCTTAGAGTTCTTACTCACAAGTACTTCGGGAAGACCCAAAACCGCACTTGTGTGCTCGAATGCACAACGACCGTCAAGCTAGCTCACTGCTGGAAAGAGGTTAGTTATTTATAAATAACTGTAGGCTGCGAACTGCGACTGCTAGCTCTGGTGGTCTCCAGTTCAATGACTAAAATTCTGACTTCGGTTTAACACCTAACCCTTTGCTGGTGTCGATCATGATTCAACTATAAAGGTTTTCGCAAGCTGTCAAACTCAAAAAAGTCATTAACCAAAAGTCAGATGTACGAATGTCAGAATTGTTAACCAAAGCAAAAACACGAAAAAAACAATTACAATTCGTGTCACAAAATATATTTAGTGATTTTGAGTTTCATAATAACGCTGAAGCTTATCGTTTGCATGTCATAAATTCCGCCGTTTTACAAGAGAGTCGTGAATGGGAAGAATCAGCGTTATGCCTAACAGACTGCAGACCACTTAGGTAATTTAATTACTAGCGTTATACTGTTCCAATGTTTTTATAAGTTTCTCATACCACATCTCTAGATAGTCTAAAATTTGTAAATTTACTTGCTGGCAAATAAACACGAGAGCAGCTACTAAAGGCTATAGAAGCGAATATGGTTTACCTTTGCCACAAGGAAGAAAACTCAGATCTTTTAAAATGCCTAGGAATTGGTATGTATTTCATATATATGACAAAATTATGTGACAAAAATCATATCTCATTGGATAAGTTTTTAAACTTCTGAGACTACAGTTATAGCTCGTTGAGACGGTCGTCTCGATGTACAATAAGAAAAAGGTCACTTCAACGACATGAAGAAGACAAGCAGCAAATGTTTGAAGGTAGATTAACGCTTAAAACTTTATTTTTCAGGTATTGTACGTGCCATTGACCACCATGCAAATCAAATCTATCTACTACCAGGTGCGGCTCACGCTGTCTGATGTCTTGTCTTGCTATTGGTGAAATGCCTTTGCCCACATCGATGTTTACAAATCAAGGGCCAAAAGTAAAGAATACAGCACCTTTTGTTTATAATACAGTAGCTGATAATACTTCCAAATCAATTAAACAAATCTATCATCATTCAGAAACGTTCTTGGGTGGTAAACAAAAAACTTAATGTTAAGTTTAATCTATTTTTTACTTTATTTTATAATTAAAGTTGAAATAAACTATTTTGTTTTTGTTAAAGAATCAAAGAACTGCAAATTATATACATTTTATATTCAGTAACAAGTATTTTTTTTTTTTTTCTTATATGCGTTGTCCCTCTGTTGTTGACATATGTTTTTCCCAGCCATGCACATTTATGCGCTTTACTCGCGGGGCTTAGGAAAGTAGCACCGTACTTTCGTTTTAATTATATCACTATTGAATATGTGCGCCTCACTCGGGTCATCAGCTGCGCAGTGCCAAAAGCAGCCGTCACTGTTCTACAAATAAAAAGATGCAATGAACAATTTATGCTTATTTTGCAATCATTTAAGTAAACGAACCTTTGCAATATATTTTTTCCTTCCAGGAATCCGCGTGGCATATTTCGCATATATGTATATGGCATATTTCGCAAACAAATTTATTTACGTTTTAAAAAATTCAGCGCGTCACAAATTTATTAAAATTTTAATGAATTTTTGTTAAATATTTATTTTTGACAAAAAAATTCAAATCGAATAAAAACGTTATCACTTTTTGTTGTGGTTGATCAATTCTGACATTAAACCAACTATAGAAGAAGCAGCATTTGACTTTTGCATAAACCTGTATTATTCAATCATGGTGTCGATTACATCAGCTGGTTCTTTATTATCTGTCACAACAGCTGTTTTGGTCGATGGTGCCAGATAGCTTGATAACTTAAACTAGTGCCTTAACTACGAATTTACGTCCTTATGCCAACTTCAATAATTGGTTGTTCACATGCCTTTTTGTTCATGGTTTTTTTCAATGTATAAAGAATTAATAAAACAAATAATAATTCATTTGTGTTTTGTTTTTCGTAAGTATAAATAATACGTAGTAAATAAATATAAAGAGCAAAAAGAATGCATATAAAAAAAATACTGCGACGATGTGGCGGTGCGTGCGATGGTGCTGTATGCACATGTCACGGTGCCTGAATTTTGAGGATGGAAACGAGGGCCAACTTCCATCCTCACACATCTATGCCTTAAGCCCAATTTCCATGTGATCTTATCTTATCAAATATCAGGGAGGACTTCACATGCTATAAAGATAGCAAATGTATGCTATTCACTTTCGCATTCTCCAAGCGCAGTAGGTTCTGTTCGCATGCTTTTTCTTTCTTACAAAAATTTGATTTGATATCCCTGATATGGGATAAAATAACAAAAGATAAGATCACATGGAAATTGGGCTTTAAGTTGAAATTATTTTACAATCTCCTATTTCAAAACATTGGCGTTTTGCATGACATACACAATATTTCTCCTCATCTACAATTTGTTGAATAAAAAACATACTATCGTCAGTTAACCTTAACGATCTCTAAGTGAATGAGGGTGTTTATATTGTATCCTGCGGCTTAAGTATATAAAATTTTTGGATAAAGACATGTTAAAATTTATTTTATTTAATAAAAATATACATATTAAATAAACCTCACGAATTTGTTTTTCAAGGTGAATAAAAAAATCATGCGCCTTGCAATCAGTCTGATAGTGAACCTACAATTGGCACACCCGGTTTGTCTGTTGAATTTTCTGATTCACATTCAAACTCTGTAACATCAATATCCTCGTCGTCATGCCACTCTGCAACTTGACAAATCTCCGATTGTTTTAAAATGCAAAGGCTTTTCCTCTGTCCGCGTTTCAAATTTGAAACTGGTTGAATCATGTGAGTACGACTACAGTCTTTTCCTTGGAGTTTTTTGTGCATTACAGTAGCTTTTTTCAAGGCAAAGTACTGGACACAAATATTACAAACTCGATTAGCTAAGACGTTTGCAAGTGAAGGACAAAAAAATATCGTAATGATTTTGAACTGTAGATGTTCTTTTGACCAATCGTAATTTAACGCTAAGCGAAGAAATAGAGGACAAAACTGATTGCTGTTTTGGTCTCCTGTTGAAGAAGGAATCGAAAGCGAATCTTCTTGTTGAAGAGGGCAAGGGGTTGAAAAAAAACCGGGACAACAACATTTCAACGTAACTGCGTGTAAATGCCTGAATAATAGCAAACTTGTGAGACGGTGTTACAAGTCGACCCTGCGTGTAAACAACATACATATATGTGGGATTAAGGCAAATAGAATGGACTGACGAGTACACAAAGAGTAGACAAACTTACTAAAGACAACACTTTTGCATCAACAAAAGAAGGTACGCAACACTGACTGGACGTTAACGTAGAAAGTACCAGAAACTGAACGAGACTTGGATACTGGACGAGACGCGAAAGAAAAGACGTTGAGTTGACGAGCGACAGTAAAAAAGGAATAGACGTAAAATATAAGTAGTGTAAAAAATATAAGAAACATGTAAAATAAAATCTGAAAGAACTAGAAAACAGAAATAAATTAAAATAAGCAGAAGTCAAATGTTTTATTGAAACAATTGGAAAGTGAAATCCCACATATATTTCATTACATAAACAGAAGAGAGTTGCCCCGTTCAGAGTCAATTACTTAAATCGATTATTTCTGAATCTTTCGTGACTGTCAAAAATTCAAATATATTTCATTACTGTCACAAATGACGATGCGTTAATACAATTTTTATGTATGAATACGCATTTTAAATCTTACGTAAGATGATCATTGACCACCGCCCCCCCTCTCTTTATGAACGGCCCCTGACGCATAGAACTTTTATAACATATAATATTTAATTACATAACATATTTCTTTATTTATGTTCTTGGAACCAAATTTAATATAATGTTTATTACTGAGTTTTTATGTTCAGTACTGTGAGGATGGAAGTCGATACTCGTTTCCATCCTCAAAAGAACTTATACAAACAAGCCATGATTGAATAATATAGGTTACTGCGATGAAAAAATGCTGCTTCTTCCATTCGTAAACAGAATGTCAAAAGAAAGCGAATGATCGACCACAACAAATAGAGATAACTTTTTGTGTTGAATTAATGTCCAATAGGTTTTTAAATTTTAATAAATTTTTCATTTTGTGTTATAAATAAATTCTTTTTTGGAAATACGCCACAAATTTGTGAAATATGCTACGCGGATTCCTCAAAGGAAAACATTTCCTTTTTTTCTTTCCCAAACACGAAGGAAAACGTCGACGTTGGATTGAAAGCTGTGGCCTGGAGTTGCACGCTTCGTCCCGCATTTGCCAAAAGCACGGAGATTTTATAAATTGTTCAGGCGGCTTTCAGAACATTCCTTATCCTGCAGTTCCACACAAGACAAAAACAAAGGCCCTTTTCAGGGCCACAATCTGTTTAAAAACAAAGGGATAAAATTATTTTTACTTGTAAAACAAAGAAAACTTTTGGCAACCTATATTAAAAGCTGTACGAAAATTTTGAGCTGAAATAATTGGTCTTTTGGAAATACTTTGACGTGGACATTTTGTGCAAAATGATGAAACTAAAATGTTTACCATCGCATTGGAATGTAATTGGTATTTGGTAATTGGTTATTGCTTTGAATAAAACAATTAATTAAATATTTTGAATTACAGATAAAAAGTTTCAAAAATACGTTTGTTGAAGATGTCTTGATGATAAATTTCTAAGGGGAAGTTTAAGTCTTTTAGATGTCGTCAGCTGATATTTTATATTTAATCTATAGGTATATGACAAATATAAATTAACAAAGAAAATTAAATGAATTTTAAGGAAAAAATAAAATACGCTTAAATGTTCTAGCACGATTTAAAAAAAAAATATTAGTTTCAACAAAGTATTCGAGCTCGTCAAATTAATAAAACTATAGCATTAATGAACGTTCGGATAAAAAGAGACCATCCCATTCTGGCACCAAGCTATTAATAGAATTTAAGCACAAATAAAGTTACGAACAAATGTACTTTTATTTAAAGTATCAATGTAAAAAAAATATTTTTTAGTCCTTATTGGAATTCAGAATAGTTTATAATTAACTTAAATTTTCAGTTACTAAAGTTTGCAACTTCTCAAGAAACATATCCTTGGCCTTGCAAGTCTTCATGGCTAACACAACCTTCCGTACATTCTTAACCGCACTTCTCCAATGGTTGTGAACATTTTTTAATGATTTCCAGCAGTAACCATTCAAAGCTCATAAACATTTCTTCGTAAATTTCAGCTGGTGAAGAGGCAATGATTTTTAATACTTTTATTTCGAGTTTTTCAATTTTCTTTGCATCACTTTGTACTTGGGACAGCAAAAACTTTATGACAATGTTGGCATAGTTAATAATGCGTGGTGATAATTGTACAGTTTCTGTAACTACGCCTCCTAAGATGAGCATCATGTCAGAGATGTGTGGAAGTAATCGTCCGCTGCTTTATTCTTTACCTAACATTTCAATTCCATTTTTTCATTTTCTGCAGCAGAGTCCTCTTTGTCTACCGCATTGGAAAGCTCTTCTATTTTAATTTCCAACTTGATATAATCCAATATCTTCTGACAGTGCTCTTCATTCATCAATTTTATGTTATCCCGTATAGATTGCAAGCATTCATCATTACCAAGCGCGACATTGCGATTGAGTAACTCATCAAACCAAAGCAATTTTATATGATGCGGCAAATTGTCATCTAAACTGCTTAAAATCATCCCGATGTTAGCATCGTTCAGTCTCCTCTAGGCTCTTGGGTTGTAGGGCAATAGCACGGAGGTGCTGTTCTAAATCATGGGCAAAACTACGGTTTGCTAACATGCGTTCAATGCTGTAGTTGTTATGGAGGTCTCCAAAGTATTTGCCAGCCAGTAGAAAACCAAAACCATGACACGATAATTAAAAATAAAGCCCATTTGTTTTTATCCATCCAGATGTAAAAACGATTATCGGAAAATGCTGTAATTGTGGCTTGCAAAATATGTGGCAAAAGAAACTGTACGGTTGGCAATAACAATTATAATAATACATATATGAAACTAAATATTCAAAAAATTGCCAAAAGCTAATTGTTTATAATCCAAGCAATTACACCAGCAGTAAGTAGAGAACAGATGTTCATTTTTTGTTTTGAATATCAATTTTGACATTCGGGCTTGCATGACGTTAAACACAATCAATCATTCAAACAAGCAATGCAACTGCCGCATCACCGCGTTATTTTTTTTACTTTATTTTTCTTCATTGTTCTCAAACGTATTCTATTGCTTAAAATTATTTCTATGAATAAGTTGTTAATCACATCACAAACTTATTAAAACTTATCTTGCGTTTTCAGTTTTTACCGAGGTATTTGCATGCGAGAGCTCAGCATCGCCGCCCCACCGAGGTTTTCTTTCCGAGCACAGGGGTTTCATGTGGAGGTTTCGGCTAAATTCAAACGCATGAGTGTGTGTTTGGCTGTAACTAAGGCACTTATGCGCTAGAACGCAGCGGATTCAGAAGCAGTTGCACGTACACTTTAATTCAGCGGTCATACAGGCAGAGATTAGTTTTGATTTTATTTGGCGGTGGTTGTCATGTTCAACCATTCAAGTACGCTTTCGGTTTTTACCGAGGTAGTTGCAAGAACTTAGCATAATCGCCCCACCGAAGTGTTCTTTCGTAGCATAGAAGTCGCGCATAAAGGTCTCGGCTAACCTCGAACGTCAGAGTGTGTTTTCGGTTGTAACTGAGGCACTCATACGCCAGAACGCAGCGAGTACGAAGACTTGATACAAGCAGAGATCGAGTCAGGCGTAAGTGTGAAGAGAAAGGGAACATCCCCAGTTGATACCACAGGCGAAACAGGAGCATATCTCAGCGATTGAATAGCCTTAAATATTTTATTATGTATTTTATTAAGAATTAATCCGTTCCTTTCCCAGCTAATTAAAAGAAAAGGTTAATTTTTGAAATAGATTTATGAACAATAAATTATTTGAAATTGAAAAAAAACTCAGCTCTCGTATTTAATAGAAGAAAGCAAAAATAGCTTGCGAATATATATATTCTGAAGCTGAACTTTGGAAACCGGCGAGCCAAGACTCCGGCTGGAAGGTTCTTTACAGTACTTCTAGTGCAAAAGGCACAACAAAATAACAAGCGCAAAATGCTTTAAAGCTACAAAAAATGAGCAACTAACTGCTAAAACCTCTATGTGATCTGTTTAGTAAGCTTTGCTAGCCGACGTTTGAGAGTTTGCAAGCATACTATAATTTATTTCTTGCTTTGACCTGTTAAGAATCATAGCAAAAAATATAAACATAGTAAGCTAAAACTCCACATTTTTCCCCCTTAAAAGGGGGTACACACTAGCGATCATGTTCGTCAGTCAAAAATTCATCAGTCAAAAAAAAAATGGCCTCTGATTGACACTCAACCACAAAAATTTTTGTGGTTGACTGACGAAAAAGAACGGCCACACACGCAAATAATAGAAATTTGAGCAAAACTGACGAACATGGTCGCTAGTGCGTACCGCGTTTAGGATGCAATTGCTTTTGTAACTCAATCTCAATGCAAATTTCCCATACAAAACAGTTCAAGTTAAAATCCAAGTCCCAGTCCTAGTACCAATCCAGGTCCCAAGTGAATTTTGAAACAAGACATACCCTAAAACCTAATGGACAACATACCTATAAATGAGAAAAATTAAGGAAAACCGAATAAACGGTGCAAGATAATTCAATCGCAAGTTTCATATTCCGCAATTGATATGTAAGGCAACTTCATGTGCTTAGTGATATGATTTATTGGAAAAACACAAGTTTTGTGAGTGAATTTAAGCTAGCTTATACACATATATAATATTCATTATCTTTTTGATCGTTAAGTGTTGTTATTGAAAAAATTGTTGGAAGCAACTGTGGAAAAAATTTTGGTTACCGGACATAGCCCCCACGGACATAATCCCCATTTTTGGTATGGGGGCTATGTCCAAAAATTTTTCGGGCTTAATCCCGGGTTATGCTCGAAAAATTAAATGCTCCTATGTAAAATTACTGTGGCTAGCAAACTAGGTGTTAGATATATTATAGACTGATCTTTGCTTTGGGTATTTTGGAAAATTTGGAATAATTTTCGGACGTAATCCCAATTTATGAAATGGGGATTATGTCCGTGGGGGCTATGTCACGGCATCGATATTCTTTCAGTGTACACATATTTATTAAAAGCTCATGATAAACAAAAAACTTAAATTTTTTTTTCAATAGGTCTAGTTTAAAACTAAATTTTAAGACCAAGAAATAATAGAATGCTTAATGCAAGTAGCCGACGTTATACTCAAGCGTCAACATATAGCATCCGTTAAGTCAGTTATGTCGAAGTGTTCAACTGACAGGACGGAAGTCATGAAAACAGTCAATCAAATAAATACGTCAGCAACGCATTCAAAGTCAAACAAAAATCAAATTCAATTTCGTAATATGTCGTCCATATTTTGTATAGGTTTGTTATATATAAACAAGCAATTTTAATTTAACGTGTTCAACGTGTTAACAAGTGCCAACCTCATTCGATGCGTTGACCGATAAGTTGCGATCTGCCCACATTTCATTGAAATGTGTCGATTTCATCACAGCTGTTCGTAGTTAACTTCGACACGGACCTGACGGACTCCATGGCTTGTAGTCCTCATTCACACGGGAAGGTGCTTGTCGTAGTATAACAACTTACTTGAGTGTGAATGGACTCTGCGTTACGGCTTTTATTTAATAAAACGAACGTATCAACAAACTGCCAGTTTTAATGTCAGAACATAAGTTATTTTTATATCACCATTATATTTTGTATTTAAATTTTTTTTTTTTAATATTTAAAATAAAATGCCTCCTAGTAGATTAGATAGTTTATATCGAAGAATGCTGATAACAAGATTTTTTGAAAAAGGCTGGGGAAAACCAGAAAACCTTCAGAGGTGAGTGCGAATATAGATAAATACAAATTGGGTTACAAATGTCGCTAAAGTAAGCTTGTAAGTTTTAGCTTAAGTTACATAAATAGGAACAGATTTACTTTAGCTCACGTTCGCCAAATGGTTTAAATGTACGGAACGGTTTTACTTCAGCTGACATTCACCAATTTTTTTGGCTTATATACGCTTAGCTCACAATCGAAAATGATTGTAAAACTAATCTTTTCATATGTGCTTTTTAATTCTAAGAATAAATATGGAGCAAAGTGTCCCTCGGATCTGGTTTCGGAAATATAATCTTCGGAAGTTGCGGATACAGCTTTTCTAAAAATCGATATAAGTATTAAACGCCTGTTTTACCAAAATATGGGTGTCATATGAAAGGTAATTTAATAAGCTACTATATCAGTACACAAATTTTTGAAATCTAGCTCTTAATTTTCGAGATATTACGACTTCTCTGAAATTTTGACCGAATTTATTATTTTTTTCAAAATAATCCGTTATTGATCTATAGTTTTATAAACATATTCCTTTTAAAAAGATGTAACACTCAAACCAAAATTTTTGATATAAAACCTTTCTAACCGAAAAAAAATTCATTTTGATGAATTTTGGCGAGTTTCTTAAACTTTTTGATATGATGTCTTCTCTTTGACAATGTGAATATATAAATATATTTCAATAGTTTATCAATAGTTTATATCTTGTATATAAACACCAGCTTACAAATTTTTGTAATCTAAGTAACAGTATTCGAGATATACGATTTTTTTAATATATGAACCAATTTTTTTAAAAACTTTTTAAAATTTTTTTTTTCGAAAAATGCGTTATTAACCTATACTTTTTTTAGTATGCCATGAAAGCTTGAAAATAAATCACTTTGGTACTAAAATATATGGTAATTATTTTCTTTAACGACCTCACCCGATTTTCTTGAAAATTTAGTATGTTATACAGTTCAGTATGCTAACTAAGAATATATACATGTACTGGACGCGGAAACGCATAATTCATATTTTTTTTAGCTAGAAAATCGCTTACATCATATAATATGTCCAACACTGGCTTCACGGCGACCTTTAGCCGCGGTCCACTATACTATGCCAGACACCAGCTTTGCTAACACACTAATGTTGGATAAATTTTTCATGAATGAAACACAATCTTTTAAAGAGAAACCAAACAGAAGAAGCGTCGCAGCTAAAAACATTTTATATAGTGTTACATAAATAAAAACCAAGGTTGTATTGAAATAAAGGAACCCCGCAAGCGAAACATTTCTATTAAAAATCGCGTGCGCGACTTGAATTTTAAGAGAATTGTTTTCATTGTTGTTGTCCATAAGTACATAGTTTTCATAGGAACTCATTGAATATTTTTTTTATATTCCGGTAAATAAAGGGGTTTAATATGCAAAAATTTAGATCAAACAATATACTATTTTAATGGGAATAAATTAAGCTTTCTTAACATGCTTAAAAAATTATAGTTATCCATTCGGGAGTTCCCAACTTATAATGATTTTTACAAAAGCTAAACCCGATCCGAGCGACACTTTTTGATTACATATATATTCCTAAAATTAAAATCAAAATAAAAAAGCTTGGTTTCATTAAAATTGCCAAATGGGAGCTAAAGTAAACTTAAGCCAGGCTTACATTAGGGACAACTTTTTTTTGGCTTGAGTACAATTTAGACATTGATTGTGTTACATGCATAAATAATTTATCCAATATGAGTGTATTAGCAAAGCTGGTGTTGTACATAGTATAGTGGACCACGGCCAAAGGCTGTCGCGGTGCCTGTGTTGGACATATTGGAGGATGTAAAACCTTATCCTCGGCCAAAAGCCGCTCACATATCCTAACTGCTATGTGAAATTACTGTGGCTAGCGAAGCCGGTTCAACAAAAAAAAAAAGACATGGAGGCGTTTCCGCGCGCAACATACATATGTATATATCTTTTATTAGCATACTGAACTGTACAACATACTAACATTTATAGAAAATCGGGAGTGAGGCCGTTAAAGTAAATAATTACCATATATTTTATTATCAAAATTCATCAAAGTGACTTAACTTTTTTTCCATAGAAAAATAGGTGAAAGGAAAAAAAAAAAAAAAACTACAAATTTTATATTTTAAAGCAATCTTTCTTGACATCCTAAAAAAAATTTAGGTGTTTAGCACATTTATTAGAAAAAATTACGGGTTAAAAAAAATTGGTCAAAATTGCAGAAAAATCGTAATCTCCAAAATAATAGATTAAATTTCAAAAATGTGCGTATCATTATTGTGGGTCATTAAACTATCTTTCTTATGATATCCATGTTTTTAATATCCATGCAGGAGTTCCAAACCATAATGATGGTTTTTACAAAAGCTATATCCGCAACTTCCGATGGCATACCTCCGAAAGATCTGAGATACACTTATTAATGTTTTTTTTGCTTTTAGCCTCATTTTTTCTAGAAAAAAAAAAAAAATATTGCAATGGGAGCTCAAGCAAACCCGTTCCTTTTTTTAAAAAAAGGAAGTGGCGTTTAAGGAATAAATAATAAATCTGCAATAAAAAAATGTCGGTCGAATCTAGTTTCTGAATTAGCGGATAAATATAGGTTAGGTTAGGTTAGGTTAGGTAGGTAGGAATCTAGTTTCTGAATTAGCGGATAAATGTAGGTTAGGTAGGAGTGGCAGTCAGTTACGAACCGACTCACTCAGACCAAATTTTGGTCCATTGTGATACCACAGGGTACTTGACTATACCCTCTCATTGAACCAACCAGTGTTCGTAATGAAACTAAATAGCTGACCTATCCTAACATGTCTAAGGTTATCCAGGTCATCAAACAAAAACGAACCAAGTGTTTTGTGGCGTTTTCTACCAAGTGCAGGGCAGGAGCAAAGAAAATGTTTAATGTTTTTCTCCTCCTCCACATCCCTACAATTTCTACAGAAGTCAAAAGACCGAATACCTAATCTCTCCGCATGTCTGCCGATAAGGCAGTGGCCAGTTATGACTGCAACAACTAACGAGACACTATGTCTAGTGCGGGATATCAGTTCTAGAGATCGCTTAGCGTTCTATTCCGGCCAGATTTGCCTTGTTATATTGCAACTTGACCCTTGGGTTCATCTTATGGACTTGCAGGTAGCAAGTTGCATGCCAACACCTTCCTTGTCTTGAGGAATTTGTGCAGTAGTCCCCTGCCTAGCAACTGCCATCAATGTTCATATGCCCAGGCACCCAGATGAGGTGAATGTTAAAATGCTGAGCTATTTCATTAAGAGATGAGCGGCATTGTTGGGCCACTAGTGAGCTTAGGAAGACTGATTCTATGGATTTGATAGCAGCCTGACTATCTGAATAAATGTTTATATCCTTTTTGGATGCGACATTTATCCTCAGTCAGGATGCTACTTCTTCTATTGACCTCCACCTGAAAAACGCTACAATGGTCTGGTAACTTCGCAGCTATTCCTATCTTCAGTTCCTTAGAGTAAATACCATAGCCCACTTGATTATTTAGCTTGGAGCCATCCGTGTAGAAATTAATATGGTTCCTTCTCCCCGGGATTCCTCCCTTCCAGTCATGCCTAGATGGAATATGAGTTATGTAATCTCTCTTGAATGAGAATACTGGAACATTTTAGTCCTATTTAGAGGGTACGGAACTCAAGCAATTAAGGGTAATTGAGTGTCCTGTTCTTCCCTCAGACCAGCAAGCAGTTCCTCTTAGTTTAATGGCAGTACATGCTGCCATTCGTTTACCAAACAGGTCAGGAGGAATGAGATAAAAGAGGACTTCCAAGGCATCAGTCGGTGTGGTCCTCTGAGCACCACTGATGCACATGGAAGCAGCTCTTTGAACCTCCTGCAATTGTCTGTAATAGGTGACCTTGTCTAAGGCAGGCCACCACAACACAATGCCATATAACAGAATCGGTCGAATTACCGCTGTGTAGAGCCACTGAATGATACGAGGTGATAGCCCCCACCTTCCCCCCACAGCTTTTTTACAAGAGTATAATGCTACATTTGCTTTCCTAACTCTCTCTACAATATTCATTTTTCAACTTAATTTCCTATCCAATACCAGACCAAGATACCTTGCACTACTTTTTAAGACAAGTCTAATGCCCTTTAGTGAAGGTTGTGCTATAATTGAAAGTTTGTGACTCCTAGTAAAGAGTAATAGTTAATTTTTGTTCGGATTTACACCTAAACCAGCCCTATCTGCTCATGACACGAGTCTGTTTAAATCATCCTGAAGAATTTCACACAGTGTTTTTGGGAATTTTCCGCATGCAATTAATGCTACATCATCCGCATAGGCAATAGCTTTAAAGCCGTGCCTTTTAGCGACATAAGCATCTTACTTATTGCCAGATTCCACAAAAGAGGCACTCCACCCTGCGGCGTTTCTCTGCAATCAAACCTATTAGCCTTGGAGATACCAAGATTTGAGGTAATGTAAATTATCGGATATAACTTTTATCAAAAACGGTATTAGTTAGTGAACTCTATGTAGACAGATTTCCAATGCATGAAATCGAACCATAAATATTTCAAATTGGTTGTACAGTATTCGAGATATGACGATTTTTGTAAAATGTTCACATTTTTTTATATGTAAATATTGTACCAAATGTTTTATGTTAACACATTTTTAACTGGAAAACAAAACAATGAGTGTATTCCTCTAAACCAGTGATGGGCACATAGTGGCTCTATTTGCTCTCATTGCCCTCACCGTTATTCGACACAAGCAAGCGAAAAAAAATTCGCAGAATTTCAACGCTACCGAGGCACAGCGTTGACTTGAATTCAAATGAAAACAAAAAGAAAACGGCGCCGCATTGTGTCTTGATTGATATATCTGTCAAACTTCAGACTAGGTTCAATAATTATCCCGAGACAGGATGCAGAGTCGGTTTTGCTTACAGAGCAGGTGCTAAAAGATAAATTACTAAAAGTATCAATGCTGTAAGCATCACCGAATGTAAGGATTTTAGTTTTCTGTGAATTAATAGAAATATGGTTAGTACTAGCCCATCTAAAAACAGATAATAGATCTTCTTGAACTTTGACGACACAGTCGGAAAAGGTGCGATTTGAGCTGGAACTGTATAATTGAATGTCATCGGCGAAAATAAGAACAGTACATTTTGAGACACAAGATACGATGTCATTAACATACGTATACAGCATAAACAGCGATGGACCTAGAATCGTCCCTTGGGGTACGCCAGAGTACAGTCTTAAGGATGTTAGACGAGTTGCCTCCACAGCTCACAAACTGTGAGCGATTTGATAAAAAGGAAAATAAAAGTTTACAAGATGTACGCGAAATATTAATTAATTAATGGAATCAAAAGCTTTACTTAAGTCTAGCAAAGCAAGAACAGAAGGATGCTTTATTTCCAGTGATTTTCTAATGTCATCAGTCAAACTCAAAATCAATGAGGTAGTACTATGGTGCTGCCGAAACCCTGATTGACATGGGTGAACTAACCTAAACCTTTCAACATGACTAGTGAGTTGATTCTTCATAATAAATTCGACTATTTTGGAACAGGCGGGTAAAATTGCGATTGGTCTGAAATGTTCAGCACAGGATCCATCATTATTTTTCTTGTGCACTGGTATTATTTTAGCAGTTTTCCAAGGAAGTGGAAAGCAACTGGTTGTAAAAATAGTGTTAATGAAGTTCAAAATATGGTTACATATAAAATGATAGATAATTTTTAGAAAGCGTATAGAAATTGCATCAACCCTCATAGCATTCGATTTAATTTCATTTATTGCACAAAATAATTCAGTCTCATTAATATTACGAAAGGTTAGACTACCATTTTTATCAATTAAATCGTCGAAATTAATATTAGAACTAGGTGTAAAAGAGGACGACACTGATACAAAAAAAGAGTTTAATTCGTCAGGATTAATATCACAGAAATTGTTATCACAGTTAGATGCGCCAGATTTTTTAATTCTGGTCCAAATATCTTTGGCTGAATTGCCTCTGCAAAAATACTTGGAAACGAATTTCCTCTTATGTTTGCGAATAGTTTTCTTTGCTATATTGCGGAATTATTTTCGACATATGCTTTCAAAGCAAGATCTCTTAATCGTATAGCATTAAAAATGTCAGTACACTTAAACCAATTATTGGTGGAGCGGTTAACAGTCTTAGTTTGCAGAGGTATATGAGTGTTTTATAAATCTGCTAAAGTTGCATTTAAAAATTGTAACTGTGATTCAGAGTCATTGGTTTGATAAATAGGCGAAAATTCTGTGGCCTCGACATCACTACGTAAAGCATTAAGATTGACAGATTCATAACATCTAAAGGAAACTGTAATACGAACAGAGTTAGAACTAAATTTATATGCCATAAGTAAAAAAGCGTGTTTAGAATTCAGAGCTGGAAAATAAAATTGATCGGACAGAGTTACAGAGTTGACGCTACTGACAAGAAAGTAATCTAATAAGGACGAAGAGTTGTAAAAAAAATTGTTATAATGGGTTGGAACATTGTTGTGAACTAAAGACAAGTTACAACGCTGTAAAATAGGCTGTAGACAAGCTAAATTGCAGGTATTAAAAAGATAATTAAAGTCACCCATTACAATAATATTCTCATACCGGATACACAAGTCGCTTAAAAAATTATCTAGCTCATTTACCTTACCATGTGGTAGATATACAACTCCAATTAATAGATTGCTCATTCTGACATTCAAATGCACAAATAGTGCTTCACAAATTCCGTAATTGGAGACTTTCAGAACGATTCGCGCTTTGATTTTATCAGAGATATACAAAGCAACCCCTCCTCCACGTGATTCACAGCGATCATTCCTAAAAATCTTATATCCAGAGAAGCTAATTGAGTTATTTGAAACATATGATTTCAGCCAAGTTTCCGAAACTCCTAAAACATCAAGATAATTATCGTTAACCCTATTAGTACTACCTTGAGTCTTTGAGACTCATTTTGACTTTGCGCTGTTTTCCTGGCGTAAGTTTTTTTTTTTACACATTTGAGGTTTCTTGTATTTTAAACTGCATTAATTCTAAAAATAATTACAATAAAAAATATGTATCCATATTTTTCTTTCTATTTTTTAACAAAATTAATTTAAAAAACTAGCACAAAGTACTGAAATGAGTCTTAGAGACTCATACAGTTCGAGTGCAGCAGAGTGATGAGAATTTAGAATCTTTGGCTGAAACTGAAGATCAGGCGTTTTTTGGGAAACCTTTTGTACAAAGAAGTTCCATTAGTGGCCAGCAGGCATGTTGTCACTTTCTCATTATGCATACACGATGATGTGATCCGAGTCATCATAAATTGTACAAAGTTCAAGCACAGCGTACACTTCGTGAAATATGGAATCTGATGGATGCAATTGAAATGCACTGTTATATTGGACTTTTATTAGATGCTGGCATAAACAAACAAGGACCTTCTGACTATAAGGACTTCTGGCATCCACTTTTCGGTAATGTTATTTAGTCAGCAAATCTCGTGAGAGGTTTGGTGCCTTGATATATGTTCGTTTTGATGATAAATAATCTCGAAGTTTTTGACGAGTTTGCGATTAATTCGCACCTATACGTGACATATGGAATATTGTTAATTCCAATTTCATCAAGTTATATATTCCGGGAGAAAGTTTAACCATCGACGAATAGTTGGTGCCATTGCGAGGAAGTAGTATATTCCCTCTAAGCCTGACAAATATGGAATTAAGATTTGGTGGACATGTGATAATACAACCAGTTATCCACTAAAGTGAATACTTTGTCTTGAAAAAAGAGGACAGAGGGCTTAATTTAGTGCAAGAAATGGTGGTCAAGGAGAGTACAGAACCGTTTCACCGTAATATTACGTTTTATAACTAAGTATTTAACGAGTTTTAGCTTAGCTAAAAAACTTCTATCAAATGGCCTTACGTGAGTTGGAACGGTGAGGAAAAATAAACGATTAATTCTGCAAAATTTCAACAACACCGATAAAGAGCAGTTGAAACAAACGTTTTTGTATAGATTCAAAAAAAAATATAACTCTTGTCAGTTATGTGCCGAAAAAAAGCCGAGCAGTTATATTTTTTATCAACGATGCGATAGGTAGAGAAGGAAAACAAAAACAAATCGGCCATAAATTTGTACAACAATTCGACAAGAGGTGGCGTGGATACGCTTGATCAGCTCGTCCATGCTTTACGCCATAACGCAAATCACAAACACCCAAAACCTTTGTAAAGAAACGACGCTATTGTATGTGCCCACCTGCACAAGAAAGGATGAGCAATCAGCTTAGCAGCCAATGATCAAACAAAAAGGAACGGGCATTTTCAAAAGGTTGTAATTTGTACCAAATGTATTAATAAAATAGTTAAATCGCTCAAATAAACTATACTTATAAACTTAAAATGTTATAGTCGCTTTTCTTCATACAAAATGTATATGAGTTCGAAAGACTCACTTCAGTACTTTGTGTTCGTCATTTCACCCAGTACTAATAGGGTTAAGTACATTACCAATTTCATCTAGCTTATTAGAATTAGAATTCGGTTTAAGAGATTGAGCATTAAAATGACCAATCCAATCTTTTGCCTTAGAAAAGAAATATTTGATAAAGGAGTTATCACTCACAATGGAACCAATTAAGCTACCCAGTGTCATAAATTAGGCCCAGAAAAATGTGCGCTTGGATATAAATAGAAAAGGAAACAATTAAATTAATATTGATACTAAAACGATATACACAAATAAAAATATTGCAATTAAAAATCATTTTCAAAATATTACTTAAAATGAAATGTGTTACTTATAATAAGCTGGTTATAACGAACTAATTAAGAAGGTTCCACAGAAGTTCCATTACGTTATTGCTGATCGGACTGGTTGTCTAGAAGTTGCACAAGATCCCTCAGCGTGCATTGCCGTCGAGCGCCACTGACAGTGGTTATAGTAGCAGCAGGGACAGAAAGAAGAAGTTTGAAGTTCACAATTTTTTTATTTTTTACCAGGCTGCGACAAGTGTTTTTTAATTTAATGGCAGCAGGTGGTAAATCATCATTGAGTTAAATTCTGGAGTCAATATCCATCCGACACACTTGAGACAGGCGCAAATTGCGACTTGTCATGTTCTTTTTCATAAGTTCATCGCGTTTGTCGACCGAGCAATATTTTGCCAGAGCTGTTTTTTTCATCTGACTAAGCCAAAAGCAAGAACTGATATCACTATCTTCCATTTTAACGCCCAAAGCAGTAGAAATATTTTTGATCGCATCAACAGGTGTGATATTTGATGGCAGCCCGCTGATAAGTATATCATTACGACAAAGTTGCCGACGAATATAATAATTTTCTTTCTGCATTTTTTCGAACTTATCATCCATGACGTCTTGGAGTGATTTCACACTATCTGCCTGCGACTGAATGATGTTTTTAATGGCAGAGAGGTTCACATCAACTTCACTTTATAGTCGTAAAATTAAGAGCGCTCTAAGTCAAAACCTAGTTTTTTAACTAAAATAAGACATACAGAGTGACCCTATAAAAAAAGAAAAACTTGCATTAAATTATGAGAAAATTTTTAAAAATGTATTACCCTGCGTTATTGACACAAAACATTGTAGACACAGTAAACAAAAGGAATAATAAAAAGCTGGACGACGGTAGGCAGCGTAGCGTAGGGGTTAGAACTGTGAACTCATAGGTCACAGTGAGTGGGATCGATACACAGTAATTCTACAAGAAAGTAAGTGAAGTATAGTTTTTCTATTCAGCTATTTTTTATGAAAAATGCTGCCACAATGATAGCGCTACAGTGATGTTTTGTAGTTGTTGTTGCTGTAGTAATTGTTTTTTAGTCGTTGTAGTTCATTGTAAATAGTATTCAAAAAATTGAATGCATTAATTTTTTTGTTTTCCGGTAGAAAATGGGTCAATATGAAACATTTGATGCAATTGATACATAATTTTAAAGGAAAAGAATCAATCTTTTTTTTTTATGTTAAAAAAACTACACGGTTTTTTTTTCCGGTTTTATAAAAAAGGTCACAATTTCACAAAAATCACATATGACAAACGTCATATCTCGAATACTGTACAAATATTTATGGTTCTCTTTTTCGCTCTTCTTTTCGAAATCTGTCCAGGGGTTCTTAACTTATATCCGTGTTCATAAAAGCTATGTCCGCAAGTTCCGATGCCGAGTATATCCGAAACTAGACACCAACGACTATTTTTGATTGCATATTGTTTTTTAAAATCAAAAACTACGAGAGAAAATGTTTGTTTAAGAAAAAAAGAAGGATTGTCCAATTGGTGCATAAATATTTGAAATCTAACTTATAGTTTTCGAGATATTACGACTCTTGAAATCTTCACCAATTTATTTTTTCCAAAAAATGCGTTAGTAACCCATAGCAAAAAATAAATATAAAATAACGAGACTTCAAGTTTTTCAATGCATTAATTTATTTCTTGCTTCTCGCTTTCTTATTTTCGATGCGCTTCGGCTTTAACAACGAAGCGAAAATTCGCTCTGCTCAGATATTTTTTTATTTGTATTTTCTAAGTTATTTATTTTCTTAAACTCATTAAGAATTTTTTTGAACATAAGAAAATGAAAATAAATAAAATATAAACTGAAATTTGAAAAGAAGAAGGCTTTTCGTCATATTAATAAACTCAATATTATTTTTAAATAAAGAATGGAGGGAAAACCCTTCTGGGAATTATTCGTAATTGTCGAAAAATTGTAAAACTGAATATGTCTGTTTACATTTTGCATTGGATTTTGACAACTATGAAACCACATTTTTTTGTCAAGTGTTTTGACAAATTAATATAACCTTTATTGTTATTGTCTTGATCTTTTTGAAAAATATAGAATTGAAGAAATATTTTCCATTGTAAAAAAATTTCAACCAAACTGTTATAAACAAAAAAAAAAAAACAATAATAATAACCAAATAACAAAATCGAAACCATGGCGAAATTGTCATTTTAGCCCGGCCATGGTTTCGGTTTTTTTTTTGAGCACACCATTCAACCATGGTTTTTCTTAATAGACCGGCAGCTAGCGACAGAAATTTGGTGTTGATCGAACCACGTATGCCTTTCAGGATTCTAAGCATATTACACTTGCTGAATAATAATTTTGTAATATAAGGGTTGGCGTCTGGGGCATTTCGAAGAATAGCTAATTTGAAATTGCAATAAAAATAGACATTTTTAACCAATCGAACCACGTATGCTATGTGTATTACATGAAATTTTAAGGCAAAATAATCCATCAGAAACACTTGGCATACGTGTTGAGCTGGGTCTAAGGGCCAATGCCCACTCTTACACATGCAAACAAAATTAGCATTTTAAGTCAATCGAACCATGTATGCCATATATATTACGTTAATATTTATGGAGATATTTTTATCGGAAAACCATCGGCATACGTGTAGAGCAGGGACTAAGGACTCTTGAAGGCATGTGGATGTGCAAAAGAAATACCCATTTTGGAACAATCGAACCACGAATAAAATTTATTGCAGATTAAAGTTCTAACCTTAAAATGTGTATATGCAAAAGGGCATACGATGACTGTGGTGCATACCTCTATAAAAACAGTGAGAATACGACAAAATTTTGCAATAATTTGGAACAATCGAACCACGTATGCTCTTTGTAGGGCTACCAGATGGCCTTAGTACAAAAGTAGCACATCCTTAGTACAAAAGTAGCACATATCAATTTGGAATTTTGTAACTGAAAACCTTAATTTTTTTTAATTTTCATACAAATATTTTTGATGAGCAAAAAAAAAAAAAAAAAGGTCCTCACTTCGTAACAAAAAACCCCAGCAAATTAAAACAATAATTTCATGAGCAAAAAAAAAAAAAAGGTATTCACTTCCTAAAAAAAATTAAAACAATAATTTAAATAACTTTGATGACCAAAAAAAAAAAAGGTCATCACTTCAGTTCAAATATTTTATTTTACACTGCAAACATGGAAAGTAGCAAAACCAAAAACAAGGTAGCAAAGCCCTTGCAAAAGTAGCACTTTTGCTACTTTAGTATCGCATCCTAGCCCTAGCTCTTTGGAGTTACAAGAAATAATCATTGACTTAAGTAATTTTTACAAACGGCATACAAATCGACCGGGGCAATCGCATTAAAGATTAAATATTTTAACTGAGCCCTGCGAACTTTTTAAATTTTATCTGTAACGTAGAAGCTATGAAGGCGGGCAGTCTCAACAAATCACAAGTGGCTGTTTTCAATGTTATTTGAGAATAAGAGTGAGTAACACAAATCTGTTTGATAGCATAACTTATTGGCCAGTCGACAAGTAATACAATACTATGAAAAAATATATTAATTAGAAATATTGATATTGGTTTGATATCTTCCTAGAAAGCCCTTAAATTATTTCCATTAGGGAAGGCCGGAATCATCCTAAAATTGTCGATGAATATGGGTTTTCGCCAATTTCAATGGAATCTGTCTTAAAAAATTTGCTTAAATATACTCAATTGAATTTTTTATTAAGTAGGTGATACTATATTTACGTAAAGTGTTTTTTGTTAACGAAAATATTTAATAGAAATTTGTTGAAATTATAATATCATACGCAGCTTTGTATCTGAAAGTTTGGCTCTGATTTACTCATTCTCTCAATTTACTCATTTACTCAAAACGATTTATTGGCATTGAGCGACCTCTATGCATTCGAATTCGGAAATTTCCCTGTATAAAGTATTGTTCACATTTGCAAGGTTCACATCACAAGGATTTTATTTCACAATATATTTTCTAATTTCCAAGCTTTTTTTTACAAAGAGAATTTCAATACTTACTCCAAACATTTTCATAAGGAGAAAAGAATCTTAGTTAGTTATTTATTTTACATAGTAACTAAGTGTTAATATACAAATTTATTTAAAAAAATTAACAGAAACACTGATTTTAGATGGGTTGAAAAAAATTGGATATTGTTGACTACGTTTGCATGATTTAGACAAGAGTTTAACCGCCTTACTACGGACTTATTGGATTTTGACGATATTCGAAATTGATAAATCATTCCATTTTGCCCAAGACAATAATACATTCGAAAATGATATCGCCTCTTTGTGCGAAACTGTTTTTCGCTCAACGTCTTCTTCCGAATCAGATCCACTGCTACTGCTGGAATCATTTTGACTTTAGAGAGAGGAATGCAAAAATTTGCTCAGAAATTAGAATCCCTGTTTTAATTTGAACTTTGCCTGTACCTATTTTAAATACTATATCAATTCCTACTTCATTCACTGATTTCTTTCAATGCATCCACACAAGTGAATTTATATTTATTAGTATCGCCTGAGGTCGACCGTTAGTACTAAATTTTAATCTTGGAAAAATTTTGCCGGCCAATTAATATCAAAACGTTTTTGTTCATTGACTACGATCTTATTTAGTTTCACAAATCACATCACTTCACCACACATTTGAAATTACATTCAATGGACATTTAAAAGCAAAACAACATAAAATTATCAATTTCTTGGTACTACATAATTTCTATTACGTTGTCTATTTGATTTTGACTCAAAAATAAGGAGCTCTTTACCGTTCAGTCCGACCCGTTATCGTTCTTCTTCAAAGCATAACACAACTATGTTTTTCGTTTATTTTATAACAATAATTTTAAAAAATAAGCGAAATCGCAACTGTAACTCAAAATAAATCAGTTGAACTTCGGTTATACGTGATTGTTGGAACCGATCTCATCCCGGATAATGGAAAATGCCAGATAATAGAATCACTATTTTATTTTATTACTTATCAATTTTCAAAGTTGAAAATACATAATATGTATGCATATTATTTCATTGTTTACAGCACCGTTTTACGAAAGTATTTAGTTATATTACTCATTTAATAAAGGTCAGCTAGCTCAAAGTATAAAGATATGTATGTTCTAATGAAGCGCAAATAAAGTAACAAAAAATACTTATTAGTATTAAAAAACTAAACTGGAAAGAGCTATTTTTTGTCATCGATCCGAAAAATCAAAATCAGGGTATCATGTTGTTTTATTCCCCACTCTTTTTCTTCTTTAGGGTACAATCTATCTCTATATCAAATTTCATCAAAATCGGACCATTACCTTAACTGTGTAAACATATTTTCATATTGGGGGCGTGGCACCGTCCACTTTAAACCGAATACTTTTCCTGAAGATTCATTCCATCTCTGTACCAAATTCCATCAAAATCGGTCCATTAGCTTAGCAGTGAAAACGATTTTCCTTTTAAAAGCGATGTCATGCCCACCAAAAGGAACTCAGTGTTTTTAGAAATCATGTTTAGGATTTAATCTGTATCCAAACTAAATTTAATCAAAATCGGTCCATTAGTTTAGCCGTAAAGACGTTTTTTCTTGTTAGGGACGTGGCACCGTCCACTATAAACAAATATCTTTACTTCAAATTCAATCTATCTTCACATCAAATTTCATCAAAATCGTTTGATACTCGGTCAAACATTTTTTTATATTTTTTTTTATATCGATAAAAAGTTTACATACTCGGTAACGAAAAGAGTCATACACTACTTTTTCTATGACATCGCCGTGCTAAAAATCATGCATTCCAGAGGCGATAAAAAGTTTATGAGATAGATGAAAGTTTAGATTACTATCGATGAACAAATCTGCTGGGAAGTTTCGATGTTCACGTATTAATATATAGATAAAAAGCTGGTGACAAAACACAACGCAAAATTACCAACAAAAAGCAAAGCATAGTGGTGCAGCTGCGCCTGTGAGCGATTCGGCGAATTACAACAATACGAAGTTGTGGTAAAAGAGTGGAAAGGGTTAGGCGCTTGGGATCGCTGGTTCACATATGTAATTGAAAAAATTTACTTGTTGCGAACATATCAATGCTTTTTATTTGGATATTTTTTTCATACTTTTTATTGTTTAACGCGATTGCCCCGGCGGATTCGTATGTCATTTCGAAAATCACTTATTTACATAACTATTGAATTAAAACTTTAAGGGCATACATGGTTCGATTGGTCTTAAATTACCTAAAATATGACATTGGTTTTTTTTATTGTTTAACGCGATTGCCCCGGCGGATTCGTATGTCATTTAAAAAATCACTTATTAATATGATTATTTAATGAAAGCCTTAAGGGCATACGTGGTTCGATTGTTTCAAAATTTGGCCAAACTTTACCGTGTTTAAAACGTATGCCGTTAGTTATGTCCCATTGAAGACGTATGCCCTTATGTTTATCTTGTAAATGACATTGTCACTTGAATTATCTTACGAAGGCATGTACGGTTCGATTGTTCCAAAATGGGTATTTCTTTTGCACATCCACATGCCTTCAAGAGTCCTTAGTCCCTGCTCTACACGTATGCCGATGGTTTTCCGATAAAAATATCTCCATAAATATTAACGTAATATATATGGCATACATGGTTCGATTGACTTAAAATGCTAATTTTGTTTGCATGTGTAAGAGTGGGCATTGGCCCTTAGACCCAGCTCAACACGTATGCCAAGTGTTTCTGATGGATTATTTTGCCTTAAAATTTCATGTAATACACATAGCATACGTGGTTCGATTGGTTAAAAATGTCTATTTTTATTGCAATTTCAAATTCGCTATTCTTCGAAATGCCCCAGACGCCAACCCTTATATTACAAAATTATTATTCAGCAAGTGTAATATGCTTAGAGTCCTGAAAGGCATACGTGGTTCGATCAACACCAAATTTCTGTCGCTAGCTGCCGTTCTATAAAGTCAAGTCTATCTTAAATTAATATTCAAGGTGAAACAATTAAAATTCAAAGGGAGACATAGTTAAAATTGAATTTAAAGTAAAAAAAAAACATAAAAACAAGTTAAGGTGTTATCTTCGGCCAGGCCGAAACTCACATACCCTACACTGAAAGTCCTTTTTAAATAAATGTTGAAAGACGTTGAAGAGGTTGAATAAGTCGAAAAAAATGTGAAATGTAGAAAAGGTTGAGAGATGTTGAAACAGTTCTGAAAGACTGAAAAAATCGAAAAATATGGAAACCTTGAAAGATATTCAAAATGTAGAAAAAACATGAAAAATGTTGAAAAAAGCTCAAAAATGTCGAAATAATATGAAAATGTTCAGAAATTTGAAAGAGGTTAAGAAATGAAACAATTCAAAATCGCTGAAAAAGTCTTAAAAAGAAGAACATTATGAAGAAAAATGAAAAGGTTGAAAAAGTCAAACAAAATATGTGGGATATATTAGAAAAAGTTAAAAGTCAAAAGAATATAGAAAATATTGAAACAAATCGAGTAAGAACCAAGAAATTTAAATGAGCCACGCCCAACTCTGCAATTCTGCCTACTTTTGGCTTACTAAAATATATTCGTCAGAGACATCCACATTAGGGCGGGTTGATTTATATGGGTGGAAAAAGAACCAAAAATGGTATAGAAAAATCGTAATCTACGGAAAATTCTAAGAAAATTTCCCTTAGAAACCATGGTCCCAAAATCAATCCTTGATCCGCGCAAATCGACCTCAAAATTTGCTTATGACTTTTCCTTAAAAATCAATCTAGTGAAATAAATAGTTAACAAAGTAAGCTATATATTTGGAATTTTGACAGTAGATACAATCGACTAGGATACCTGTATTAGTTTTTGACGTTTCTTTAAAAACCAGTTCAATCCAATGAAAATACATTCGTATAAATACATAGTTTTTTATTGCTATGTTGAAATTAAGATAAAATCTAGTTTTTTAAATCTTTTTTACACTCCATTCAAACCGTTCTTGTGCGACTCTCCAAAGTTACTGCAATCACAACATTTCGATTTTTTGCTGTAACTCGCTGTGAAACACTAGTCAGAAGCTGTACACATCGCAGTTCCTTAAATGTGCAGTGGAATTTTTGGGTCAGAAAATGGTGGATAATCGAACCCAATATAGTCCAACAAGTGGGAACGTTTGCCGTGAAGGGAGGCTCAGATAAAATGTCGTCATCATCCAAATCCACCATTTTGCGTTATGGCGAAAACCTACATACAGTTGCGGTCAAAATAATAGAAACAGTGTGTCATTCATGAATTGAAAGAAGATATTTCAAACAACTGACGTTTTTTTCTTCTAATATTTTACAATATAGTTACTTGATAAGTACACAAGATAAGCACATGACATTTTGTTCCAAAAAAATAACGGTACTTTCTAGGTTTGCTATTATATTGAGTAATGTGTTATTTCGAGCGGTCAAAATAATATCAGTGCTCAACTCCTTTTCTTCTCAAGACTAGGTATTACCTTACTTACTTACTTAGATGGCCATAACAACCCGTTGTCAGGTTACGGCCGACCTCATTAGCTCGCGCCAGGCGCCTCTGTTTTGCGCGCGCCTTCTCCAATCGTTAATGCCAAGCGCGGTTAGGGCTTCCTCAGCTTGGTCTATCCACCGGAGGCATGGTCTCCCTCATTGGAGTATTATACAAAAATAAGGGAACTTACTTGTTACTATCAAATTTTTTTAATAAAAGTAAATACCCAGTTTTGAGAAGAAAAGGAGTTGAGCACTGCTATTATTTTGACCGCTCGAAATTACACATTACTCAATATAATAGCAAACCTAGAAAGTACCGTTATTTTTTTGGAACAAATTTGAATTGCTGGCAGAGCCCCACAGCTGAATTCCGTATGTCCAAATAGGCTTTAAGATCGATTTATAAATTCTCACTTTATTTTCAACACATAAATGAGATTTTGATTGAAGAAGCCAATAAAGTTTTGACGTAGTAATTTTAAGCTGTGTACACTTAGCTTTCACGTGCTCCTTCCAGGTCAGACGCCTATCTAAGTGCATTACCAAGTACTTAATATGTGCTGCCTCTGGAATAGCAGAATTGCCAAGAGTAACTGGAGGACAATCACCTCTTCTTGTTGAAAATGTGAGCTTATCTTAATTTTAACATAGTAATAAAATACTGTGTATTTTCATTGAAGTTAACTGGTTTTTAAAGAAACGTCAAAAACTAATACAGGTATCCTGGGCGATTATATCTACTGTCAAAATTCGAAATATATATTATTTATTTCACTAGATTGATTTTTAAGGAAAAGTCATAATCAAATTTTGAGGTCGATTTGCACGCATCAGGGATTGTTTTTAGGGCCATGGTTTCTCAGAATAATTTTTTTAGAATTTTCTGTAGAGTACGATTTTGCTATACCATTTTTGCGAAAATTAATCGACCCGCCTTCCTAATCCACATACCATATCTTTGCTCAATATATTGTATAGTTTGCGATATATAACGTAATTAGTCTTAAAATTTAGGGCGGTAACACACCCACTGGTGTAATATGGTCCGATTTTTATCCAGAAATAGCTTTCCATAAGCAACACTTTCACCAAATTTTAGTATGATAGATATGCCACTTAAGGTATTTTACTTGTATAGGAAATGCCACGTCCACTGGCGCTATTTCTCCCACTTTTGATACAGGTATAACTTATAGCGAGTAAACCACTTAAATTAAATTTCATACCAATTGTTGCAATAGTTCAATTAAAATAGCGATTACAACTTTATGGTCAATTTTCATTTAGTTTCAAAGCCCATAGCAGCCGACACCTCCAAGCCAAATTTTATGAAGATTACTCTCATAGCACACTAACATTAAACGTTTTTTGCTTGTATGAGAGGTGCCACGCCCACATGCTCCATTAAGCCAAATTTTTGCAAAAAATACCTTCCAGCAAGTATATCTGCCTTATTAAATTTCATAGCGTTACGTTGTTAGTTCTCTTAATATAATGTCTTCGTACATAATGCTCTAGAGCCAAACAAAACTATTTTGGACCAGTTGGAGTTCCGTTCCATCCGAAATACGAGCCAAGGACCGTAAAACATGGTGTTGCAAAAATTAACTTTTGGGTCTGCTTTTAATACCCTCCGACACAGGTCCAATTTATTGGATAAAAGGAAACATAGATGCAAAATTATACGTGGAAATAATGAGCTCAACCATACTACCCTACGCTGAATGGAAAATGCCGTTAAAATGGGTTTACCAGCAAGACAACGACCCAAAGCGCATGAGAAAATTGGCGAAAAATTGGTTTTTCTCAAATAGGATTGAGGTAATGGAGAGGTCAGCCCAGTTCCCAGACCTCAACCCCATCGAAAACCTTTGGGCCAATGTCAAAGAAGCCGTGGGCAAGGAATGTCCTAAGAATGTCAAGAAATTGTGGCATTCTGTAAGGGCAGCATGGAAGGCCATTCCTGTAGAGAAATGCCAGCGTTTGGTGGATTCCATACAGCGAAGATGTGCATCCGTTCGTTCTAATAAAGGTCATTGTTAATAGATTTAATATAAATAAGGTTTAGATACTGAATTATACTTTTTTTAGTTTTGTTTTTTTAAGTATTGCTAAGCACTGCTATTATTTTTCACACCTGAATTGTGAAACGTTCCCTAATTTGTCCCTGTTTGAAGTCCGAATAAATCTTAATGTTCAAAAAAATGCGTGTTTAACATTGGTGAAACATAAATGAAGCAAATAAATTTGGAATTTCATTTTTCCTATGAATAATTTTTATTTTTCATAAAGGCAAAGATTATTTCATATGACACTGCTATTTTTTCGCACTCAGCTGTACATAGAGTATGGGTGGTAGCCGTGTCCGTTAACCTATTTTTCCCATTTCAATAGCAAGATGCCTGCAAGAAAGTGTGACCTGAGTGTGCTAGTTTTATTCAATTAGCTTTCTTAGTTTTCCTGTAAACCTGATTTTAACAGACTGACAGACAGACAGAAGGACATCGCTAAATCAACTCGGGTGGCGACGCTGATCAAGAATATATATACTTTTCCATACCTACCACGCGGAAGTGAATATGGGCATTTCCATTCTGGCGTTACGTTACGTTCGTACGAAAAAATATTTTAAAAAAAAATACAAAATGGCACATTTTTAAAAATTTTTTTTATATTTGCATAGTAATTAAGTAGCAGTATATTAAGTAAGAAAATTGACAACAATCGACCATATGGATTTCAAGATATAAGCAAAAATGTGCACTGGCGTTACGTTACAAAAAACAGAAGTGGGTTGTTGACTTGGATTACAAAATTGCAAAACTCTGCGAATTGGGTAAAGCTTTTAGTATAAAACCTTTTTTAGTAGAACTTGATATAATATGGGTTTATTTTCCAAGTTGTCAAATTTAAAAACTTTTCTCGGTTTATTAGTTATTAGCCTTAGTGTCTGACGTTACGTTACTTGGCGTTACGTTACTTAAATTTCTATTGGAAAATTTTTAGCAAAAATTGTTTTAAAAAAATTATTTAGCGCAAATAAAACACCACTTTTAGCTATTATATATTACTACCAAGAGATCGGTATTTCGTTTGGAGGCTGAAAAAGTCGAAAAAATATGAAATATGTTGAAATCAGTTAAATAGTATGAATTAAATATTATTATGGTTAAATATATAGAAAAAATATGGAGAACACTTAAAAAGTTGAAAGAGGTTGATAAAATATGGAAAATGTTAAAAAACGTCAAAAAAAGTTAAAAGTCGAAAAATTTAAAATAAACAAAATAACATACAAGTAAATTACTGACAATCTGGCGTTACGTTACCCACTTTCGAAATTTATTATAAAATTAACTATTTGTTTAGTAACCGAGTTTTTTTATTAAAATTAGTTCAATTTATTAACCTTTGTTAACATACAAAATTTCACGGACTTGCGATCGTCAGAGTAGAGATAATGAGAATAAATGGATTTTTTCTGGCGTTACGTTATCTTAGAATTTCATTGAAATGAAACCAAAACTTTACCATTAATTGATATTTGTTTGCTCTTTTGCATTTAATTTACGGTTAGTTGTCGTTCTAGCCAAGGTTTTGCGATAAGAATGTAATTGCGCAAATACTCTTAGAAATGTAAATTGTAATGAGAAGAAGCTCTTAGAAATAAGAAAAACTAACAAAAACGTGAACTTAAACTTTATAGCCTGATATATAACCATCGTAACTAAGGAAAGCTTTGAACTATTTAATTTAATTAAATTTGAATATCTCTCTTTAATAATGCAAATAAGAAAAAACTGTTGGTTAACTTTACATTTTTGGGTCAGGGTAGACTTTTCTGTGGAAATGCCCATATACCCTCGGTTAAGAGTATAAAAATAGGTCATTGAATTTTAACTGTTCCACCTTGAATATTAATTCAAGAAAAACTATGGTTGAAGAGTGTGCTCAAAAAAAAATTTATTAAAAACATAGCCGGCTAATGCACATATAAGTTCAGAAGCTGAAAAGGAAAAATTAAAATATTTATTCTACTTCATACTAAGAGAAGGGTGGTGAAGATATAGCTGGGCATTAACTCGTTAATCCGTTAATCGTTAATTAACGAAGTTAACATTTCGACTAACGGATTAACTTTTAAGTTAACTTTAAAAAATGTTAACGGACTCGTTAACTTCCGTTAAATTTACCCAAGTCCGTTTATCGTTAACCCAGTACCTATTATTTATCAAAAAGATACCGCGAGCACAACGCCGCCCCGCGAAAAACACGTTCTGACAACAAGTACTTTCCGGTTGATATGGCTGGAAACAGGGGTTTCGAACCCGAACCCAAACCCATTCAAAAATTCGGTTCAGGTTCAATTTTTATTGCGCCTAGAAATTTAAATTACATATGTATATTACAGAAGTTTTTAAACTTTCAAATCTCATATTTCATAGAATTTTTGCTCCAAGCAAGATTATATTTGTTTATTTTGGTTTTTATTTGACAATTTTCATTGAACTCCTGAGAAATGAATATAAATTTCCTTTTGAAGAAGTTGAAGGAAGGATTAAATGCAAATGAAGAAGGATTAGAACTCTTGTCTAGTTTATATAACGATATAATTCACTTTAGGTGCATAGCTCATACTTCCCAGTTGGCAGTTTATGACACAATATCTACTAGTCCAAGAGCCGGCTGTAGAAAAGTCGAGTGTATAAGTTTACAGGATGGGATGCATGCCAAATGATAGAGCTCGACGAGCCTCGGGACAGGCTTTGGCAAAGCAACCCTAGATATTCTATTTAGGCTCATTGAGCTGTATCATTTTGCATACATCTCATCCTGTAATCTTATACACTCGACTTTTCTACAGCCGGCTCTCCGCCTCTACAGTTAATATTAATGTTACTAAGTGCTGAGATTTTCCTAAGAAGCCTGGAGCGCATATTAAAGCTTCATTGGTAAAAAGATAAGGCTTAAAAAAAGCAAAGCTTGATTGTCCAACTCGCTGGAATTCCACTTTTAAATGCTCTAACGCATATTAAATTACAAAACTACATATATATGTAACTTTTCATGTTTTTTTTTACTTTGCAATTTTAACTATGTCTGCCTTTGAATTTTAATTGTTCCTCCTTTAATATTAATTAAGACAGTCTTAACTTCAAGAAAAATCATGGTTGAAGGGTGTGCTGAAAAAAAAAACCAATAAAACATGACGAAATTGTCATTTCAGCCCGGCCATGTTTAAACATTTTTTTTTAGCACACCCTTCAACCATCGTTTTTCTTGAAGTTAAGACTGAATTAATATTAAAGGAGGAATAATTAAAATTCAGAGGGAGACATAGTTAAAATTGCATTCAAAGTAAAAAAACATGAAAAGTTACATGTAAAGTTACATAAATAAATAGTTCTTTGAATTTTAATTGTTCCACCTTGAATATAATTTCAAGATAGTCTTAACTTCAAGAAAATTCATGGTTGACGATATGCTCCAAAAAATTAATAACGTAGCCGGCTAAAATGACGGTTTCGGTGGAAATGCACATATACGTATAGAGTCAGAAACAGTATCACAAACTAGTATAGAATTTACAACTGAAAATATTACCGACATAAGTGTAGTAACTAGTATCTTATTCCGAAGATGAAAGAGCAGACATGCTAGAAGAGCTGCTAAAGAACATGAAAAACAATTCAACATCAAAGAATTCGAAATTTATCTGACTCATCTTACGATTTCTAAAGAAAATAGATTTTAGAATTCTAGTAACGAAAAAAATTGATACACCTCTATTGTGTGAAGCTGCTCAGGTCATGTTAGTTGTTCCAGCAACTCAAGTCTGTGTCGAGAGGGCTTTTTCTGCGTTGGAGTTCGTTTTAGCTTTGCAAAAAGTGCATCTTCACGAAGAATTACTAGAGAATATTCTACTTGTGCGTTTAAATGAACATTTTTTCCAAAAAAAAAAAAAAAAAATAACATTCTAAAATAAAAATTAAATGAAATTGTTTAATTTTTTTATTTTTTCGGAAAAAAATTGAACCTGAACCCGAACCGAACCCGCACCCACTAAACTTCAATGAAATGAACCCGAACCCGTACCCGCACCCAAAATTTACAGGGTTCGAAAGCCTGGCTGGAAACCGAATGACAGCAGTCAAGTGGATGCAGTAAAAAACTACATGAAAAAAAAGGTAGAAGAGGCTTTACGACTGCCGAAAATTCGAAGGACTGAGATAGTTTGAGTGGCAAGTAACAACGACGATGATGAGGAATTCTGTCACTCAGTCTAAAGAAAAACCTAAGAGCCACAAATCTTTAAAGAGTAATGCTCAAAATCTCACAAAAATGTGGCTAGACATGAAATCAAGACTTGTTCAACGATGCGGGGAACAGATATTCATAAATCTGTTCATTAAATATAATACTGCTATACCCTCAAGCACTGCAGTTGAAAATCTTTTTTCCACGGGCAAAGATATTTTAACGCCGAAACGAGCCTCGCTTTCAGACGAGAACTTCAACATATTTTCATGAAGGGCAATATCCATATTATGCCAGATGACTAAATTACACACTCCAATTATACATGTTTTTTTTTTTCCTAACCTGTTAACTTCCAGAACCCAAACAATCAGTTTTTATAAGATCACTAGCGCAACGATATAAAAAGTTCAATTTTTATCACGTGTTAACGGATTAACGATTAACGTTAACTTCTGTTAAGTCTTCCTAAATGTAACGCTTTAACATTTAACGAAGTTAACTTTTTTGCAACGGATTAGCGATTAACGAAGTTAACTATTTGATTAACGGTGCCCAGCTATGGGTGAAAGCTATTAAACGCTTTACTTAAATCGAGAGAAAGAAGAATGCAAGCTTTCTCATCATTATAGGATTTTCTTAGGAGATCATTTAAACCAAGTAGCAGAGATGTTGTATTTTACCCGTCACGAAAACCAGATTGACAATTAGAAACTTTATTATTGACTTGAAGCCGATAAGGCCGGTAGCACACTTAGGAAAGCTTAAGGAAACAGGGACATAGTTAATATAGTGTTAATAAAGGGAAGAATATGTTTTAGCACATAATATATGTGTACAAATATGAAACCGGTAATTTTTTATTCAAAAAAAACACATTCATTTTGCGAAAATAGTTCCAAATTTAATCTTCAAATTAATTCCCCTCGCTAGCACATCTTTTCCATCTTTAAGGCAATTTATGGATTCCTCGCCAAAAAAATTCTTCGTTTTTTGAGGCTATCCATTCATCGAGCCATTTTTGCACTTCCTCGTAAGAATTGAAGTGCGAATCGTTGAGTGCGTGTCCCATCGATGAGAACAAATAGTAATCGGATGGCGCAAGGTCCGGTGAGTACGGCGGTTGTGGCAGGGGCTCTCAGTTGTACGATTTTACCAAGTTTTTATTGACCGCTGCTCGATGTGGCGATGCGTTGTCATCTTGGAATACAATTTTGTCATGGCGAAGTTGAAATTCGGGCCTCTTCTGACGTATAGCACGGTTCAAAGCGATCAATTGTTGATGGTAACGTGCACCAGTAACTGTTTCACCTGGTTTTAGTAGCTCATACCAAATAACACCACGCTGATCCCAGAAAATACACACCATTGTCTTTCGGCCGAAGCGATTTGGTCTTGGCGTTGATTTGGATCGTTGGCCGGGGTTCAAATATGATTTTTTTCGTTTGGGATTGTTGAAATAAATCCACTTTTCATCGCCAGTGATGATTCGATGGAGAAAACCTTTTCTGTTTTGCCTGGCGAGCAGCAATTCACAAGTGGTTTTTCGGTTTTCTTGCTGCCTGTCGGTCAGTTCATGTGGCACTCATCTACCGACCTTTAAAATCTTTCCAATGGCCTTCAAACGCAAGGAAACGGTTTGTTGTGTCACATTAAGTTGTTCAGCGAGCTGTTGTTGCGTTTGACCATCATCTTCGTCCAATAATGTTTGCAATTCGGTGTCTTCAAACTTTTTCGGTGGCCGTCCGCGCTCCTCATTTATCACATCAAAATCACCACTTTTAAATTTATTGAACCACTCATTGCACTGTGTACGACCAAGAGCATGCTCGCCGTAAGCTTAAAAAAGCATACGATGCGATTCAGAAGCGTTTTTCTTCAAATGGAAACAGAAAATCAATGCTTCCCGCAAATGAGAGTTTTCAGACACCAAATTCGACATCTTTACGAGCGGAAAAAATGCGTTGTTGTATGAAACTTGACAAATTGTGAACTGAATATTGTTGACAGATGACAGAATGAACAATTAAGAAATTTGGTGCGGTTCGGAAGCTCATACATATACGGCTATCGACCGCTAGATGTCATTACCGGTTTTATATTTGTACACCTAGTACAACCAACTTTAAAAACTTAAGCGGGATGTTATCATATCATTTACTTAATTTTCATCAGAGCAAAGTGCAGTTCATCCAGGCTAATATTACGGAAAGTAAAAAACTATTATCATTGTCAGTTATAACAAAATCGAATTGATTTAGGACTACATAAGACTGGTTAGCCAAAAAACTTCTGTTTATTTCATTATAATCTGCATCAATTAACGAATCAATGAAATTAATGCAACCATTTATATGAAGTTTACTCCACATCTGATTACTGTCAAGCCCATCAACCCATTCCCGCCCTGTGATGCGTTGGCAAAAAATTCGCTAAAAATATTAAAAAATACAAATTTATTTATTATTTTATTAAAATGTATTAGAGTTAAAACTAACAGAAAATAGCTTTTCCTAATTTTTTCCAAAATTCCTGTGTTCAGATGTATAACAAAATTGGTCATTAAAATTAAAATAATGGAGAAAGACTTGCAGGATTTTAGTTTGAACTCTTGTCTAAGCGAATTATTCAAAAAAAAAAATTTAGTTTGTTGGGTTTTATTCATCCTTAGATATCTCCCATCTGCCCAGTGATGCGTTTGCGCAAACCGGAATCGGAAGTGAGAAAAATTTGAAATTTGGGTTTTAAACATATTTCACCAAAATGAGTCTTTTCTCCAAAAATCTTTTGAGAATTCGAACATTTTTTTTTAGCTTGGGCGATAACCGGTTAAACATTTTTGAATGTTCTCGTTGTCTAGCTTTGCGTACGAGAGTTTTAGCAAGATTCCTCATTTTGTAGAAAATTCGCCAGTTAACGTCACAGCGATCCTCAATAAACGCTTTGATAGCAAGACACTCATCGATTTAGCATATACAAGCGCGTTAGATTTCATAAAGCACTCACTTCAAGTTGTATATAGAATATATATCACTAAAGTCACAGAAAATAAGTTCTTTTTCCAGTAATTTTTAATCAATCGCATTGTAGTTTCTGTATTCGAAGTAGTTTTCAATACGCGACGGGACACGAAACCAAGAGAAAGAAATCATTTAAAGAAGTTGAAATATGTCAAAGTGAGTCGGAATGGAATTATGCACGTAAGAGAGGTTCAAACGTTGACAAATAATACGCAAAAATTGAAATTTATTTAAATTAAATAAGCCATTATTAAAATTGCCCATAATGACAACATCAGAGTACTTGACAAGAAAATCACTAACAGCAGCCTCAAAGACTGATACATATGTTTCCATCAGGAAGATATACCATACCAACAAGAACTCTTTTAGAATTATAAATAATTTCAACAAAAATGATTTCACAAATACCGTATGCAGAATTTTCAAGAACAACATTAAAGTTGAGAGTCTGATAAAGCTAAATACCAACACCACCTCCACAAAAATCAGGCAAGTAACGCCGACTCGACTTTGCAAAGGACCAAATGACTTGGAGCTCAGTAAAAGATAACGACCCCGGTGAGTGGAAAAAAGTTGTTTTTACTGACGAAAAAAATTAATCTTGATGGTCCTGATGGATATAATTATTATTTTCATGACTTGAGAAAAGAGGACAGATTTTTGAGTCGACATCACAGCCGTGAAGGTGTCGTTATGGTGTAAGGAGCAATTTCGTACTATGGCGCATTGGTATTAAAAGTGGTGAACCTTGTGAGAGGTGTCAAGAGGTGGTTTTTATATATAGTTTTTTGACTTAAGGTCTGCTAAAATTGCTCGTCGTACAATCGATTTACTAGCTGTTACATTAGCCAATTACTTTACATTTTTTATAGAATGAACGCAGTTGGATGCAATCCTTAAGATATTGCGCTTTTCTTTTCGTGTTAAAGCCTCAACAGTTCTGTTTTTATAATTATTACCATTTGATTGACCTAATGTTACATAATGGCCAGCAACATTTGGACTTCCAGCCAATTTTTTGATTGATTTTGCGATTAGAAAGCCCTTGAGAGCGTAAAATACCAATTTGATATTTTTCTCGTTTCGTTAGTGATTTTCGTTATCCCATTTTAATTGAATTTTATAATTTACAGATAATCGTAACGAATTGTTAATAAAAAAAAACCTACTTCTTCACTGCCCAAATAATGGAAAAAACACTAATTGTCTAATCATATCAACCACAAAGCAAAGCTAAATATTGAAGTTGCAAAAGTTATGCTTGTACGAAGTATCGTTAGTTTTGAGAACATTTCAATATTTTTGTTTTTGCATATTAAATACATCTTCCTTTTAAATTTTTTGAAAACAATTATTTGCTAACTCAATTACAGTGGGTGCTATCTCAATTTTATTAAAAAAAAATTACTGTCTAATCAAGTGAACCGGACGTATTTCTACGGTCGAAGATTCGGGAGCAAAAAAAAAAAAAGGAATTCAAGCTAGTGAGCTTTTCTGAACAATTTTTCTTCATCCTATTATTGTTAAAACAAAAGCCTGCAGAATTTTTTTTTAATGCATTTGCGAATAATTTCGGGAATGTAGCGTAGACATGTTAAAAATAACCTCTTGTTCTAGAATGCTTGGGGAACGCCTAAAATCAAGTAGTTTATTTATTTTCGAGTATATCCTCAATTAAAATCAAAGAAAAAAAATTTCTAGTGTTGCTACCAGAGTTGCAAAATTTTAATTTATTTTTTCTTATTGAAAATTACATTTTTTAGATTTTTTTTTCTTTTTCCTGTTGTACACATAAGGAAGTATATGATCTCTTTGTGGTATGTATTTATTTTTTAATAATGGAACTCGTCTTGGATTCTAGGCACTTAAATTGATTTCCCTGAGTCTTCTTTTAACGGTTTCTACACTCGTTGCTATATTAAGCACTTTCTTTATTTCCGTAATAGGCAAAAACGGATTATGTATCGAAAGCCGTATTGAACAATTCACGTCCCGGGGAGACATGGAAGGCTTTCGTCCTTGTGTTTTTCATTTATTTGTGTCATCGTATTCGAAACCATTTTCGCAGAACATCCGATAAAATTTTAAATTTCCTTGAAAGTCTTTCTTACCGTGCAAAATGGAATTTTTAATAATTTTACTTTGCTCTGTCGTAGAAAGCTTTCCACGGCCCACTAAAATCCAAAAACTTGAAAAAATCATTGCAGTATTATACAAAAATAATAGAACTTACTTGTTAAGAACAAATTTATGAATTAATTTAATAAAAGTAAATACGTAATCTTGAGAAGTAAAGGAGTTGAACACTATTATTTACAATATACAAACTTAAAAAGTACCGCTATTTTTTGGAACAAAACGTAATGTGCATATTTTGTGTACTTATCAACTAACTATATTTTAAAAGATTAGAAGAAAAAACAAGTTAAGGTGTTATCTTCGGCCAGGCTGAAACTCACATACCCTACACTGCACTGAAAGTCCCTTTTAAATAAATCTTAAAAGACGTTGAAGAGGTTGAATAAGTCGAAAAAATGTGAAATGTAATAAAGGTTGAAAGAAAATGTTGAAAAAAAGTCGAAAAAATATGGAAACCAATGAAGAAAGTTAGTTGAAAGAAATTCAAAATGTCGAAAAAATATGAAAAATGTTGAAAAAAGCTTAAAAATGTCGAAATAATATGAAAATGTTCAAAAAAGTTGAAAGGGGTTAAAAAAAGATGAAACAATTCAAAATCGCTGAAAAAGTCTTAAAAATAATGTAGAAAAATGAAAGAGGTTGAAAAAGTCAAACAAATACATATAGGATATATTGGAGAAAGTTAAAAGGTTGAAAAATTCGAAAGAATATGGAAAAGGTTGAAAAAAAGAATCGAAAAGAAATGAAAAATTTGAAATATGCCACTCACACTTCTCCAATTCCGCCCACTTTTAGTTTAATAAAGTATATTCGTGATCGACATCAGCATATCAAATTTAAGCACAATAGCTTGCATAGTTTGCGACATATGCAGTAGTTAAATTTAAAATTTAGGGGGGTGACACACCCACTGGTACCATAAAGTCCGGTTTTGATCCAGAAATAGTTTTCCATAAACAAATCCCTTACACCAAATTTTAGTATGATTGCTCACATATTTCGACTACCGTATTTTATTTTTAATTTGTATGGGAGGTGCCACGCTCACTGGTGCTACTTCAGCCACTTTTGATTCAGTTATACCTTATAGCAACTTAAAACAGCGGTTACAAATTTATGTTAATATGGAAGGTGCCACGCCCACTGATGCAATCCCGTCGAAATTCATTTAATTTTAAAGCTTATAGTGACTGACATCTATACACCAAATTTTATGAAGATTACTCTCATAGCACACTAACATAAAACGGTTTTTGCTTATATAGGAGGTGCCACGCCCACAACTACTATTGGACCAAATTTTTGTAATAAGAGACTTTATAGCAAGTATATCTACCTCGTTAAATTTTGTTACGATTACGTTGTAAGTTCTCTTAATATAACGTTTATAAATATTGTGGGCTGTGCCACGCCCTTCAACGAGTTTTTTTTTAGTAAAGTGACTAAGCTTGTATTGTTGACTGCTTTCAGCGGCATCATCTCTAAAATTTTTGTAAAAATCATGTATGCCAATTTAGAGACATACAGAGTCAACATTTTTAATTGTTGTAAAGTGCCACGCCCAATTATACGATTCCACCCACTTTTATCACAATTCAAGATATATTTGATATGTATCCGTTTACCTAATTTCATCACAATATCTTGAACGATTTACAAGATATGGTTGTATAAAGGATAAAATTTAGGGCTGTGCCACGTCCCTGTACGACTTTTGGAAACTTGAAACCTAGTCTAATCCTAATTTGGCTCACATATACTCCAAATCACCAAGTTTCATCAAAATCGCTGCATCTTTTTTCAAAATGAGCTTTGACAAATATACATTGAGTATGTGCGGTAGGCGTGTTCGTTAACCAATTTCGCCCATTTTCAATTGCAAGATGCTTGCAAGAAGGTGTGACCTGTGTGTGAAAGTTTCATTTAATTAGCTTTCTTGGTTTTCCCGTAAACCTGATTTCAACAGACATACAGACGTCGCCAAATCTGCTTAGGTGGTGACGCTGATCAAGAATATATATACTTTTCCATACGTGCCACGCCCCCTTCTATGTGTTACAAACGGAATGACAAAGTGAATATACCCTCGGTGTAGGGTATAAATAACGTCATTTGTTTGAAATATTTTCTTTAGTTCATAAATGAAAGATAGCTCAAAAATATTTTTAGACATCACTGAGGAAGGCTCGGGATCCTGGAAAGAAACGTTTTTTGACTCGAAAATGGATCCATTTTTTAATATTTTATGTAGCCGCTTTTGGCTTTAGTGGTGAAGTGTATTTTCTTAGGCATACTCGCTTTCAATTTGTCTAGTATTTGAGTACTGATCACAGACCATTGTCCATTGGCGACCTTCCAAAGCTCGTCCAGATTTTGTGAGATTATTTGACTCGTGGGTATTTTTTTTAAAAAATATTCCACAAATTTTCAGATGATATGATAAAAAAGCATTAATGCACGCATTATACAACAAACCTCAAAGTTTTGCGGTGGCTCCTTTATGATATAAGGCTGTTTTAATCGATATAAACAGAAAGTTCTTCGTAAAATCAATGGAATAATAAAAGCAAGAGATTATTTTAACATTTGAGTGGCCTTACGCTCACCTAGTCAGGAATAGTTCGGCTACGAGCCAGACGATATCATCCCTTTGCAGGATAATGACCCTAAGTATATGGCTAAAATTACAATGAAAAGGCTTCGAGACCAAAATATTACCTGCTTGGATTGGCCAGCACAGTCACCGGAAATTATACCCATTGAAAATTTGTGGAATATTTTTCAAAAAAAATACCCACGAGTCAAATAATCCCACAAAATCTGGACGAGCTATGGAAGGTCGCCAATGGACAATGGTCCGTGATCAGTACTCAAATACTAGACAAATTGAAAGCGAGTATGCCTAAGAAAATACACTTCACCACTAAAGCCAAAAGCGGCTTCATAAAATATTAAAAAATGACTTAAAATGTTTTTATTGCTTTAAGTTACAAAACTGTTCACAAAAGAATAACTACCCATGTTAAACAAAACGTGGAATATTTTAGTTTTGATTTTTTTTAGCTAGAACAAAGAATTTGCAAGTTTTCTGCATACTTTTTTTTTAAAACCTTTTTTACAAAAAAAAAAAATACAGCTTTAAAACCAGAAATATGTTTTTTTGTGAACACTTTTGTAAGTCACTGTATGTACATAAAACTTCTGTAGCAACGACTTTTTTTTTTATTTAAAATTTAAAAACATTATTGCTCGCCAAAACGGCGAGGTATAGAAAGGTGGTAAATTTCACATTTGGATACTTTTTGCTTCGCGGTATTGTCCTATTCATTAGTTTTTGACTAATAATCAAATATTTTCAATAAAAATTAATTTTACCTGAAGGCTTCTCAGGTAAAATTTCAAGAATGCGGTAACGTAAGTTGTTGCTAAATGAAATGAAAATTAGAGACGAAGGAGTAGTTATACGGCCGAATTATGGAGTGACGCATTTTTTAACAATTGCAGATTTTACTTATTTGGCAATACTATCACAATTATAAAGTAAATAATTGTTTTTGTAAGATTTCATTGTGTCACACAATTTAGCGCTTGCACGCAAGAAGATTTTGGTCATCGATAGCAATCTAAAAAGGTAAAAAAAATTACCTTACCGAGTATCAATCTCATGCACTATTAATTATGAGCTCACAGCCCTAACCATTTGACCAGGATGTCTATTGTTTTACAGATATTTGAGGCGCCCGGTTTCAAAACCGGCCAAGTCCATATTTCATACTTTTGGGAAAACAACGAAAAACGTTTGTTTTCATCTATGTTCATTGAAAAATTAAAAAGTATTTCACACATGATAGCTTATAAAATTTCTTACTCAAGGTACGTCAGATCAGATATTTAAAGTTTTATTTGCGAATGTTTTTGAGAAAACAATTTTGGACTTGGCCGGTTTTGATTCCAAGGCGTTGGAAAAAAAGTGGACTGGGCCGGTTTTGATTCCAAGGCGTTGGATTGGTTTTGAATGCAAGTTCATGGACTTGGCCGGTTTTGAAACCCATGAATCAATAATAAATTAAAAAGTAATATTTGTGTCAAAAAAATTTTTTCTTAATCTAAAACCATTGTAGAAAGATAAAGCATGTTCTAGATTTTTATAAATGAGAATATCTCAAAATTTTATTTTTTTGGACTTGGCCGGTTTTGAAACCGGGCGCCTCATTTGTGTAATTTTACTGTGATTTTGATAATTTGCTTATTATATTACACCTTGTAATGTAAGAAATTTGTATTTTTGGAACAAAATTTTATAATAATATGTTTTGTACAGAGCTTATTGCTCAGTAATTTTAGTGCAAAAAACCACAAAAAAATTAAAAGCGCAAAATGCATTAAAATGGGCAACGAGCTGCTTATACTAGTTTCAATGGCCGCTACGTCATATCATCAGTAAGCTTTGTTAGCCGACGGTTAGAAGTCTGCAAGCATACTATGTTCTATTTCTTGCGTTGATCAGTTAAGAATCACAGCAAAAAATATGACCATATGCGCCAAGCTTTTTTAATCTCTTTGATATCACACATTTCTTGACGAGCGCTCCGTTGAAAGCTTTTTTGGCGATACGATCGAAGTCGCTAGTGCTACATGTAAATAGCGGTGAGCTCACGAGAGTAAGTTTTTTATTTGTGTTTTTGGAACAAAATTTCATAATATTATGTTTTGTACAGAGGTTGAAGGTTGTAGTGGTCGAGTAATCTTGCAACAGTTCTTAACTTCAGTTTTTGGAGTAAATGTCATAGTTCACTTGACTTCTTCCTTCCGGTATTCCTCCCCTCCAGTCATCTTTGGATAGTCTAAAGAAAATACATTTTTTAATAAACTACAACACAACTATCTCAAAAATCATAATAGATAGAAACAACTTTTTTGGTATTTTGTAAAATAATATTAGCATAGTATCTGCCCTTAAAATTTCATCTAGATCGGTAACGACATAATTTCTGATACAAAAAAAAGTTTTTTTATGCTTCGTTACATGGATCTATCCAGATTTCAATTTATATGGTTTCACACGTTTTGGGGCTTATTTTTGTGAAAGTTTACTTTGGCATTAGCACACTGCATTGATACGTAGTATAGACATGTAGCAAATAGTTTAAATCGGGTTAAAAACCAAGGCAAAATATTTTCAATTTCAATGTCATTAATTTTAGATTATTCGAATTTCGTAAAATAATCTCTCGAAGGGAAAAATGCTATAAACTTATACCATGCGACTATCCTGTTGATATTATTAAAGAAGAACGCCATCCCGATTGTGTGATTTTGCAAGGAAAGTTTACTACCCCATTAGAGTTTCATTTACCTGGGGTAGTCCCTAAAGCAGCTCAACAAGCTCATTTCCAAGTCTTATTACCCAGAAAGTGGACACATGATGTACATAAACCAATGTGTATCCACTTGGCAGGAACCGGTGACCATGTAAGTAAATTAATTATTTGTATTATGATTTTTATTCTCGAAGTAAAAGTGAAATTATTAGTTTAATTTCATTACTAAACAAAATAAATTCTGTATATTTAATTTTTATTTAAATTTTTGGAATGTACCATTTTTCATAAGTTAAGTTTTAGTTTATTTAAATTTTAATCCAATAAATGTATATTATGAGACATAGAAAATAAACACATTTAAGCATTTCTTGTTTTAAATATTAGATGATTTTAGTTTTTAGAAGCCAATAATTTTACTGGGAAACATGCTATAAAAATTGTTCCCTTAAAAATTTGCCAAATATTTCTTTTTACACCCATACAGCAATACTTCATTTGTAATTATGTTACTTCCCAATAGGCACTGTAGCGCAAAATAATGCATTCAAATGTGCGGCAATTCCGCTTATACGATCAAAACAGTAATAATAAAATACAAGAGTTCAAATTTAGGTCTGTTATGTTTACTCAGATAATCATAATTCAGATAGTCGTAATTTAAATACACTCAAACTTGTCAATTAGAGACACCGCATATAAGAGAATCATGCCAATAAGAGAAATACAAAGAAATTGATAGAAAAAATGTAATTTGAACTAAATTAAGAACTATCCTGCCAATAATCATAATAATAATAATAATAATAGAGTTTAGCTACTACAGCTATTAGCCTTCTTAGCAATTTAGATTGAAGCTTTAAAACCAAGTAAAAAGCTTATACAAGAAGGGAAATGAAAAAATTATACTTGCAATTAATTTGTTATAAGTATTTTTATAATTTTTTCTTAGCTTTATCGCACTTTCTCAACATACCCACTTAGATCATATGTACATATATATTGCATGAATGTAATTGTATGGATTTAATCATATGGACTAAGGGATAAATGTTAGAAAAAAATGTACCCATCATACTGTGGGGCTCGGACAACACAAACAAAGACCAACAACCATTAATCTACAAAATTAACTATAGCTATTTTTCAATCTAAGCTTGAGTTGACCTTTTGACAAGCTAATATTATGTACATCAAAATTGTTAATGAGAGAAGTCATGCGATTAAAAGGAGCTGTAGCCATATAATTAGATCTACTGACTGGTTGGTAAAATATCTGATTGGAGTTACGATTACTCCTACGATTAGTGTTGAAATGAATATAATTAAGAAGCTATGGTGCAGCAAGCGACCCAGTTACAAGCTGATGCAAGTAAAGTATACCCGCAATATTTCTACGGGTGCTCAAAGACTGCATGCGTAATAACTTCAAACGATCCTCATAAGGAAGAAGGTTTAAGAGGTCAGTCCAATTTAAGCCTTTGAGAGCAAACCGAACAAACTTTTTTTGAATTCTTTCTACTCTATCTATGTATATGTATATTATAATATGGAGACCAAACTTGGCTAGCGTACTCTAAGTAAGGAAGCACAATTGTGTTATATAAAGTTACAGTTACTAAATGGCTATTAAATTATTTTGCCCACCGTTTTATGAATCCAAGTAATGACGAAGTCTTTTTGCAGATAATGTTAATATGTTCATTAAATGTCAATTTTGCATCAACATGTGTACCAAGGTCTTTGACTATATCGACATGACAGATTTTCTTATCATTAAGTGTATAATCAAATTCCACATTACTTTTCTTTCTAGAGAAGATCATAATTTGGCATTTATCAGGATTTAAAAGTAAACTATTTTTAGAACACCAAACCTCAAATGATTTCAAATCAGACTGAAGGGCAAAGGTATCATCATCCACTTTCATAGTCCTGTAAATTTTCATATTATCAGCATATATAAGCAGATGAGAGTGTTTGATTATATGAGTTACATCATTGATAGCTAAAATAAACAGGAGCGGCCCCAGGTGACTTCCTTGTGGAACACCTGAAAACGCTGTAAAAGGGGAAGACAACACCCCTCGAAATCTTATTCGATAAGAACGATCAAACAAATAAGATTCATTCCATCTGACAAAATTTATAGGAAATCCAAGCTTCTTTAATTTAAACAGAATCAAATTATGTGGTAGTTTGTCAAATGCTTTGCTAAAGTCGGTGTAGATACAGTCCATTTGTGACCCAGAATCAATTGAATTTAAAGCAAAAGACGTAAAATCAAGGAGGTTCGAAACTGTAGATCTGCCATTAACAAAACCATGCACAGCACACCTTTACTTGATCATAAATAATTCGCTCAAAAAGCTTCAGTGCTGATGATAACTTGGCTATAAGCCTGTAATTAGAAACATCATTTTTTAATCCTTTCTTAAAAATAGGTCTTATAAAAGACTCATTCCAAAATTTAGAAAAATAGCCATAGATTTATTAAAAAGGAAACTTAGTGATTGACTCAAGATAAGGCTGCAATTAATTAAAACTGTGGCTGGAATGCCATCAGGTCCAGAACCAAAATCAAGGGATGCAAATATATTGCACACTATGAGTTCGGGAGAAAAATATATCGCACCGAATGGAACCTTAGGATCAGTGTCCATTAGACATGTTCAAGAAAAAAGTCATGTTCTAGAATACTTCAAGAACACTCGATTTTCGAAAATTTATTTATATTCGGGTATTTCCTTATTTAAAAAAATAAAATAAAAATAATCCTATAGCTGCTACCAGAGCTACAAAATTTTAATTTTTTTTGAATTTGGCCAAAAAAATGATGAACATTTAATTTTTTACTTATCTATAATATTTTTTTTAAATATTTTCTCGATCTTCCTTATGTACACATAAGGAATTATCGAAAAAAAATTTACCGCTACTTTTTAAGCCTATACATAAGGAGAAAAATTGAGGTCTCTCCGCGAGTAGAGCTTTGGTGTTTCTTGTGTCACAGCTCAAATCCTTTGTTGTTTTCACTGCATTCACCTTAATACACTATAATTTGAAATTGTCAATGGCACTACAAGAATTTCCATTAAAAAAATAAATGAGAAAAAAAATTTTTTTCCATTTTTGGTCCCAAAAATGATAAAAATTAAATTTTCTTTTAATTTTTTTTTTTATTTTAAAGTTTGAAATAATACATTCCACTGTTATTTAAAATAATTTTTCCATCTAAATAATAGATATTCACCCCTATCATGAATAAACATTCCCTCGAACTTTTCCTCCAATCCCCTTTTTTGCGATCGTGGAAGTTTATTGGGGAATGGGAACAAACTCCCTGGAAAATGAGGTTATCGGCAATACTTTTTTGGGGAACATTTTTTGACGTTTCACGCAAATTTTGTTCCCCAACTTTTTGGCGAGGAATTTAATGAGGAAAGAGTCAATGCTAGCAATATTTTGTAATTTTATTTAATAAAAACATTTTTTTAAACATATTTACAAGATCTAGCAACACAAACAAAGGGAACTTACTGTTATTGGTCCAGTACATGGAATCCAATTCGGATACAGTAAAAGTCTTCATGAAAACGAGTAGATGGCAAACTATCAAGCTACATATGCTATACTATATTTTAGGTGATTTTTTTTTGTGATATAGATAAATGCACTTCATTTTTATTTATAAAATTGTTCAGCTGACAGGTAAGCTAATGTCAAATATGCAAAATTACTGAAAAGCTAATGTCAAATATGAAAAATGCAACTGTGATTTTGAACTGAATGGAAGTAATTGGAAATATTTTGGCAGCACTGACTGGATATGAAGTTTTCCAATCCGCAATTATTCATGATTATTTTTTTTTTATTTTTTTAAATGATTAAATACTCGTATATGAATGAGTTTTCGAAAATCGAGTGTTCTTGAAGTATTCTAGAACATGACTCTTTTTTTGAACATGTCTAGTGTCCATATATTCAAAGTAGCTGACATCAGGGCTAAACTCGTCAATTGAAAAAGGTTTTTTAAGCAAATTGGCATATAACCCAGCTTTAATTTGGGGATCGCTGGTGAGCCCGTCAACAGTCTTGAATTCAGATGGAAAACCATCCGACCTTTTTTTAGAGTTTATGAATCCCCAAAAATTTTTGGGCTTAATTTTATTCAAATAGCTAGATTAAGCTGAAGCTGATTCAAGTCGAAATTCTTGAAAAAGCTGCAAATAAGCTTCCATGTGGTCCTAACTACAAACACATTTATTCCATGCCTTATTGCGACCGTTACATATTTTCTTCAAATCCCTATTGAACCAAGAGTACGTGGAATCATTAACATACCTCAGAGTATATGGCTTACTTGGGTGGCCATAACAACCCGTTACCGGGTTAGGGCCGATCTCAAAAGCTCTCTCCAGGCGCCTCTGCTTTGCGCGCGCCGTCTCCAATCATTCACACCAAGCGTGGATAGGGTTTCCTCGGCTTGGTCTTTCCATCGGAGGCATGGTCTTCCTCTTCGTCGTCGCCCAGCGGCTTCCGCATCAAACACCTTTTTCGCCGGAGCTTCTTCGTCCATACGCACAACATGTCCCAGCCAGCGCAGACGTTGGATAGTGATGCGCTTGACTATGTCAATGTCAGCGTAGAGCTCGTACAGTTCATGGTTCATTCGAATACGGTAGTCGTCGCCGACGTGAACAGGACCGAAGATTTTGCGAAGAATTTTTCTCTCAAACACCCCAAGCGTGGCTGCATCAGTCTGCGACACAACCCATGCTTCTGCGCCGTAAAGTAGCACGGGTAAGATGAGCGTCTTGTAGAGTGTCAGTTTTGTCGGGCGAGAGAGGTCTCTACTACACAATTGCTTACTGAGACCATAGTAACACCTATTAGCAAGAGTTAGTCTTCGCTTTATCTCCAGGCTGACATCGTTTTGAGTGTTCACGGCGGTGCCAAGATAGGTGAATTCCTTGACAACTTCGAAAGTATAGTTGTTCGCAGTAACAAAGGATCCAATACGCCGCGTCTCCCTGTTTGTGGACAGCATATACTTTGAGAGAGTATATGGCACCGATAAAGATATAGCCGAAAAAAGTTCTGTATAAAAAAAATTTACGCAATCATCTAAGATGTTATTATTAAAACCAAATGTCAAATCTTTCATTTAGGGTATTATTCAATTTCAAGAAGTCAGCTTTCTTGAAATTGAATTCAAAGAATTTGCTAGAAGAATTACTAGTAACTATATTATCTCTATCAGATTGGTACAACACACTAAGAGGTGGATGGTACGCATCAACCGCAGATATAGCATGAGGATCATTTTGTACAACAACATTGCTACTGTCTGCAGTCAAGACTAAGTCTAGTTGTCGACTGTAGGAATTTGTAATACAACTAACTTGTTGTAAATTAGACAGGATTTCGTCAGCAAAAATTTGTTGTTGAGTTGTAGGACTAGATACATAATAATATGTACCATTTTCCGAAATAGTCCATTTTAAGTCAGGCAAATTAAAGTCACCTAACAATAAAATGTCGTCATTGGTATAAAGTTTGACTATGAAAAATTTTACGGCCCGCGAAAGGTGCTCGTAGGCTTCTGTGCTACTATTGGAATGTATGAAGGCGTTGAGAATATATAAATTGAATTTAGAAAAAATCACCTTAACACATAAAAGTTCAATACTAGCTGCACAGGGAATTTCAATTAAAGAACTAGTGTGATAATTTTTTATAGCAATTAATATACCCCCTCCAACAGGAAACGAGTCGTCCATATATCTGTCTCTTCTAAAGAAATTAAAGGTATTATCAAATAGTTCCCGATCAAGAAAAGAGCTGTTAAACCAAGTCTCGGTAAAAATGACAATATCTTCAGAAAAATTCTGAGTAGATAAAAAAATCTCATGCTCTTTAGAGCGCAAACCCCTTACATTTTGGTAGTAAAGGGATAAACGATTTAGTTTTTTGGATGAGAACGAGAGTTTTGGACAATCTTGTTTTTTCTCGATTGAAACTCAGACTTAAAGATATTATCAAACCATATATTCGAATTAAAGCCACTGTAATTTTAAAAGATGAATAGGTTTATTACCGATTTTCCTACAGGAAAGAACAGCATCGGCAGGAATGACATTTTGTTGCCTTATAAAGTCCCTAACAGTATCAGCTGTGGTATCTGGGTGTAGTCGGGAGATAAAAGTGGACCTAGGCTTGGGCATCGCTTGTAGAAAAATAGGACTAGTAAGCTTAAAGCAGGGGGACTATTTTCTACTGGGCGATCATTAATGGGAGAAACAGTATTTAATGCTTCAGCCAAAATTTCTACGGAACTTGTACAAATTCTTACAGGGATGTTGGCTGCGCAGTCTTTTTTTTTTTTACATAGCCTGGACTTCTTTTTTTGATTTTTTTTTGTTTTTTATTTTCTATTTTCTGTCTAAGCGAATTAGCTTGTTTAGTTGTATTGGAGACCGTGGGAGTAGATGCAAAAGTGGTGAGATGAGTCTATCCAAGCGAAAAACGTCGCAGACGTGTCTTTTTTTTTTGTTGGTACTCATTATTTTTTACAAAAAAAAAAAATTGTCGACGATCATTGCTGGCTATGATGAAAAAGACATTGCGAATAGCGACGAAACTGCACTTTTCTTTCGGGCAGTTCCAAAAAAATCGATGGTGTTCAAAGGAGAAAAATGTTCAGGCGGTAAAATGTCAAAAGAAAGATTACGTGTCATGTTATGTGCGCTTGCAGGTGGGACGGTAATTCATAAAAGCCGCGTTGTTTTAAGAACATCGATACAAACTTGATGCCAGTTCATTGGTTTTGGAATAAAACTTGGTTCACACAGTTTAATGACCGAATGAAAGAACAAAAATGTAAAACTCTACTTTTCATGGAATATCAATGGATTTGTCGAACATAACCAATGTTTCTTTCCCGCGAAATACCTCCAGTGTGTTGCAGCACAAAATTTTAAATCTTGATTCTTACTTCGAATAAGAGAAAACCTGCGAATAGGAGAGAAAAATAAATCCCCAGACGTAGTCTTTTATTGACAGGTTTGAGTGTATTTATAATTCGGTTGTTTCGGAATTACGATAAGTTGAATTTCAGACCATTTTAAATTTGGATGATTCAAAATTCTGATATGTTAGAATTCTGATGAAATTCAGATTTGAATTCTAAGAGAAATTAGAATCTGAATATAGCACGACAAAATATAATTTGAATTTTATTTTTGTTCTATTTTATTTTTAAATAAAAAAAAATGCTAAAAAACAAAAGATTTTAAATGTGTGAATCTTTCGACGCCTGAATTATCTGAATTTCGAATTATCTGAATATGAAAACATCTTTATTTAAAGTTGTCTATCTCGGATACAACCGTTTACCAATATTTGGTTATGGAACGTATTTAGTATCGTATCATTCTAGTTTTACCTATTTATTTTCTCCAATAGATCAAGTGTTAAGATTTTTTTTTTTCGGCTAGCACTCTAGTAGCTAAGAACTCATTTTATTAACAAGTCGTAGATAGGTTTTTTCTTATAATAAAAATAAAAACATCATCCTGATTTTTATCGAAATGTGAAAATTGTCTATATACTATTTTTATTTTTTGCAGAGCTATTGCAAAGTTAAATTTTAGGCAACGACAAATTTTTAAGCAAAAGCTAGTTGCTCTGGAGAAAATAAAACATTCTGAATAAAACTTTAGTATATTCAATGGGATGAATTATACTTTAATTAATCGTTTGGAGATTTTCAAAAAAATAATTTTTTCGTAGTTTCTAAATTTTTTATAAACATTTAATTTTTTTTGTGTTCTGCACCTTTTAAAACTCTGAAAAAAATGTCACTGATTAAACGGATTTGAAATGTTCTTTTTCTTATGTTTGTATTACCAAAAACTTGTTGATATTTTTTGTGACCTTAAGTCGCTCAAAGTGTCATGAAGGTTTCTCGGGAAAATAACATTATGGAGGTCAGAACATAAACTTGTTATCCTAACACAAATCTTTTTATTTCTTTTTTTAATATAAAATTCCAAACTTCATGCGAGTTTGAGATTTTATTTCAGATATTTATTTGAACTTCCATTGGATTTTAGAAACCCGATTTTTTGTACGTTCACCCAGATATTCAGCATTCCTACAAATTTACTGTCACTATACATCAAAATTGTAAGGAATTCTAATTCGATAACAAAACTTTGAAGTCTCAATTATCTTAGAAATTATGATGAAAACAATGGCGTTAACCGGCATACGAAATGTACAGTTGCGTTGCACGCGTGAGTTATGTTACACCGAAATAAGGATGATCCATTTTCTTCAGAATAACATACATTTAAAATTTTATTTTTAATGATACTTAAAACCTAAAATGTTTTCGCTTAGAAATATGCAAAATTGAAACAAAAGAAAATTCAAAATGCAAAACTAACAAAAATGTAAGTTTTTGATATATTTGTTCATCAAAAATAAAAATATAAAACCGAAAAATGTGTATTCATACATATATGTGAACTTATTATGTAGTGGAATGACTTAACCCAATATGCACAAAAACGGACGCGAATTCGTTTCGAATTCGTTTGTGCGCATTCCGTTTTTTGTAAGTAAAACGAATTCGTTTCGAATTCGTAACGGACTTCAAATTCGAATTCGTTTTGCACACTGGGAATATACAAATATGCATATGTGTATATATATAATATACATACAGGAGAATCCATCTAGTGTTTGGAATTTGAACTACTGATTTTTTTTTTTTTGAGTGGCAATTCTAATGTCATTCGTATTATGACAGAAAGTTCGTTTTATATCTCCGGTTAAGGAAAAGAATATGGAAAGAAATTCAAATCTAGGCAGAATTCTAATGCCAACGCAAATAATAATTTATTTTTTTTGGTTCTTTTAGAAACCCTCCCGGCGTGATGACTATTTTGAATATGGCTTTACCACTGGGTGTTTATTCCAAATTTCGAAAATATTTACTTAAATTTTTTTGTGATTTACTGCTTTTTAGGCAAAATCTAAAAAATAATTGAATAAAATTAAGAAATAAAAGAGTAAACGATACTTTTGTCGATTTTGTAAGTGATAATCAATAAATTTTATTTTTTTGGTAAAACTATAACATACGACAACCTACAGAACTGTCACATTTAATCATCCTTATCATCGTAGTCGTATTCGACAGAGAAAAAAAAAGATACAAACAAATTTGTATCATGTGAGTCGTTTTATAAAATCGACAGTCGTAAAAAGGACAATCTATTACAAATTTCTAATCATCGTAAAAACTTGTGAGATCTCAAAACTACATTTTTGTCGTTATGAAATTCGTTGACGACGGCAAAAATTTTGAATTAATTTTAAATTTAACTGAGTATTTTTTATTAAATTTGTGAACAAAAAACAAAAATTTGTATGTTACCTGACTTAATATTTTAGGTTCTGGCTCAAAAAACTTCGAACAATGCAATATGTTGGAAAAAGTGAAATGATGTTAAATACATATGTACATTAGGGTGATTCAAATTTTTTTTTGTTGTTTTTTTTTAAGGTGCTGTTGCTTAAAAAGTAAGTTTATGATATGAAGAAAAAGTTCACGAAAATTCAGCTCTGTAACTCAATTTTATAAGGTGGCGCCGGAGCCTGTTAGTTTTACATGTAAATTGTATGGAAAAATTATTTTTTACGAAAAAGGTATCTAAATGAATAGATGATTAGTGTTGTTGAGCTGAAAAGGGTCGTTTTTCGACGTATTTTTTTACGCTGAATTCGAATCTGGCCTCAGAATTGACCCATCATATCGTAATCCTGAAATATTTGAGGCTAAGTACCTAAAATATGATGTTTTTTGTCTACTTTCGAGGCCATGTATAGGATTCAAAGAAAGTTGATCAGCTTATTTTTAACAAAAGCATCATTTAGTGTCATCCTTGCCCTTTAAAATGAGCTTTCAAGTGGTGATCTGTGATGTTTCCTTGCAAAGTTATAGCCATTTTAAAGTGACATGAATTGGATCCCCTACAAAGGGTTGCAACCCAACAATATTAACCAACGGGTTTCAAATTCATGTCACCTTGAAATGGCCGCAACTTTGCAAGGAAGCATCACAGATCACCACTTGAAAGCTCATTTTAAAGGGTAAGGATGGCAATAAGTGATGCTTTTGTTAAAAATAAGCTGATCAACTTTCTTTGAATCCCATACATGGCCTCGAAAGTAGACAAAAAACATCATGTTTTAGGTACTTAGCCTCAAATATTTCAGGATTCCGACATGATGGGTCAATTCTGAGGCCAGATTCGGATTCAGCGTAAAAAATTACGTCGAAAAACGACCTTTTCAGCTCAACAACATTAATCACCTATTCATTTAGATACCTTTTTTGAAAAAAATAATTTTTCCATACAATTTACATGTAAAACTAACAGGCTCCGGCGCCACCTTATAAAATTGCGTTAAAGAGCTGAATTTTCGTGAGCTTTTTCTTTATATCATAAACTTACTTTTTAAGCAACAGCACCTTAAAAAAAACAAAAAATAAAAAATTTGAATCACCCTAATGTACATATGTCGAAAAAATGTTTAAAAAGATAAAAGAGATTGATAAAATATGGAAAATGTTGTAAAACGTCAAAAGAGGTTGAAAATGTTGAAATGGGTTGAAAAAGTCGGAAAAATGTGGATGAGATTGAAAAAAGTTGAAAGAAATGTAAAAGATTTTGAAACAGATAAAAAGAAAGACTCGAAAAAACATGAAAAATTTTGAATTAGTTGAAAGAGGTTAAAAAACTCGAAAAAAGTTGAATGAGGTTGAAAACGTCGAAATATGTATATTAAAAGAGCTTGAAAAAGTCGATTACATACCGAAAATGTTAAAAAAAAGTGAGAGAGCTTGAAACATGCAAAAACTCCTGATAAAGTCGATAATATGTATATGAAAAGTGTTGGAAAAGTTGAAAGTGGTTGAAAGTTTCCAAAAAGTTGAATGCAATTGAAGAAACGGAAAAAAGTTGAACGAGGTTGAAAAAATATGGAAAATGTTGAATGAGGTTGAAAAATGCTGTGACAATTGAAAGAAGTTCAATAACTCGAAATAAGTTGAAAAGGTCGAAATAAAATGGAAGAGACTGAAAAAGTCAAAAATAATATGGAACATGTTTAACACATATAACATTTAACGTTTTTAGATTGTATGGGAGGTGCCACGCCCACTAATGCAATCCCGTCGAAATCCGTTTAACTTTAAAGCTTGGTAACCAATATCTCCATATCAAATTTGGAAAATATTACTCCCATAGAACACTATATATAACATTTAACGTTTTTCGCTTGTATGGAAGATGCCACGCCCACAGGTGCTTTTGACCCAACTTCTGGTTATAAAATACCTCTTAGGCAGTTCATCTACCACACTAAACTTCATAACGATTTCGTTGTTAGATATCTCATTATAACGTTTATAAATAATGTGCAATGTGCCTCGCCCTTCAACGAGTTTTGACAGTTTAGTGTTATAGCTTATTATGATGACTGCTTTTAGCAATTATCTTTAAAATTTGCATGAAAATCGTAGGAATCAAGCTTTCAAAAAATACCACACCTACTTTGCAATTCGGCCCCCTTTTGGTACAATTTAAGATACTAATGATCTGCATCCGTCGTATCAAATTTAATTAAAATATCTTAAATAGTTTGCGAGATATCATGTTAAAGTTTAGGGCTGTGCCACGCCTTTATTAGAGTCTTAAAAAACATAACCTAGCCCAATCTTAATTGTGCTCACATATGGACCGAATTCCTAAGTTTCATCAAAATCGCTGCAGCTGTTTTCGAAATGAAGTTCAGCCATATGTACATATATTTATAGACTAGCTAATGCCCGCGACTTTGTACGCGTAGCCTGTTTTTAGTTTGTTCTGCGAAGGCAAACAATTCAACTTTCTTAGTAGACCTGCTGTAATTTTTGATCGTTTTTCACACATCCCGCGTTTTTGTTTGCAATGTAAATTGGCAAATTGAGAGTGAGTAACATTTTAATATTCCGTTGTTTCTCTTCCACAAATAGGTTCCTACCAAATTTTGTGGTAAAAATTGAAAAATGCCAAATCGCGATTTTCGAGAGAGTAAAAGCTGAAATTTCTCTGACTACTCGAATCACCAAAATTCTGGTAGGAACGGAAAAATGGGTAAAAATTGAAGACTGTCAAAAAATTGCGCGTATTTTAGTAAACAAACAATGGCAGAGTTCAGCAGCTAAAGCTAGCGTCGTAGTTGCATAACCATTTGGTTAACACCTTCTGATGCAAAGCGAGTGAAGCATATTCGAGAATATTATTGAAATAACTCAAAAAGTAAATGACCGTTTTTAAAGTTTTCTACCTGATTTTTACAGATTCATAAATTATCTTGAACTTTGATTTATTTTAAATGCATAAAGTGCACTTTAAAAAAATGCTTAGTATAAAAATAAGAGATTTGGCGTAAAGTAAATTTTAACCAAAATTATTTTACATTTTGAGTTAATATAATTTTGAATTTAATATAAAAAAAACACTCGAGACTGCTTAATATGTTAAGCTAGGCAAAATTTTACATTTCGCATACGTTATTACGGAATTCACGTTATTTTTTACAGTTAGTTAGTCCAGAAAAGTTTGGCACGAAATTTTTTTGTTCAAACAAAGATGAAATGAAATTGTAAAAACAAAAAAAAATAAAAAATTCGAATAGCTTTTATTTAGCATCACTTCTAATTCCTTATGTTAAAACTGCGCACTTCGAAAAACAGTCTCTGACTACTACTCGTAGCGATCGGTCGTGTTTATTCTTGGCTGCCGTGCGTGCTGTGCGTTTATTCTAGACTAATTCTCCTACTCTTTATTGTTCTTTGCTTTGTTTCATTAAGCTGTAATTACCAAACAGCTATGGTAACGCGCAAAAGAGGTGGCAAGCTAAAGCCGCCGAAGACTATTGCTAGCACTTCGCAAGTGCATACTAATCTGAGGCGATCAAACCGGTTTAGTGAATTTAACAAAATTCTCGACTCTGAAATGAGTGTTGTTACTGCTGATGACGACGATGATGCCGCTAATGCTGAAGCTTTCAAGGTCCCTCCTATTGTTGTTGACAACATCCATCAATTTGTTGATGTTATGAAGCTTTTCGTCGATGGAAAATATAATTTTAAAAGACTGTCCATTGGAACAAAAATTTTTTCGAGTTCCTTAACTGATCATGCTGCGTGCATCAAAAAACTGCAGGAATTGAAATTTAAGTTCTTTACTCATCCTGTAAAATATGGTTCTTTTTATAAACTTGTCGTTTTTGGACTGCCAAAATTATCACTTAGCATAATTTCTGAAGACCTTAAAGATAATTACAACATTGACATCAAATCTATAAAAGAGATTGAAACAAAACGCTCTAATATTAATGACGCTATTTATATGATTGAGTTCGACAGGAATATTGTTCCCAAAAATCAAATCATGAAAATAAGGTTCCTTTGTGGTGTTTCTGTACAATGGAGAAAACCCTCAAATAAAAAGTACGGTCCTACGTTATGCACCAAATGTTCTATGTTTGGACATGGCTCTTCAAACTGTCATCGTTCCCAATTATGTTTGGCATGTGGGCTCAATCATGACTTCGATAATTGTAAGTTAAAGTCTGCCCCAAACAGTAGTACATTGGTATTTAAGTGCTCAAATTGTATAAAGAGCAATAAAAAACCATTTAACCACAGGGCGGATGATCCTAAGTGCCCCTGCCGTGCTGAGTATCTGGAGCTGAGAAGCCGTATAACTTCTAAGCGGAGTAAGGCTACACCTAGGTCAGCTCAATTTGATAATTTTGAGTTCCCTTCAATCAACGCTGGAACTATAGAAATTCGTCCATACCCAGCTCAATCCAGAGGTAGCTATGCGGATGCAGTCAAGTCACCAAATCCAACTCTTCAAGAGAAAAACGATGATCTATTTTCAATTGAGGTGCTTTTTCAAATATTTACAAAAGCAGTAACAGATCTTCGCAAATGTAATTCGAAATTGGAGCAACTCAATGTTGTTATGAGTATGCTAAAATATGCGATATAATTTAAAAAAATTAAACAGTCTTCAAATAATGCATTGGAATTGCCAAGGCATTACAACATTTGATTCAACAACTCAGCTTCACCGTTTTTTAATAAAAAAATCTGTTGACATCGTCTTGCTAAATGAAACTTTCTTAAAATCTCACCATAAATTCTTTCTACCTGGTTATAAAATTTACAGAAAAGACAGAGAGTCATTCGGTGGAGGTGTTGCGATTGCTATCCGTTGTGGTATCGACCATGGTTCACTAAAGTCATTTCCAACTAAGCTAATAGAAAATATTAGTATTACTGTGAAAGTCAACAACAAAAATGTTGTTTTCATTTCTGCTTATTGCCCAAGGCACAATCATGACTTTCAAAACGACTTAAGTCTCCTTACGTCAGTCAGTAACGATTTTTTTCTTCTTGGCGATCTGAATGCACACCATACCAGCTGGAATTGCAGAAACATAAATCGATCCGGACGTGTGTTGTTTGATCATCAAAGTATTTCTAACTATTTTATTTATTATCCGTTAAGTCCTACTAGAATCCCTCAAAACTTAAGCTATCGACATTGCTCTACTGTAGACCTGCTTTTGTCAAACTCCTCTATGACTTTTTCTAACTTAAGTGTCTTTCCTTATGAGTTAAACTCCGATCATGCTCCAATTACGTTTCGCATTAATGAGCACATATTTGAGTCAGAAGAGTATTATCCTGACTACCAAAACACTAATTGGGAGAATTTCAAGTGCGTAATAAACGAAAAAATTATATCTTCTTCTTTATTAAATGAAGAACCCTCGCTTTCTACTATTGAATCTCAAATTAATTTTTTTCTTAATATTATAGAGAAGGCTAGATTAGAACTGATTTCATACAAAAAACGTAAGTCCAACTCCTTATACTTGTCGGATTTATGTACTTCAATTATTTCCACAAGAAATATGTATAGAAGAAAGTTTCAAAGGACTGGCAATTTAAGGCAAAAGAACTGCTATCTCTCAATAATCAAACAATTAAATCAACTGATCTCTTTTCATATAAACAAACTGAGGAATGAACAGTGGTCTACTTTTTTATCGTCCCTAAAAGTTGGTAATTCAAACTTCTGGAAAGTGGCTAAGTATTTTAGTAAAAAGAAGAAAACTATTCCGACTCTAGTTGTAGATAACCGTGAAATCATTAGCCATGAAGAAAAGGCAAACGCTTTAGCTGATCAATTCTCAAAAGCTCACCCAACGTCATCTTTTCAAACTCTTAACATTGATAGGGAGGTCAATTTGTTTTTAAGTGAATTAGATGCAAGTAATTCACTTAATGAAAACTTAGAAACTTTAACGGATGTTGCAGAAATAATGTGTCTTATAAATAAACAAAAAAATCGCAAAGCCCCTGGTTTCGATCGTATTAACAATATAATTCTTAAAAATATTCCTGAATCTGCCTTAAATATTTTAAGTAGAATCTTTAATTTTTGTCTGCGTTTCTGCTACTTCCCGCAATGTTTTAAAAAAGCTAAAGTCGTGCCAATCTTAAAACAGAACAAAGATCCGAAGTTACCCTCAAGCTATAGATCTATCAGCGTGTTGAGCTGTCTTGAAAAAATTTTTGAAAAAATTATCCTCGATAGGCTTAAAAAGTTTACTGATGAAAACAATGTGTTAAACAAGTTTCAATTTGGTTTTAAAGCTGAGCATAGTACGGCTCACCAGGTTAAAAGAGTAGTTAACATTATTAAGGCGAATAAACAAAAAAGGTATTCCACTGGTGTGGTATTTTTAGACATCGAAAAAGCTTTTGACTCTCTATGGCACAGCGGCCTTTTATATAAATTAAACACTTTTCGATGTCCTTTGTATTTAATAAAAATTGTAAGAAGTTTCCTTACAAATAGGGTATTTGTCGTGCAAATTGAAGGTTTTAATTCCACAGAAAGACAAATTACTGCAGGAGTTCCACAAGGTTCCACTTTATCACCAATTCTGTATTCAATATATACCTCTGATTTTAAGTCATCGTCCAATATTGAGTTAGCATTTTATGCTGATGATAGTGCTTTGATCACGTCTGGCAAGGTCTCAAATGCAATTATCAAAAAAATGCAGGGGGCCTTGTCTTTGGCAACTAAATTTTTTGATAAATGGAAAATAAAGGTTAATGAAGGAAAAACCCAAGCCATTATTTTTCCTTTTAATAAGTCGCCGAAGCGTGTACCTTCTAGACCGTTTTCAGTTCAAGCCAATGTAATACCGCTTTCAAAATCGGTCAAATATTTAGGAGTAACTCTTGACGAAAAATTATTATTCAAACCGCACTTAGAGAACATCTGCGTCAAAGCAACCAGGTGTAGTAAAGCTCTTTATTTTCTTTTAAATAAAAAGTCGAAATTAAATATTGAGAACAAAATGTTGCTATATAAAATGTGTATTAGACCCATTCTTACTTATGCCTGTCCCGTTTGGAGCAATTGTGCAAAAACGCACTTAAAACGTCTCCAAGTTATCCAAAACAAGAACCTAAAGACCATTTTAAATTTTCCAAATAGATTTCCGACGTCAGAATTACATACGATGGCTCAAGAAAAAATGATATTAAATACAATAAACGATTTGACCCTGTCATTCTCGCACAGATGCAGGATTTCTAACCATGCCCTCCTGCGGAGTTTATCATAGACAGAAGTTTCGTTCTCTATTAATATAGAGGATTTGAAGAGGCTGATCTCAAAACATCCCCATATTTATAATTTGTGATATTAATATAGGTTTTTACTATCTTTTTTCCTATAATTTATACTATTTTAAGTGACTATCTTTACAAGTGTTAAACTATGAATTTATTTGTTGCAATATCTATAAGATTAAATCTCAAACATTGTAATTTAATTTTAAATATTGAATTTATGATAGAATAAATATATACATACATACATACATACATACTTCGAAAAACAGTATTTTAGAAATAATTATCTGGTTGACTTACCGTACAACCATTTAGGTGACATTGTAACGATGTTTTTGCCGGGGTATACGTCAGGCAGTGTCCAGGATTATTTTTCGTTGTGTTTCGTTACAAAAGCATTTATTTTTATTTGATTATTAATTAGATTTATTCGTTTTTTAATCTCCTCCTTTCTTTAAAATAATTTGTCTATATGTACATTAGGGAGGCTTGATTTATATGAGTGCAAAAAAAAACCAAAAATGGTATAGCAAAATCGTAATCTACGGAAAATTCTAAGAAAATTTCCCTTAGAAACCATGGTCCTAAAATCAATTCCTGATCCGCGCAAATCGACCTCAAAATTTGCTTATGACTTTTCCTTAAAAATCAATCTAGTGAAATAAATAGTTAGCAAAGTAAGCTATATATCTCGAATTTTGACAGTAGATATAATCGCCTAGGATACCTGTATTAGTTTTTGACGTTTCTTTAAAAACCAGTTCACTCCAATGAAAATACATTCGTATAAATACATAGTATTTTATTACTATGTTGAAATTAAGATAAAATCTTGTTTTTTAAATCTTTTTTACACTCCATTCAAACCGTTCTTGTGCGACTCTCCAAAGTTACTGCAATCACATCATCTCGATTTTTTGCTGTAACTCGCTGTCAAACACTAGTCCAAAGCTGTACACATCGCTCTGTTCCTTAAATGTGCAGTGGAATTTTTGGGTCAGAAGATGGTGGATCATCGAACCCAACGTACTCCAACAAGTGTTGGAAGGGAACGTTTGCCGTGAAGGGAGGCTCAGATAAAATCTTGTCATCATCCAAATCCACCATTTTGCATTATGGCGAAAACCCATGTAACCCAGGCAAACTTAGAGCTTACAAAAAGTTTGCCATCAATTTTGAATGCTCGGATTAGATGAGTATGGTGGATTTGGATGATGACAACATTTTATCTGAGCCTCCCTTCACGGCAAACGTTCCCTTCGATCACTTAATAATAATATTAATAGAGTTTAGCTACTACAGCTATTATAGCCTTCTTAGCTATTTAGCATTGAAGCTTTTTATCAAGTAAAAAGATAATTCAATAAATAATGGAATAGAAAAAATTATCATGCACATTAATTTGTTATTTATTTATAATATAAACATAGACATATAGATATTAAAATAATTATATGTATAAATTTACGTGGTCCAAGGCATAAATGTTAGAAAAAATTTACCCAGCATGTTGTGGGACTTGGACAACACAAACATAAAAATACACACCACCATTAAGCTACAAATTTAGCTACAGTTAGTTTTCAGTCTAAGCTTGAGTTGACCTTTTGACAAGCTAATGTTATAAACTTCGCAATTATTAATAAGAGTTGTCATGCGATTAAAAGGAGCTGTAGCCATATAATTAGTTCTACTAACCGGTTGATAAAATAACTGATAAGAGTTACGAGTACTCCTCCGATTACTATTAAAATGTATATAGTTAAGAAGCTCTGGTGCAGCAAGAGACCCAGTTACAAGCTGATGCAGATAAAGTTATCCGCAATATTTCTACGTGAGCTCAAAGACTGCATATGTAATAACTTCAAACGATCCTCATAAGTAGGAAGGTTTAAATGGTCAATCCAATTTAAGCCATGGAGAGCAAACCGAATGAAATTTTTTTGAATTCTTTCAATTCTATTTATATGAATATTATAAAATGGTGACCATACTTGGCTAGCATACTCTAAGTGAGGACGCACTATTCTATTATATAAAGTCACAGTTATTAAAGGGCTATTAAATTCTTTTGCCCACCTCTTAATAAAGCCAAGCAGAGATGAGGATTTTTTACAAATTTGATTAATGTGCTCATTAAAAGTCAACTTAGTATCAAAATGTATACCTAGGTCTTTGACTACATCGACACGACAAATATTTTTATCTTTTAATTTATAATCAAATTCCACAATAGTTTTCTTCCTGGTGAAAATCATAGTTTGGCATTTATCAGGATTAAGATGTAAGTTATTTTTTGAACACCAAACTTCAAAGGATTTCAAGTCAGACTGAAGTGGAATAGTGTCACCAACCCCCTTTACGTTCCTGTAAATTTTCATGTCATCTGCATATACTAACAGATGGGAGTTTTTAATAACATGTGTAACGTCATTAATTGCTAAAATGAACAGGAGCGACCCCAGGTGGCTTCCTTGTGGAACACCTGATGTCGCGCTAAATGGGGAGGAAAACACTCTCCTAAATTTTATTTGATACGTACGATAAGATAAATAAGATTCAATCCAGCTGACAAAACTTAAAGGAAATCCAAGCTTCTTTAACTTAAACAAAATCAAGTTATGTGGTAATTTATCAAATGCTTTACTGAAGTCAGTGTAGATGCAGTCAACTTGCCCACCAGAGTCTGTGAAGACGAAAGTCGGCAGGGCCTTGTTTTCGTCCACAACCAACAGCAGCGGTAACAGGACTGAATTTCATTATTTTTTCCCATGTTTATTTATTATTTTTATTACACCTGAAGTATTATATCCCAGTTTTTTACGTCTTATTAAAATTTAAAAGCCATGAAGGCATCTTAATTAAGATGTTATTAATTATTAAGTATTAAATTAAGAATAGTAGTAAGGAAATGAAATCGTATGAAGTCGCACGAGCATCGGACCTAAGTTGCATCGAACACCCAGGTGGCAACCTAAGTCGGCCATGTCAACGTACCAGCGATGTCAAGTACCAGCGATGTCAAGCGGTGAGGATATTAAACTCAGCTAATGGTGCGAACGATCAGCTGTTTCAGCCACTGGTGTGGAAAATTAAACGCAGCTACGAGGTATAAAAAGGCTTGCACCACTAAAAATCGGGTGAGTGGTGAAGAGCCGCCAGCGCAAGGAGTGCTAAGCCAACAGCCAGCAGCAGTGATCGCAGTGCAAGCAGTGGAAGCAGAGGAAAGCAGTGGGAGCAGAGAAGCAGTGAAGCGGAGAGGCAGCAGCAGAAGTACGACCAGCAGCGTGTAACTCAGGTACATTGTTGTTATATACCATATAACTTATACCGTAGTGAGTAGAGTAGAGGGTGACTGAGTAGGCGATATAGTAGCCATTGCGAGCGTTGGGACTAAGTTTTGCGAATGTACGCGCTCCCGTATCAGTGCATTCGTAACCTGTGAACCAACACGCATACGACAAGCCAAAACTCAAAGGTTTCCACGGTGCTTTCGCTCTCCCGTATTCGTTAGCATTGGTGAAACTGAGAGCTCGGCAGTGAAGTAATAGGGTCGTAAAAGCCGTCGTGAGCGTCGGATTTTAGGTCTACGTGTGTATGCGCTCCCCGTTGCCGTACATTCGTGGCCTGGAAACTGACACGCATACGGTCCGCTAAAACTCGAGGTTCCACAGTGCTTTCGTATTTGTGGAGCGGAGAGCTCGGCAGTAAGTAATAGGGTCATAAGAGCCGTCGTGAGCGTCGGATTTTAGGTCTACGTGTGTATGCGCTCCCCGTTGCCGTACATTCGTGGCCTAGAAACTGACACGCATACGGTCCGCTAAAACTCGAGGTTCCACAGTGCTTTCGTATTTGTGGAGCGGAGAGCTCGGCAGTGAGTAATAGGGTCGTAAAAACCGTCGTGAGCGTCGGATTTTAGGTCCACGTGTGTATGCGCTCCCCGTTGCCGTACATTCGTGGCCTGGAAGCCGACACGCATACGGCCAGTTAAAACTCGAGGTTCCACGGTGCTCTCGCACTCACATGCGTGATCACAGTGAAATTGAGAGCTCTGCAGCGGATAAAAGGGACATAGAATCGAAAGGCGTCGTGAGCATCGGATTTTGGTTTGCGGGTGTATGCGCTCCCCGTTGCCGTACATTCGTGACCAGGGACCCGGTGCGCATTAAGGTTTCAGTTAGCTCAGAAGCATGAGAAAGTAGGGCTGAGGTATCGCATAGGCAGAGCAATCAGTCACGCTCTTCTTACGAACCTCACTACGACGACGGAATACAAAACCGAGGCACGCTGACGTGGTAACGATACACTTTCCATTGTTAAACTTTATTTATATATATATATACACATATTTTTGTCATATTACTGAATTACAAATAAATATTTAAAACGAATTAATTCTGAGATCCCCCTCATTTATTAAAGAGCCACTCCTTGCAAAATATAAATTTTTTGTGACCGAACCTCTGGACTCCGGCGAGTCAAGACCCCCCAGCCGTAGGTTCGTTACAAGTCTAAAGAGCTTAATGCAAAAGAGGTGAAATCAAGGAGGTTAGAAACTGTAGATCTGCCATTAACAAAACCATGCTGACGAGTTGTTATGACTTCACTACAGCACTCCTTAACCTGATCGTATAAAATATGTTCAAAAACTTTCGGTATTGATGATAACTTAGCCACGGGCCTGTAGTTTGAAACATCATTTTTACACCCTTTCTTGAAAATGGGGCTAATGTATGCATTTTTCCAAAATTTAGGAAAATAGCTTTCTCTAATTGATCTATTAAATAAAAAACTGAGGGGCTGACTCAGCATAGAGCTGCAGTTAACTAAAACTGTCGCAGGAATACCATCAGGCCCGGAGCTGAAATCATCATTAACAGATGAAATATATTTCTCTATGAGGTCAGGAGAGAAATATATCTCATTAACCGAAACTAAAGGGTCGTTATCCATATATTCAAAATAGTTGATTTCAGGGCTAAATAAATCCGTAGAAAATGATTCCTTAACCAAATTGGCAAACAACCCGGCTATAATTTGTGGGTCGCTAGTGAGCCCATCAACAGTTTTAAACTCAGATGAAAACCCGTGAGATTTTTTTTTAGAATTAATAAAACCCCAAAAATTCTTGGGGTCATGAAGAATATTCAGCCTAATTTTATTCAAATATTCAGAATAAACTAAAGCTGACATATCTTTAAATTCAATAAACAGTCGCTGATAAGCAACAAGGTCATTTCGGTCCTGGCTACAAACGTATTTATTCCATGCCCTATTACGGCCATTCCGAATTTTTTTCAAATCCTTTGTATACCAAGGGTACGAGGAATTATTAACGTACCTCTTTGTATATGGCACCGACAATGCTATGGCAGAAAAAAGTTCACCATAGAAAAATTTAATGCAATCATCAAATGTATTGTTATTAAAAAAATTTAGTAAGTCGTCTAATTTATTTCTTAAATTTTCGTTCAATTTCAAAAAGTCAGCTTTCTTAAAATTGAATTCGTAAATATTAATGGATGAACATGCATTAGTCAAATTTTCATGGTCAGATTGGTACACAATACTCAAAGGTGGATGATAGGAATCTACCGTAGACAGAGCATGGATAGCATTTCTTACAACAACATTGCTACTATTTGTAGCCAAGACTAAGTCAAGTTGTCGTCCGTGGCAATTAGTTATACAACTTACTTGTTGTAAATTTGAAAGTATTTCGTCAACAAAAATTTGTTGTTGTCGAGTTTTTGGACAAGATGCATAAAAATATGTACCATCGTCCGAAGGAGTCCATTTTAGGTCAGGCAGATTAAAGTCACCTAACAACAAAATGTCGTCATTAGCGTCTAGTTCTACGGCCATCGAAAGACATTCGTAGACATCTGCGCTACTATTTGGAGGAACATAAGTGTTAAGAATGTATAAATTAGTGTTTTTGAGTTATTAGCGAACATCGAAAAAGGCTATCATTTCATTTTTATATATTTATATACATACAATTTTAGCTCGTTAAAGTTTATTAGATAAATACAAAACAAAATAAAACCAATAAGAGCAATAAAAAAGGACATCAACTATACACCTTCACTGTAGAACTTCTGCAATATTGTTTTGGGAATGCAACTCCTGGGAGTGACATTGTGGGCACCCATTGTCGATAGAATAATCCATGGTATCAAGCCTTTTGACAAACATTTTCCAAAAGTGGTGAAGCAAGTACTGGCACAGCTTTTAGAGTTTGCTACTTCCTGGTGCAAGAGCTGGAGATGACGTATCATACTTTTTTTTTTCCAGCGATGGAGCTCATGGTGTTACTAAAAATCATAATTTTGCTATCATGAGAAAAATTACCGCCTACAAGAACCTACTAGAGCTTTCCTGTACGATTCAAAAACGGTTGTTTACTGGATATTAAATGTAGGTCGTCATAGCTACTAAATCAACACAATCTTTTATTTTCGCTTTGAATCTGCGATCTCGTTATTTGACGATGAGTCTGAAAATTTTTAATATCAATGTGCAACTTTTTGCAAACTTATTGCCTTATTTCCCGATGTGAAATTAGAGAAACATCGACTGATGTCAATCTAGTAAATCTAGACTGATGGCTGAGACATGTTCCTCATGTAAAAAGTATAAGTACATTTTTCGAATGGGTCAGATCGCACGGTCATTATGTTGGAAAGTTCATAACCCGTTTCCTCTGAATACTGATATATGAATAAAAAACCGGTTCACGTCTTCGAAATCATTTGTTGCGTATTTATTAGGAAAATAGATAGAATGTATTAAGATCAGAAAAAAAATTTATTTTTTGACCCAAAGTAAATGTAATTTTGCCTTCTGTATTAAAAATGAAACTTTAATTTTTTAAATTTAAAAAAAAAATAGGTATTTTGAAACTTCAACAATTCATCTAATATAGCGGCATTGCGAAAAAATTTTTCAAATAAATAATTAAAACAAAAAAAAAAATTCTCATGTCAGTATCGAACTACTAATAGTCGGAGAGCTGGCAGCCACTTTGAGGAACCTACTAGGTACAAGGGTAAAATTTTGTGTATACTTGATTTAGTACTAGTAATATATGAAAATCAAAGTTTGGCAGTCTTGACGCGGTTGCAAAGGCACACCCTATCTGTTTCAAAATGCAAAATGTTGCAAAAAAAAAAACGTTAGCGTCGAAAAACGTCTGGCATGTTTTTCGCGGTTGCAAGTATCTGCCACGAGTACGAGCCTAAAGGGGGGGTTAAAATGTAGATGACGCAACTCTAGGTCCGAGAGGGGTGGAAAGATGTGGAGGAGTGGGGTTCTAAGATGAGATAATAAAAGTGTAATCAGAAGCTGGGTGACATAACTAGCCTCTGAGGTATAGCCATCGGAAGTCGGAGATATAGTTTTTCAAAAAGTTATTATACGTTGAGAACGCCTGAACGGATTTCCAAAATATTGATGACATATGAAAGAAAATTTAATAAGCTATAATATTTCTTCACAAATTTTTTGAATATTGACATACTTTTTAAGATATAACAGTTTTTATGAAATTGAAGCGATTTTTTTTTAAACCCGATATTTTTTCAAAAAAATGCGTTATTGACCCTCAGCTTTATCAATATGTTGAGAAAGTACAATTTGTTCCGTTTAAAATGATGTAACATTTATGTGAATTTTATTTCATACTGACCCTTTTTCCACCGGAAAATCAAAAAAATGTAATTCAATAAGTTTTTTGAAATTAAGTATGTTGTAACGTGCTGAACAAGAATAAATACATATGTTGGGCGTGGCAATATATCCTTCATATTTTTTTAAGCTTAAATAATGCTTGAATCCTATAGTACGTATCCATTACGGTAAACAATCAAAGAACATAAAATACATAAATTTTTATTAAGGACCCACCCTCCCTAAATATGTACGTTGAAGTTGAGTACATACATATCTACTTAGGATGCAAACAATACTCAAGCTCAAAAAATGAAGGATATATTTCCACGCCCAACATATGTATATATTTTTGTTCAACACGTTGAACTTTACAACATACCTCGTTTCAAAAAATTTATTGAACTACCTTTTTTTTATTTTCCGTGGAAAAAGGGTTAGTATGAAAAAAAATTCACATAAATGTTACATCATTTTAAAGGGAACAAATTGCAATTTCTCAACATGTTAATAAAGCTAATAGTCAATAACGCATTTTTTTTGAAAAAATATCGGTTTTAAAAAAAAAATCATTCAAACTTCATAAAAATTGTTATATCTCAAAAAGTATGTACAATAATTAAAAAATCTGTGTTTTTTTTTGCATTTTGAAATAGTAAGGGTGTACCTTTGCAACCACGTCAAGACAGTCAGACTTTGATTTTAACATATTACTAGAACTAAATCAAGTAGACACATTATTTTAGCCATGTACCTAGTAGGTTCCTTAAAGTGGCTGCTAGCTCTTAGACTATAACTTTCCGTTTCAAAGATCAGTGATAAGGGTGAATATGAAATATTTTTAAATATCTGCGGAAAATATCGTATCAAAAAATTTCACCGACCTTTCATAGTTTCAAAATTACTAATAGAGGTCGCCATTTGCGCAAAAATACGATCTTATTGAAAGTTTTGTACTAAAATTACTCGATTTCGAAAGAAATCGCCGAAATATTATTAATGGCTTCTCAATTTTTTCTGCATAAATATCTGTAATAACACCTTTGCGCACATGAATGCCAGCATTCCTTTCGCCTTTTGCATAACGATTTCTCAGCTTAGTCACTGTTGCGATTTGATTTAGGTTAGCATTCTCAGTAAATGTTGATGGAATAACTCTAAGTGTATCAGTAAAGGCACGGAAACAATATGCGTCAAAACCAATTAAACAATAATTAACACAATATACAATTAAATAAGTTGACAAGCAAAACTTACGTTAAAATCCTAGAAAAGCTAAAATTAAACTAACCTAGAATACATGATATTGATTTATATATGATTGTACCCCTTTCCGGTATTGGTCCCTTATCCTTATAAAAATTGTCTATTAATCTTGTTATTGTTAGTTGTGGTTAACTCTTTTTCTCTAATATTTTCTTAATTTTGACTATGTTGTCCCTATTGAATACTTGGCCGCTAATTGTCAGTGCTCTAGTGATCAAATTTTGTGCTGTCTTTGAAATTGTAATTTTTAGGTGCTTTGAATTAAAATTTAATTTAAATAAAAAATCTTCCTGAAGCAGTGTGTTTTTGGTACCAGTTAAGTATTATTTTGTTCTCACTTCAGATCGCCATTGTGTCTAAGTATGCTAATGTGTTGCATTATTCTTATTCTTTTGTAAAACGTATATTTTTGTTAAATTTGTTCAATATTTCGTCAGCCTTGTCAATTTTGCCACCAACATAAAATATCTAAACTTGACAAATCCTGCCTTATATACAAGATTCTTTGTGACGGAGATGGGTCCAATGTATCCCAGAAGGCAATAAAATAGCTAAATCTAAAGCCAGAGTCATCAAAAGCGAAATCTTTAGTAACACCGCCGTCCATTATAGTATCCACAGAATTGACTTAATCGGTGAACTTATGTCTTATGAACTTATCGGTATGTTCTCAAATTTGCAATTTTTATTTTTTTTCTGCAAAATTTGCATTTTTTAAAAAGTTGTGAACAAGTGAAAATTTATGTTCGTGTTTTTTTAAATTGCGATTTCTTAGTAAATATTGTGTAACAGTTGATGAAATTTTCGTGATTGGACAAGAAATATTTTACAATTTATATGAAATAAAGTTTTTTTAAAAATTTTATTTATTACTTATAAATAATTAACTTTTTAATAAGCAAATAGAAATTTAACCAACTTCTCATACTTATGTATCGAAACAACATTTTTTTCACAGAATCATTCTGTAAAACACAACATTTTCCTGAAAATAAATTTTAGTACGTTTCTTAAATAAAAATGTTACGAATGTTTACGAGTAAGTGTCGCCACCTAGGCAATTTCACTCCTAAAATCCATCCGATAAGAAAAATTTTAAAATTGTAAAATTCAATTTTTAAAAAAAAAAAAAACAATTCAAATTTTTCTTATCGGGTGGTTTGTAGGAGTGAAATTGCCTAGGTGGCGACACTTAAACATTCGTAACTTTTTATTAAATTACCAAAAGGAGGAAGACTGAATTCTAATTATTGCAAAGCCACTGCAATGTACGGAGGAGTCAGTGTAATGGTCTGCGGTTGTTCCTTTGGTCAAGGTATTGGGCCAATTGATATAATTTAAGAAACTGGATCGCTTCAGGTACGTTGACATACTAAAAGATGTGGTGCTGCCATATGCTGATGTAGAGATGTCACTTAAGTGGAGCTGCCGCAGGTCAACGATCCAAAATATGCCTCTACACCTTATTAGGCCTGGCTTCAGAGCAATAGGATAGGATTTTTTGGTTGACCTGCTCTAACCTGAGTCCTTTTGAGATCCTATGATATATTGTTAACGTGAATATCAACAGAAAAAATTGCAAAACCACGGAAGACCTATTCAATCCTTAAAAATATTCTGGAGTGGGATATCGCAGGATGTCATTAATAATTTAATATCCTTTATGCTTTAAAGAGGTGCGCGAGTCGTCCAGAATAAAGGGTTCGCAAATAAGTACTAATTTTAAAAGTTTTTATTAACCATAAAAATGGGGGTGCTTTAGTTTTGTTCGTTCAGTTTTCAGGGTCAAGATGTTCCTTTGATGTTAACTTTTTATTTTGTTTGCACTCGTTTTTTTTTTTTTAATTATGTGCATGAAACTCTGTTTGAACAAAAATTTTGACACTTGCTGCTGTTATCAATCACGAAATGAGACAAATTATGCTTTTTTATGTTATTTGTGACATTAGAACATGAACTAAAGCAAATTAAAAACTTATAGTTAATATAGATTGGTTGATGTTTTGAATTTTTTTATTTAATTAATGTTGGATGTGGTTTGCTCACCGTAGTAAATGAATTCTGGCTTAAATTAACAAAATTTGAATGTTTTCCTTAGATAATAGGTTCGTTCCTGAACATTTTGGGTAAAATCCTGTAAAACTGTCAAATATTAGAGAATAAGAAAATTGCGCTCTGTGAAACAGAAATAATGTAAAAAATACAGGAACGGAAAAAACCTTTTTTTTTAGCACGAGAATAAACGTCAAAAAGTTTTGAACGTAGTTGGTGCAAAAAGTTAATTTTCTAAACCCAGACAATAAATAAACATCTTAAATTGGATGTAGTTGAACAATAAATTGAATTCTTTAAACGCAAAGAATAAAATGGAAAATAAAAATAGTCAAAATAAACTCAAGCTTACAATTCAGCTTGCACAACACAGAACAGCTGATAGTTTGACACTTTTAATGAGTTTACACGCAAAAATTCTTCGGGTAAGAACCTGTAACTTCTTACAAAGAGAGAACATAAATTATTCTCTTATTTTCGTTCTCACTTACAGGTTTTTCGAGTACACGAACGCTTTTTGGGTAAAATCTTGTAAAAACCTGCAAATTGTACTAATGCATTATGGTACGGGAACGCAACTATAATAACTTTTAATTTTTCTTTCACGGTTGACCACTTGGCGGAAATGCCCATATATTCCAAAGGATAGCAATTCACTAAACTTATACCATGGAAATATTATGTCCAAATTATTTAATTTATTGGAAGATGCTTTTTATGTCAAGTAGAATCTTTATTTTAAAATTCCTATATTATGCCCTATATGGGCATTTCTCTCATGTTGAACGGGACGGAAGTTTTTCTTTAAAGTGGAATAAAAGTCAAAGTAAAACACTTTTATTTTTTTCTGTTACCTTAATGGAAAAGCCCTTTGATAGCACTATATTGAGTGGTAAAGTTAATGCCAGACGTAGTACTGGTTTCAATATAGAGGCAATTAAAAAGCCATTCGAACGGGACAAAAAACGGAAGTGTTTTTCATGGCCATCTATAGAAAAGCAGAAGTCAGCGAAACCTGGCAACATTTTTTAATGCGACTAATTTTAAAATGTAATGGAATAATGTAACTTTTTAATAGATTTCGTTTGATTGAAAAATCTTATTTACTTTTTTTCTTAAAAGGTTTAAAATCCATTCGAACGGGACATTCGAACGGGACATATTTTTCCGTTTATGTTCACTTGGGCAATTTTTCAAAACGACTTTAACATTTATATAAATAATAATAGAAATTTTTAATTTGTTTGACTGAGTATTATTATTTAATTGAATTTTAATTGAATTTACAGTCAAGTGCAGTAACCAATATTCATGTGAAGTTTCACAAATCGGTTAATACTTTATAAACAAACATGACAAAGACAACAAATGGAACAATTTAAACTGGTAATTGGTGACATATGTTTCGGCTATTACCACATATACACATATTCATATGTATATACATAGCCTCATCAGACCAGTTTTTGGTTAATTTGTAATGTGATTTGAACCCCCGACTATTCCATGAATTATATGTGGACAGCCGCTCATACCACTGAGCCATGAAGGTTATGCTGAACGACATGTACAAAGTGCACATTTCTATGCATTGGATATCTCGAAAACGATTCTTAAGAAAAATAAATGGTTTTCATTTTTGAAATCTACGCCTCAAAATACATGGAAAAAAGTATATGAGAAACCAGATCTCGAGATGAAGCCCATATTTGTAAACTAGTGTAATTGTTAGTTGTGTTAAGTTGTATTTCATTTTTTTTTTCTTGCTATGTTTATAAAATCTATATACGGCTTTTTCTAAAGTTCGCCACATTTAGTGGTGAAAAGTTTTTTCCAAGCTCTTTATAATTTTTCGTTTTTGTACTAAGTCAGCGTTTACACGAGGAAACTCTTGCCGGAAAGTTTCCTTGTTTGTAGGCAAGAGGGGAAAAACGAAAGGGTGGTGTACAGAATTTTCCGTACCCGCAAATTCTCTTTCGTTCTGTTCGTTAGCTTATATTATGCTTTGACTCTACGTTTGTTGTGGTGGATCGACGTAGTAACTGCTATGATATTCACAAGCAGAAAGAAATTCTAGTTTTCGTGTGTAAACGCAAAACAAATTCACAAAAGGGAATGGACAAGAATTTCTTTCATCGAATTTCTTCGTGTAAACCTTGAATAAGCTGTATTCCCCTATTATTGTTTACAAAACGTATGTTAAGCTCTCATTTTAAAGTTTACTACAGTTAAGTTTAAGTTGAAAAAGTTTTGTATTTCCCCATGCTTTCAATTTTTCTTTTTGTTAATTCTATGCATTCACTTATTATTATCAATCGTTTTACGGAAGATGAGTAGTAAGCTAGTTGAAATGCATAGGTTTATTAAAATAAAAAATTAAATAAGAGTTTGGTTTTTTTGTTTTTTAAATTTGCGAACTAAATTTTAAGGTGTTTAATGTTATTTAAATTGAAATAGGGTATTGTTCAGTTTTTAATATGTATTAAATAATAAGTTTATGGTATATTAAACTCTTTTAAAGTTTTTGATTTTAAAAAACTTATGAAACATACAAGCAATAAATAACTTGGCTTAAGGGGGGGGGGGGGGGGGTGTGATTTTGCCAAATTTGAAATTTGACACACTCTTTAAATACATATAAAACTAGGTAATGACAAAGGGTTTTTTTTTTGCATTACAACTAGTTCTGCAATAATATACTGATTTTTGTCTCTTTTTTTTTTAAAATCGTTTTTTGGCTTAAAAATTATGCCAAAATCTTAAAAATCGTCAAAGAAAAAAAAACCCTTCGTCAATACCTTCAAAAACTTATAAGCTAACCAAATTTTTTGTTTTTTTTTTTTGATTTCAGATGATAAAGTGATGAGTTATGTTGTCCACCGCAAACCACCTTTTTTTTTAGGCGTCCGCGAAAATTTGCTGCCAATGGCTTATTTAGCAATATTTTTTAATGAAATTTTCACAGAATACTCTTTAAACCTTTCGCGTCCAGAGTTGCTTATAAGCAACTTCAATACTAAGCCTTGTATACATAAGTGACACAATCGCAATAAATTTTCTAAATTACACACCTTATTGATTGATTGCAATTCTCAAAACTTCAAAAAAGCAACCGTTGTATTGTGATCAACAAAATTATGACGCATTTATTAAGATGAAGTCAAAAAATTCACATGTGCAGTAATTTCAGTGCAAAATATAAAAATTAAATAAAAATACTTATAATATATTTTTCAAAAATCAAAGTACGCAATTTCACGTAAAAAAGGTGGAATTAAATATACAATTTAAAACATTTGAGAATTATTGCGTTATTACGCTTCCATAATTTTTTTTTACTTTTAAGCAACTTCTAATTATCTAGTGACCAGATTAGTCTAGATAGCTGAAAATTTCCAAAATACCTTATATAGACTAAATAAGCCTGGAAATTAAGAGAAAAATTGTTTACTTTTACCATATCACTAAAAAACATTTTTAAACTTATGCCTGAAATGTAGCGCCTAAACCCTACCCCCTCCTTAAGTTGTTTTGACAAATGCACTATTGCTTGAAAAAACATAAGTTAAAAAGTAAAGTGTTATTACTGTGCTTATATACGGAGTATTTGAAAACGGATTAGATTGAAAAACTCCTTTTGAAAAGAAGAATAATAATAGTATAGCGAAATTTGGTTTATGCTAGAAGACTCTTGAAATAAATACCAACGAAAGAAACTAAACGATACTAGCTAGCATACACCATCTAGCTTAATGGTGTAAAAATAATAAACCGAACAGACGCTGCAGTACACTATTAAAGTCAATAACATAGAGACATCTAGATTGTGAAATTCATACAACGTACAACGCCATCTAGCATCTAACATTCTGGATAATTGTGAGCTCAACGTCAGTGCGCCATGCTGGTGAATTTTGGTGAATTGTGGATAGTGGTAGAATGCACGCTACAAAGTAGCACTGGTGGGTTGTAGATAATGGTAGAATATACGCCACTTAGAAGGTACTGGATTATTCGAGAGAGTGATGACTGCAGTATAAAAGGGTTGTCATCTGAGCTGAGTGACACAGTAGTATTTCGACAGTTGAGTTAGAACAGCGAAGCAATAAGCAATAAAGTGAATACAGTGTGATCCGTAGTAGAACAAAACAGTTTTCTATACAGTGTTAAATTAATATTAGAATTTGAACGTTAATAAAATAAACCATTTTATAACTAAATAAGTTTATGTGTTTTTAATTGTTACACAATCCAGTGATCGAACTCAGAAAAGTGTGAGATATCGAAATTATCGTCAAAGAGACAGAAATTTCGTAACAATAGCATAAAATTTAAATTTCCACTTAAGTCGACTTAATCGGTTCTGTTTTGTTGCCACAGAGTTATTATAATTTTATCATTTCAATGGGTTAGGGAGCGTTCAAGTATTACGTAACGTGTGTATAATAAAATAATAAAACGCTTTCTTTATGTGTATGTTTGTTGAATAGCTACAGCTAAAATATTTTATTAAAATGATAAAAGTTGACGGGATCTAGATAAGCTACAGCAATAAATGATACATCAAATTAAAGCAATCATCGAGCAAAATGTTCTAAAACTATCATCTTCGAGATTGGTTAACCAAAACCTGAGAAATAAGCGTGGAAAGATTTCCTATTTTTATCATTTCTTGCTGTAGCTGTCCTAGATCCTATTAGTCCAGTAGAAATAGGGTTTGAACAACAAAATAATTCGTTACAGCAATCTGACAGCGGAATATTGTTGAACACGCTCTCGTAAAAGCGGACAAAAAAATCGAACCTCAAAATTTTTCAAAAAAATGGCTGAAAACCGGTTTTTTTTGTTTTCAATTTTTTTCTTTCATAAAAAAGTTTCTATGGAGCTGAAACTAGAGCAAAACATACTTTTCAGTGTTACACAAAGGCAGTAATTTTTTAAGACGGAAATATTCAATATTTAATTTTTAAACTAAAAAAACCGAAATTTTTAACTGAGATTCCTCTTAAAACTACACCTCCTAAGGAGTTCTGTTTTGGCTCACTTACTCTTTGTTATGTCTTCTTTAGGTAAATGGTAAAAAAAAGGTATACTGCAATGGAAAAATTGACCGAAAAATTGAAAATATGTGGTCTCTCCGCGAGTAGAGTTTTGGCGTTTCGTGTGTAGCAGCTCAAATCCTTTGTTGTTTTCACTGTATTCACCTTAATACACTATAATTTGAAATTGTCAATGCCACTACATAAATTTTCATTAAAAAAATAAATGAGAAAAAAAAAATTTTTATTTTTGGTCCAAGAATCATCAAAATTGTTTTTCTCTTTTATTTTTTTAATGAAACTCCATATGGTTGTTGTACCACTACATGGAATCAAAATTTGCGTGCATGGTGGTGCCCATCATTGCCCATGAGCCCACTTTAGAAAAGCCAAGTGTATAAGATTACAGGATAAGATGTACGGGAAAGATAGTTATGCATTTGTTAAACTAACCAACCAGATTTGCCTTGCCAAAGCCCGTCTCGATGACCGAAAAACCCGACGAGCCTAAATATAAAATAGGGTCGCATTGTCGCTTACCGTCTTAAGCATGGGTTGGCTCCTGTCTTATTTTTAGAAAAATGTGTATGGTGTAAAATTCAAGCTTGAAATGTGCGTCAAATAATAGACCTTGATGATCTCTAATAATATATATAGGGTTGCCTATTCAAGAAGCGGCCCAAACAAGGGTTGTCCCTATTTGTTGGGCCAACTGTTCTTAAGGAAATGTGTATGGAGTAAGATTCTACTTTGAAATGTGTGTCAAAATATAGACCTTGATTAAGTGATGCGTTCACTTGAGTAGACGTATATTTGAAATCGTCCGGCTATTAATAGTTAAAAAGTGATTTATTGTGCTTAACCGAGTCTCTGACGCGCAGAACAAGATAAACAATAGTTTTTTGTACTGATGATCAAAAATTATAGTTCATCAAAATCATACTTTGAAGCGAAAAACTAAAAGCAAAAAAACCTAATACATTTATTTAAGATTACACAAAAGAAATATAAACAAAACAAAAACAAACTCTTGTTCCCGCGCTATTTTAAATCTCAGTATGTCTCTTTACTCAGTTAATACCAGAGCTACAAAAAGTAAATCCCAGCTCTTAAATACAACACCAACGCAGGGTGATTCACCGGCTGCTAGTCCAAAAGTACCTGCTCTCACCACTCAGGTTCTTGATGATCGTCTCAGTAAGCTGAGTGAAATGTTGCTCAATAATATAAAAACTGAACTTTATACTCTTCGGGAAGAGTTCAATAAAAAAATTGTAGAGATGGAGCAACATTATGCTACAAAAATTAGTGAAGTTAGCGCTGCAGTGACAAATGTTGTTGAACAATTAAAAAAAGTAGAGAATAGCTGTGCAACGAAAGTGAACAGTGCAAATGCAACGATAGCTAAGGTTGTTGAACGCATTGTGAAACTGGAAAATGAGTCATCTGTAGATGATGCTCTCAGAGAAGATCTCTACAACTTGTAAGGTCAAATTTTTGCAATAGAGCGTAGAGAAGTAGCAGCTGATGCAGTTCTATTTAGAATTCCTCAGAGCATAGATGAGCATCTTCCTGATGTCTACAATAAACTGTATGCTTCCATTGGTTGTAAAGCTCCTACGTTAAAAGGCATTTTTCGTGTTAAGAGCAGTTCTTCAAACGCGAGAGCGCCTATCATAATTAAATTCAACAGCTCATTTGAAAGAGACGTTCTTCTTAGGTCAGCAGCTGCATATCGCAAAAATCATCGAAGAGAGCTATCGTTGAACGATGTGGGGTTAAAGTCCAATGATAGCTGTTATCTAAATGAAAGTCTCACTAAACGCAGTCGCCAACTTCTGCAAGCTGCGGTTCGGCTTAAAAAGAAAAAACAAGTGTTTTCTGCATATGCGAGAGGTGGATTAATTTATGTAAAAAAATTCGAGCATGGTGAAAGCTGTATAATAGAGCACTCAACCCAACTCTCTGATATAGCTACGGATGAAAATAATGCTCAACATGAAAAAAAAATATGTTTTAAATATGCTTTTTTAGGATATAATTTTATTATTAGGTTATTCTCTTTTTTCTATATATTTCTTTATTTTTCAGCTTTTTTAATCTTTTGTAAAGAGAACTGGTTGCTAGTTAGTATTGATAATTACACTTTTTTTTCTCTCTGTACTCTGTATGAATGTTTAATTTGTTCATATTTTTCGTATTCTGTTAAAGCTTTCCTCTAATAACTATGGTAATGGCGTTAGTGATAATAACAAGATATTAGTTAAAATTCTTTGTGCACAACATTCTGGCTTAAAAGTGATTCATTTCAATGCTAGAAGTCTTAATTTGAGTAAGCTAGACTACATAAAATATGTTTTTGATGATACTTCTGTCGATGTTATATGTATTTCTGAAACATGGTTCTGTACAGACGTCGTTGACTCTGTGTACAATTTACCCAATTTTAAACTTATTAGGAACGATCGGACTGCAAAAAAAGGAGGTGGAGTTGCCATATACTGCCGAAATAATTTAAATACTAAAATCATAAGTATGTCCTCCTCAAGCTCAAATATTGAATTTTTAAATGTTTGCTTATATGATAGCAATACCAAAGTATTTCTCTCGTGTGTTTATAATCCTAAGAAGTGTAATAGTTTGGATGCATATTTTTCTGAATTAAATAAGGTTTTAATTGATTTTGATTTCTTTATAATCTGTGGAGATTTTAATATTAATCTTTTATGTCGTGATAGTTCATCAAATTCATTACACGAAAGTGTTGCGTCTGTCGGTATGTCGTTTGTTAATGATAAGATGCCAACTCGCTTTTCGGGTAATGCTAGTCCGAGTCTACTGGATTACTTTATGGTATCTGATTTATCCTTTGTGTTGCTATTCGACCAAATTAATTTTTTGTCGGATCATGATTTACTTTTTTGCACACTTAACCTTAATTTGTCTCGTAATGTAAGCTCAAACATATTTACGTATTGCGACTTTAAGGCAATTAATCTAAGTGCCCTTTATAATGACCTCTGCCTTACTTCTTGGAATGGAGTATGGATTGGTGAGACAGTTGATGCAAAACTGGAAAGTTTTACCAATATAATCAATCAGATTTTTGAGCAACATGTTCCAACTCGGACGGTATTAATTAAAAATACGGCTTGCCCATGGTTCAGCTCTTGCGTCAAAAATTTTATTAAAAAGCGTAATAAGTTGCATAGTTTGTGGAAAAAGAGACCCTCTGCTGAAAATTGGGAAAACTTCAGAGTGGCAAGAAAAACTTCTATTCGTATTACTAGGCAATCAAAATTCAACTTTTGCTCTAAGAAACTAAATCCATCTCTTCCTTCCAAAGTCTTATGGAGAAACCTAAAAGCATTTGGAATTGGTAAGAAAAGCACTGCTGAATGTAATGTCGCTCCTGACGTTCTAAACAATTTCTTCCTTTCAAACCCTCAAGTGTCTAGAAGCAGCAATACTGACTTTTCGAACACCTCTGTTCAGCAAGCTTTTCAATTTTCAGCGGTTAATGAAGATGACGTCAGCAAGTGTATACTTAAAATAAAATCGAATGTTGTTGGTGAGGATGAAATTTCTTTGAAATTCATTAAGCTTATCCTTCCTCATATTATCAGTCCCTTAACGCAGATTATAAATCATTGCTTTACTTCATCTGCATTCCCTGAGGCTTGGAAAATTGCTTTAGTTATCCCAGTGGCAAAGAAAAGTTCAGCTAGTGAGCCAAATGATTTTAGGCCTATCAGCATTTTATCTTGCTTGGCCAAAGCATGTGAGGCTCTCATGGCCAATCAGATAATAAAATACTTAAATGAAAGAAAACTTTTATCTTCACTTCAATCTGGCTTTAGAGCTGGGCATAGCTGCTCCACTGCCACTGTAAAAATTTTTGAAGATATTAGGTCATTTTATGATGAAGGATCAATAACACTTTTATGTATGCTTGACTTTTCTAAAGCATTTGATACTGTCAATCATTTTATACTCTTTCAGAAATTAAAATATTTGTTTGGTTTCTGTGACAGTGCTGTACTTCTCCTTAAGAGTTATCTTTCAAGCAGACTTCAAAGGGTTAAGGTAGGCAACAATTATTCTCAGTATAAAGAAATCTTTAGTGGCGTTCCCCAGGGATCAGTCCTCGGCCCGTTACTTTTCACAATTTTCATAAACGACGTTTTTACAACTTGCAAGTTTGCGTCTATGCATGCCTATGCTGATGATATTCAGTTACATCTGTCTAGCCGAATTGGGCTTTTGGATGACTTGTGCTGCCGATTAAATGAAGACCTTGCCTCTATTCAGGAATGGGCATTGATTAATTGTCTTAAGCTGAATGCAACTAAATCTTATGTTCTGCCTATCTCGAAGGATAAAATTTATTTTGATGATATACCTAAACTGTATATAGATGCTAAGAATCTTAATTTGATTGATAATGCAGTTAACCTTGGTTTTCACATCAACTCCTCATTGACGTGCGTTGATCATATTAACAGTGTAGTTCGGAAAATATATTGCACTTTACGTAGCTTAAGGCTATCAGCTGACTTTACGCCTACTGAAACAAAACGTAAACTTGTCTTACAATTAATAGTGCCCATAATAAGTTATTCGGAGGTTGTATAAAGTAAGCTTGATTCAAGTTCTAAACTCAAACTTCAAATCGTATTTAATCATGCTACTCGATATGTGTATGGACTACGTAGATATGATCACGTGACTCATTTTAAGAAAAAGATACTAGGGTGTGATATAATTACCTATCTAAATTTTAGAAACTGCGTATTTCTTCACATCTTATTTGTTTGATAAACTGCAATTTAGCCAGTCACAAAGGAGCAATTTTCTAATTATACCTAGATTTAATTATTTAAATTGATCCCGGCTATTTTTTATTAACGTCATCAGACTTTGGAACTCTCTGCCAAACCAATATAAGTCTATTAGTGGAAAAAACAAATTTAAACAATCCGTTTTTAACTTCCTATGTCAATAAATAGTAGTAACCATTTCTCTCCCTTCTCAAATTATTTATTTTTTTCTATCTCTCTAACCTTATCTATTTATCATTCTTCCTTGCTATTTTCTAAATTATTATAATTATTAGTTATTATTATTAAGTTCAAATTTACTCAATTACATCTTAGGCTATTAAAATAGTATTTTTATTTTTAAAATTTGTTACCTGTATACTCTTATTTAACCCACATACTTCCGTATTATAAAAGAACTAAGTTCTTGTTATACTTATTGAATTCCAAATAAATTGAAAATTGAAAATTGAATTGAATTGATGAGCCTAAGTATAATCTATGGGGTTGCGTTGCCGAATCCCGTCTCTTACAAGGTTTACGACCTGTTTTTTGGGTCAACTTTTTTTTTTTGTAAAAAGTGTATGTCGTAAGATTACAGCTTTAAATTTGTGTCAAATGGTAGACCTCGATGAGTCTAAATAAATTATTTAGGGTAGCCTTGTTCAATTCCGTCCAAAACATGTGTTTTTTGGGCCAATTTTTTTTAATAAAATGGGTATGGTGTAAGATTCCAGCTTTATATGTTTTTCAGATAGACCTCGATGAGTATGAATGAATTATTTACTAAAAGTATGCAAAAAATTTTTTTTAAAGAAATTAAAAATATTTAAACAGCCTTAAACGACTAACATTTTAATTTATTTATTTATTTAGAATGCATTTCGACTCGTATATGAGTCATCATCAGCAAAGCGAATTAAGGACTCTAAACCAAATTACAAAATTAACTATTGCACCTAATGTTTATATTTACGTATAAAGCATAAAACCAAATAAGACATTAAACATTAGAGGGGAAAAAAAAAGAAATGACCATCAAAATAAAAAAATATAAAAAGATAGAACAAAGAGCAAAAAGAACTTTATTTTTTAAGCACACTAAACAGCGATGACTTGATTGGCGCTTCCATCGAATTCATCATATGGTTTTTGTTTTTATACATGTAAATGCTTTCGTATACATCCAAACTTTTTCCGTCGCTAATATGTTTTATCAATTTCAACTTTTCTATCTTGAAGCTGTGCTGATTTTCAATTGCATGTAAAGCAACAGCTGACTTGTTCGGCCTTTCATTATTTATATGCGCTATATGTTCGTTGAACCTAGTTTCAATGTTTCTTTTTGTTTGTCCATAAAATTTTTTTTGTTCGCATTCACTACATCTAATTTCGTATATACTGGCTTTCTTGGTGTTTTCTGTTTTGTTGACCTTAGTTTATATTTTAGTTTTTCATTGGAAATAAACATTAAATCGATATTATGTTTTTTTAAATTTTATTCAATTTGTTGGTAATAATTGGTGCGGAATGTATTTTAACATATTCCCTGTCTTATGTGGTATTTACTGATTTCAATGTCGTCAAATTCAGTCTATTTTTTTGGTTTGTTTTTCCACCATTTCCTCGATAATTATACCCTACACCGAGGGTATATTCACTTTGTCATTCCGTTTGTAACACATAGAAGGGGGCGTGGTAGATATGGAAAAGTGTATATATGTATTCTTGATCAACGCCATCATCCGTCTGACTGTCCGTTGAAATCACGTTGACGGGAAAGCCAAGAAAGCATATCAAGCATTAATACAGAGTCATCTGAATTACATGGTGATTGAATACAAAAATTCAAGTGTCTTGGAAACGTTGCAAAGAGTGCAGAATCAGCACTAAAGACAATCTTTAACTTACCAATTACCTATTCCACGTTTTTACTTTACAACAATGTGTGCAGGCCAATTGTTCCAATTCATATGATGTACTTCTATTGAGTATTATTGTTTATTTTCAAAACTTCGAAAGACATTGGTTATCATACATATCATTTAATTTTCGCAAAATCATTTCCAACATAATACAAGGAACCAGTTGAATTTAAGGGCACCGAGGTGTAGATCAGAGGCCACAAGGCAACGAATTGAGTATGTGGGTGTTGTTGAATATAATCAATTACCCAATTCCATAAAAAATCTAAATAGAATATTACTCTATAAAACGCAACTAAAGGAACATCTTTTTGAAGATCTTGAAATGCTGCTCTCTTAATTACTTTTATTGTTATGTTGTGCAATATATAATAATGTTATTTCCTATAATTTTTTTTATATTGCAATCTGTTGAATATCTAATGTTAATTCTAATTAATCATTTTTAAATTTATATGTAACTTATTATGTACAAGTATAACGTACCAGCTTGCCTCATTAATGTCTATTTGGCGCAAAGGCGAAAACTTACTGATATGTAGTAATCTTTTACTGAAATATAAAAAATAATATAAAAAAAATTTAATGAAATTTGGCACACAGATCACACCTTCTAAAAAAGGGATTGAAAATGGGCGAAATCGGTTTACGGCCACACTTACTGCCCATACTCTATGTATATGTGCCCAAACCTATTGCAAAAAAAAAAAATTGAAGCGATGTTGAAAATTCGAAATTTCACGCACATGTGAAACAAATTAGGATTGGGCTAGGTTTCAAGTTTTCAAAGGTTCTTAAATGGGCATGGCACAGCTCTAAAGTTAAACTTTTATAACGCATGTCTCTTAAGCCATGCAATGTATAACGATGAAATTTGGTAAACGGATACAGATTATAAATATCTTGAATTGAACCATAAATGGGCGAAAGTGGGCGTGTCACTTTTCAACAATTGAAAATTTTGATTCCGCATGATTCGAAATTGGCACCCACGATTTTCATAAAAATTTTAGAAATGATACCATTGAAAGCATACAAGCTAAGTTAGTATACTAGCAACACTCGTTGAAGAGTGTGGCACAGTCCACAATATTTATAAACGTTATAATATAAAAACTAACAACGTAATCGTTGTAAAATTTAATATGGCAGTTATACTTGCTATACTGCCGTACTAAGCGAAAAAGACGTATATCAAAATAATTCATTTCGAGATAATTGATGTTTTGTTTATGAGTCAAAATAAGTGTAGCGGGCCACCCAAAAAAAATTTTTCCTGCGATTTCTTCGATGTACACGTTTATATGTAGTGGAGCAAATGTTAAGTTGACGTGTGAAATTTTTTTTGAAATATTTTGATTATTCTGCAAAAAATCGCGAATTGAATATTCAGATACAAGATTTAATATCTCGTTAACGAAAAGAGATAAAGTCGTGCTGTTTTTTTAAATAATTCTAAAGAAGCTATATTTTTCGAAAAATATTATTTACTTGTTGTTCGAGAGCGGTTTGTTCAAATTATCAACAATATGTTTAAGCAATTGTCAATTATACTATGTTCTAGGGCTAATTGAGAAATTATTTATTTTGTCCTAGATGCGCTAAAAATTACTGATTGCATTTCAAAAATAAAAAATTTGCACACTATAATATTAAGAAAGATAGATTTTTTTTTCTAACGCAGTGCGACGATATTTCTATGAATATCTTGTTATTTTTATGAAAATCAACTGACTCGACTCGGGTTTAGGCATTGCAATGCATATAGCTCCAAAACGGATGGGCGGACCACTATCAAACTTGACACGAAGTATAAGCATAATATTAGCTTTTTTTAATTTTCTTAAAAAAAAATTTTTGTTAGGCGAACATTGTAAATAATGATAAAGAAAAATATTTCTCATTTTTTGAAGTGTATTTTTTATTTATTTTTAAAATCCAATTATGAGGTTAAAAAGGCCAATAAATGAAGTATAAAATCCAGTAGTTATTTCATTTCACCAGACTTTTTTAAGCTGAATAATGACATTAGAAGTAGTACGTATTTTACGATTTCTTAAATTTTCAAAGACCCATAATTTGTAAACCAGTGTTGCCATTCTAAAAATATTTTGTTTCTGTGTCGAGGTCATATGCAGCTTTATGCATTGCAATGCCGAAACCCGAGTCTGTTTATTTTCATAAAAATAACAAGATATTCATAGAAATATCGTCGCGCTGCGTCAGAAAAAAAATCTATCTTTCTTAATATTGTTACGAAATTCCTGTCTCTTAGACGATAATTTCGATCTCTTACACTTTTCTGAGTTCGATCACTGGATTGTGTAACAATCAAAAACACACAAACTTATTTAATTATAAAATGGTTTATTTAGATCACAAAAGTTAGTTTACACACGTTACAATTGTTTATTTCATTAACATTCAAAGTCTAGTATTAATCTGGCACTGTATAGACAACTGTTTTACTTTATTACTTTTAATCCACTGTATCAAAATCAGATGTTTTGTTCTATTACTTATATTCAACTGCTTTATTGCTTAAGTTGAACTACTCTGCTTTATTGCTTAAATTCAACTGTTCTGCTTTATTGCTTAAATTCAACTGTTCTGCTTTATTGCTTAAATTCAACTGTATCACTTTATTGCTTAAATTCAACTGTGTCTTGACAACTCGGATGACAACCTTTTATACTACAGTCATCACTTTCTCGAATAATCCAGTACCTTCTAAATGGCGTATCGGCGTGGAATCCACAATCACTTTCTCGAATAATTTAGTACCTTCTAGATGGCGTATCGGCGTGGAATTTACAATCACTTTCTCGAATAATTCAATACCTTCTAGATGGCGTCGTACGACGGCGATAATTTCATTTTAAGTACAGAAACTGCACTTTGCCGCTAGATGGTATAAAAGTATTTATTTATACTGCCAGTGATGCTAGCTAGTATCGTTTAGTTTTCTTTCGTTGGTTTTTATTTCGAGAATTTTCTGGCATAAACCAAATTTCGCTACACTGCCCTCCGCTTAAACTTGTTCGTCCCGAACAAGAGTCCCTCCGTCTCTAGTATAAGGTGCCAGCCTTCGATGTGGACTACCTTTAATTTACTTTTGTTCCCGGGGTATTTTTGGATTCGATACACAACATCATTAATCCTTGTGACGATCCGGTAAGGTCCCTCCCAATGAGTCTGTAATCTAGGAGAAAAGCCTCTTTTTCGTTGTGGGTTATATAGCAGCACTAGTTGACCTTCTTTGAACCCTTTAGTATTTGCTCGTAGGTCATACCTAGCTTTCTTCTTGTCGCTAGCCAATTGAGTACGTCTCCTGATAAGCTCGTGTATATCTGCTAGTTCTTCTCTTTTCTACGCTTACTCCGTACTTCAAATCTGCTGGATGCCTTAAGTCCGTACCAAAAATTGCTTTTGCTGGCGTGACTGTAGTAGTATCGTGTATTAACGACCGATAAGCCATCAGAAACATTGGTAAATGCTCATCCTAATCTGTTTGTCCTTTATCGACAACCTTTTTTAAATGCTCCTCTAGAGTACGATTGAACCTTTCGACCATGCCATCGGACTGAGGATGCAAAGCTGTGGTACGTGTCTTCTGTATTTCAAGCATGTCACAAACCTCCTTAAAAAGTGTCGACTCAAAATTTCGTCCTTGGTCGGAATGCAACTCAAGTGGAGCTCCATATCGGCAAATCCAATTTTTGATGAAAATGTCTGCCACTGTTTTTGCTTCTTGATTGGGAATGGGATATACTTCTGGCTTGGGATATGTAAACAATTACCACAAGGGTATATTTATTTCCTGCATTGCTGATTGGAAAAGGTCCCGCTATATCCATGGCTATCCTCTCAAAGGGAGCTCCAACGTTATACTGATGCATTTTTCCCCGAGTGCGTTGCCTTGATCCTTTAGCAATTGCACATTGGTCAGAACGGCGGATCCAGTCAGCAACTGATTCTTGTCATCCTACCCAATAAAACCGTTTCTTTATTTTCTGTGTGGTTTTCGTTATGCACAGATGTCCACCACCCGATCCATTGTGATAATCCTCGATTATTTCCTTAAATTTGGCCCTTGGAATAACCAGCAGTCTTGAGCGAATTTTACCATCCTCGCTTTCCCAGATTCGTTAGAGACAACCATCATGCAACTCCAAACTTTGCCATTGCGCCCAGTATGCTTTACAGACTTGGCTTTCACTTGAGATTTCTTGCCACGCCGGTTTCCTACCCAGCTCCTTATACTTAATTATAGTTGCCAAGTCTGTATCACTGCGCTGGTCCCGTTGTACCTCCTCTTTTGTCCACTTTTCTTCAGGCAAAACGTTCAAAAGGCGCACATCAATTGTTCCAGCTTTATTTTCCGTTCGTGAACAATGACCGCATTCAATTTTACATGGACGACGGGAAAGTGCATCCGCATTTCCATGCTGGCTTCCTTTGCGATGTTCTATGGTGAAATCATAGCTCTGCAAGCGTTCTATCCACCGTGCGATTTGACCTTCAGGATCCTTGAATTGAAGTAGCCACCTTAATGCCGCATGGTCTGTCCTCAGGAGAAAGTGCTGTCCATATAAGTACTTATGGAAGTGTTTCACGCATTCCATTACTGCCAGTAACTCACTCCGAGTTACGCAACAATTCCTCTCAGGTTTCGACAGAATTTTGCTGAAATGTGTGACGACTTTTTCTTGTCCACTGATGATTTGGGACAAAACTCCTCCAATACCATGGCCACTCGCATCGGTGTCCAACACAAATTCTTTGCCGGGTATTAGGTACGCGAGTATTGGCGCTGTAGACAGTAATTCTTTCAGCTTTTGGAATGCAGTTTCCTGTACACCACTTGGCAGGAACTCCTCGCGTACTTACAAAGTTTCTAATGCACAAGATACAAGCATCTGTCGAGAGATCTGCTGCGAGTTTGATATGAATGGCTCGGGTCGTCATGCAAGTCCAATGGCCACCTGCATTGGTCCAAAGTAGTCGATTACAGTATAGGTAAAAGGTCTTTTGAATGGTGTCAACCGACCCATTATTTGCGGTTCGGGCGCTGCACGTTTCAATTTACATTGTTGGCATTTTGACTTAGCCCTTTTAACAGTAGCACGTAGATGTAGTACCCAGTATTTTCCAATCTTTTTCATGTGTCGTCTCAAGTATCTCACCCACTCTGTGTGCGACGAAAGCTTTAAATTGTCGATGGTCTGATTTGATCCAGCTTAAAATGGTTTTAGAATCGCTCCACATTATCGTTCTCGTCGGGTATACGCTGTGACTTTCTAATATTGAACTTAGGCAGTTTTCACCTTTAGTTATACAGGGATTCACTCTATTCATCTGGAGTTTAAAAATAAACTGATCATTTTGACTGATCATTGACGACCGTTGACAAGTGTGACTTGTCCTCATTAAGTTGACTCTGTACGCGATTGGAATTGGAAACGAACCCTCGAAGCTCGAAGCCAGCCTTAAGATGAGCATCCTTCACTGCTTGTCCAATCGTGAGTGCTGTCTCTTCCTTTTGAAAACTACATACCATATCATCAACGTAATGTTCATCTGTTATTGTGGCTATAACATCCGGCTGATCTGCGGCGACCTCTTTTGCACTTAAGTTTTTAACAAACTGAGCGCTGCAAGGAGAGCAGGTAGCTCCAAAAATCATGACTGACATTGCGTAAGTTTGAATTGGTTTCTCCGGGTCACCGTGTCTCCAAAGACAACGTTGGCTGTCTTGATCGCTTTTCTGTATACGGACTAATAGTAGCCTTTACGCGGAATTTAAAAAAAATCACACTCATTGGTGGGCTGAGATCTGGCCCCTTTAATAAAAGAGAGTTCAATAATATACCATTAACTGCGGCGGCAGCGTCGAAAGCTGGGCGGACCTTTCCTGTTGTTTGTCTGATGTCTGACTCATTGCTGGCAGGCAACATGGTGTCGTCATTCGCTTCGCTTTGCTCCTCTGTTAGACTATTAGTTGGCGTTGATGATCCGCTCATTTTCCAAATGTTTTGGCAGCCTTCTGTGACGTTAAACACGTTTTGACATAACCTCAAAACCGGCAGGTTCTTTGTTTGAGTAGCTCCAAGGTTAGCAGCGATAGCCAAAATTGAAATAAAATATTGTCGTAGCGGCTTTGACGACAATTAAATGAAAAACAAAATAAATACAACTCCTTTTAATGTATTAATTGTGAGAAGAGTTTATTTCACTGAAATAATAAAATTAATAATTATAAAATACAAGTAAATTTGTGTCTTACATTTTGTTCTCCTATTCTGTTCTTTTGTCGGTTTTCTGTATCTCAAATAACGTACTGTTCGTCAGGGTTGTCGCGTTGGTTTTTAGATCTGTTCGCTTACTAATACTTTTGCTCCGCAACATAATGATATGCGGTTTCGGCATTCTTTTAAGCAAATAACAGTACATTAAAAATGATGTACAATGGCATCGGCGGTAACATAATATTTGAGGTGCTGCAGCTAGAAAGTGGAAAGTCGGTACTTTTTTACTTTTGTCCGGTCAATTGTCAATTTTTTTATAAGAAAGAAAGAAAAAGAAGAAAAACAAACCACTAATTTGAATTCCCCGATCGATAAATTCCCGAAAACTATACCCACTTTGTTGGAAAATTTTATAATGTCTGTAACTTGCACCATTTTTTAAATCAATATTTTGGAAAATGTGTTGTTTACATAAAACAGAGGGCGCTAATCCAGTTTTCAATATTAACCTTAACTCTAGTAATGGGTCTTGTCCAGACATATAAGGCTACTGTAATCCGCCGACACATCGTGAAAAAATTAAAAAGTTTCTAAGTATTTTGAACCACCTATATAAATATAATCATATACATTAGGGTGGTTCTTAAGTGTACTCTTTTGCGAAAATCAAATGGGACGCCCTCTCAATTGGTTCGAAATAGATTAATTAATTTAAAATTTTTATCTTTAACCCCTACGGACCCTATTTCAAAATGAAATTTGACCTAAGCCGACATTTTTTTAATATTTTAAATTAATTTTTGGATTTTTTTTATCCTATTTCGAACCAATTGAGGTGGAGTCCCCAATTTGTTTTCTTAAGAACCACCCTAACATACATACATATAGATAGATCTTAAGAAGTATATACTTCTTCGTTTTTATTTTTTTAATGTAGGAGGTGACTGTAATTTTCCGAAACACTATTTTTACCCATTTTTTCAACTTGGAATGAACTTTCAAAAGAAAGTTCGCAAAAGAAAAAATTAAGTTTTTTGAACAATTCCAAATACAATGCAAACATTTTTACTGTCGAGAAATGTCGGAAAAAAGAGTTATAACGATTTTCATCAGGAAACAATGTGACTTTTTTCATGTTCTTGCAGTTGAACTTGCATTACGCGTGTTCTGGCATTTTTGATGATATAGTTAGTACTCGTAATAACAACGGATTGGAATATTTGGATTATTATTTTTATTGTCAGCACAGAAATAATATAGAAATCAACATTGTGAACTTTTTTTTTTCTTGTTATGCCAACGTCAATTTATAGAGTGCCACGAATAAATTCCTGAAGTTCACATTTTTTATTAGGCAATAAGTGAAAATATTCTAATAATGATTTACACAGTAGGTAAAAAATAAAGGTAAAGGAGTTTTTTTCTAGGCTTGTTTTATTATACAGGCTATAATTCCACAGCTAAAATTCGTAACCGGGGCAATAAGAATATTATGCTTTCTTTAACAGGTAGAATAACTTAAAGAATTTGATTACCTAAAGAAGTTAGCTTAAAAAGTTATAAGTATATGGAGCAATAAAAGTTTTATGCTTTCTTTCAACTTATTTCAAGGAAAATAAAAAAAAAATATATTCATTTGGATGCCATAAATAGTAATATTCTATAAGTTTTTCTATCAGTTCTTCAAAAAGCTAAAAACAGAGCGTTTCACTTTGTTCAATAAAGAAGCACCTGTAAAAATTTCTATTTCAAATCATATGATATATGAAATATTCAGATGTTCATGCACTGAATTAGATTCCGGAGCAGCATTACAAAAACTTCTTAACATCAATGATGAAAAATTCGAAAAACCTGAAATTCGGGAAAAAATTCATGCAGTATTCAAAAGAGAAAGAGTTAAATGGAATAGTGTACGTAGTTCAGATAAAACATTCAATTACAAATATAAAAATCAGATCCGCAGATTTCATCATTAAGTCATGTCCGAACTCAAAAAAAGTTGAAAAAAATAAATTCCCCGGAAATGCTATATTTATCAGATAATGATATAAATATCGATGGACGTTTCCAAAAAATTTAGGTTATGCTTTTAAATTATAGGCACTCATATAAAACTGCATGTTATAATATTTTTTTTTTTTTTAAACTTTTTTCTAATAAATAAAGTTATACTGAAAATTTAATCTTTATAGATTTTGACTTTTCAGAAAGCCTACCTTCAAAAATTAATTCCTTAGCGTCCTATACGTATATTTAAATGAAAATTTGAAATGTAAGAGCTGTTTTATTTTTTAGTCTATAGAAAAAAAAATATTGAGATTCCTCAATTCGTTTAAAATATCGGTGTTTTTAAGTTTTGGGACGATTTTTTTTTCAGTGTAGAAAAAAGTTTGAAATTTAAAATTTTTAATTAACTATGGATTTGATCTTAGTAACCATAAATTAATCATAGTTAATGGTTTTAATAATTTTTTTCTAAAAAACACTCATATTGAGGACTTGATATTCATAATTTGTACATCTATTAGAAAGTCTTACTTTGACCATGAATACCATAGGATCCCTGTGGTCAATCGAAATAAATTTTGTGCAATTGTGCAGTAAAAGCTGTAATATTTTTCTATTTTTAGTCTAATTCAGTGATCATCAAAGAGCGAAACTCAAATTTTTCCATTGACCATTAAGAGAAATTCTTGTGTGTTTTAATTTGCTTAAATATGTTCTTACAATTTTGAAATAGCGTTCGCAGATTATTATTTAAATTATTTAAAGAAAATTCATTGAAAATTTATGTAGTGAAGTTATAAAAAAATGCAGTTTTTATGAAAAATTATTGTTTTAATATTTAAGTTGAATATGTGGCACGAAAATCCAGTTTTCATGAAAAATTATCTAAAAACGACTTCTGATGCTATTATTTTTATTGGGATAAAAAGCAAGGTTTTTTCCAAATAAAAATTAAATTGAAATCGAAGTTTACCTTCCCTTACAAAATTGAATGAAAAATTAAGAATATATGAAAATATGTGCTAAAAAGTCATCTCTAAAAAGTTTGTTTTTCGTGCAAACGAAAAGTATAAAATAAATAAATAAATAATTTTTTCTTCGTAATAATATAGGTTGTATTAAACGTAGTAAAGTGGGTCTGTATACATAGAATTTTCGTTTTCCAAAAATTAAATCTGTTTCAGACTTTGTTATCTTATTTTCGCTTCTGGAGTCGTTAATAATTTGCCTTAAAAAGCGTTTTTTAAATTCCATAAATAAAATGTCCCTCTCATTATTCTGTTTGTTATGAAATTCTTCATGAACAAACAAGAAATGTCTTCCTATTTTCCCTTAACACGCTCATGCAAATAAAACTATTCAATATGCAAATAAAACAATATCAAAAAATTTAAAATTGGGTGGCTGACAATTAAAGTTCTTACAAGCATTTATGTGAAGTGTATGCTCTCAAAAGTGCATTTTTTTGAGTTTTGCCATTTATATGGAATATTGGGGCCAATCGAAAAAAACCATTACGATATTCGGATTCTACGGAAAATTTCACTATAGAAAATGTTATCGCCATTCGTTGTGAAAAATCTTGTTGAGTAGTGAGATTAAGCGTTACGTATTGCCAAAAAAATGTTCGTCGAAAAATATTTATTTGGCATCTGAATTCAAACATTTTTGCAGTGTATTAACGAAATAACCAGCTCATTTTGTAGTTTGCTTACTCTCGCTTATTCTCTTCGTTTGCTCGCGAGCATATGGGGCGCCGACCACTGTTCTAAATATACATTCTCATATGTTATATAGTACGTATATATATAATATATACACAAATGTGTTATATGTGCATTTCCACAGAAAATTATCCGACCATGGCTTCGATTTTTTTTTTTGAAAAACACCTTTCAATCATAGTCACGCCTATCATGAATAAACATTCCCTCGAACTTTTTCTCCAATCCCCTGTTTTGCGATCGTGGAAGATTTTTGGGGAATGGGAACAAACTCCCTGGAAAATGAGGTTATCGGCAATACATTTTTGGGGAACATTTTTTGACGTTTCACGCAAATTTTGTTCCCCAACTTTTTGGCTAGGAATTTAATGAGGAAAGAGTCAATGCTAGCAATATTTTGTAATTTTATTTAATAAAAACATTTTTTTCTAGCAACACAAACAAAGGGAACTTCCTGATAGTGGTTCAGTACATGGAATCCAATTCGGATACAGTAAAAGTCTTCATGAAAAAGAGTAGATGGCAAACTATCAAGCTATGCTACACTATATTTTAGGTGATTTTTTTTTGTGATATAGATAAATGCACTTCATTTTTATTTATAAAATTGTTCAGCCGACAGGTAAGCTAATGTCAAATATGCAAAATTACTTAAAAGCTAATGTCAAATATGAAAAATGCAACTGTGATTTTGAACTGAATGGAAGTAATTAGAAATATTTTGGCAGCACTGACTGGATATAAAGTTTTCCAATCCGCAATTTTTCATGATCGCAAAATACTCCTCTCGAGAAACGAAAAAATCCGCGAGAGTCGTTTTCCTCCGAATATTCATGATAGGGATGAGTTTTTCTGTAAGTTAAGACTATCTTGAATTAATATTCAAGGCGGAATAGTTAAAATTCAAATGCCTATAATTTTAATGGCATTGACAATTGCAAACTATAGTGTATTGAGGTGAAAGCAGTGAAAACAAAAAATGATTTGAGCTGTTACACAAGGAACACCAAAGCTTTACTTACTCGCGGAGAGACCATTGTTTTTTTCCTTATGCATAGACTTAAAAAATAGCTGTACATTTTTTTTCGATACTTCCTCATGCGTACATCAGGAAAATCAGAAAAAATTTAATCAATCTCAAATCTCAAATTTTCTTATTTTTTTTGGCCAAATTCCGAAAAATAAAAATTTTGCAGCTCTGGTAGCAACCCAAGGATAATTTTTTTTTTTTTTAAGTGAGGATACACTTGCATATATGAATACATTTTCGAAAATCGAGTGTTCTTGAAGAATTCTATTTATTTGAACATGTCTAATGTACATTGTGATCCCCAGAGCGCAAATATTAAATATTTTCCTTCGCTCAAAAGAGAGGCAAAAGACAAATCTTCAAGCACTGACAAAAAATGGCTGCTCGTTTTGTTGCTTATACTCGGTGCTACCAAGAGAACGAACAGGCGTAGAGAAGCGTAAAAGATCGCAAAAAGGTGTGCACATATACTGTATCATCAACACATTCGTATCATTGCTTGTGGTAGTAGGCACAACTGCTTATACTCCATGTGATTTCTTATTACAGGAGTTACAATTTATTAATAAAATGCTTTTTTATATGTTATCTGTTAACTTTCCGTAAAGCTCGACCACTGCTTTAAGGATAATTTAAAACAGTGATCGACAAAGAGCGAAACTCAAATTTTTCCTTACGCTCAAAAATGAGGGAAATCAAAAGCGCTTTCACAGTTCTGTGTGTTGGATTCAATGAAATCTAGTGTAAATATTAAATAATTTTACTTATGTTTTTAAAAGAATTCCCTACTTGAATCTCCGGTCAGACATCAGTCCGTGTTGGCAACCCTACATTTCGTGCATACGAAAAGTGCAATAAAGTAATTAAAAAAAAAATCAATGATAAGTAATTATATAAAATAAATAGTTTTTTCATGGATGGAATTCTTTATGAAGAAACATGAAATGTCTGTTTATCTTCACTTTGTGTATCTCCATTAAGACACGTATACAATTGAAAAAATTTTCAGCGAAAAAATATTTCTCTTCCCATTTAACGTTATACATTTTTCGCAGTGCACTTGACAAAATGCGCAGCGCGAACCTATTCATTCAACGTTTCAATTGAAACTGAAGTGCTGGTTCTAAAGAATATTTAAACTAACTAAATTGTTGTATTTCACAATAAAAAGAAGTCGCGGCACTTTTCCATTTCAATACAACATTCTATGATAAGGTTGTTATACAAATTAATAATTTGTTGAAATGTTAGGTTGTATTGAAAAAAAAAACGTCGCATGCGAAAAATTTTTATTATTAATCGCGTGATTGTTAATAAAAATATTTAAGTTTTATAATCGCGTGAAATATGTTAAACGGTTTTTGTTTAATGTTTTAACTTTAACTTCTGACACCAAAATATGTAAACGAGTTTTTATTTTACTGTTACCGTTCTGATTTACAAATCTTTAAAAACTAAAGCTAAAGAAATGTTTTTGCTCAAGCCTTGCCGCTTCATTTCTATGCCCAACATTGTTGTTGCTATTTTATGACATTTTCAATTGATCAGCAATATCGATTGGCAACAACAATGCTTTAAAGCAGCAACAGTGTTGGAGTTTAGAAATGCCAGCGAATGTACTTAAAATAGGTCAAATATTGTGTATATGGTATGAGCGGGAAGTTATGCCAATGGATATACAGTGGATATAACGCGCGCGAGATTTTTAATAAACATTTCTATGCCTTCTTCATTTCTATGCCCAACATTGTTGTTGCTATTTTATGACATTTTCAATTGATCAGCAATATCGATTGGCAACAACAATGCTTTAAAGCAGTAACAATGTTGGAGTTTAGAAATGCCAGCGAATGTACTTAAAATAGGTCAAATATTGTGTATATGGTATGAGCGGGAAGTTATGCCAATGGATATATAGTGGATATAACGCGCGCGAGATTTTTAATAAACATTTTTTTAAGTTTTATAATGAGAATCGACTTATGTACATTAATTGTTGATGTTGTTGTTGGTTTTTTTTTTGTTTTTGCCCATAAAATAACTCTAAAACTAATGAACCGATTTGAATGAGAAAAACGTAATTTTATAGTAAATGAGTTGAGGAAGCGAATGGAAGACTTAAAAGACATTGTCGACCTTAGAAAAATCGAATTTGCTTATAGCAAAGTGTACCCATTATTTCAAAAAAAATTATTTCATGGTGTAATATTGTTTTTCTAAAAACTCATAATGTTCTTAGGGGCCGTTCATAAATTACGTAAAACGTTTTGGGGGGAGGGGGTTGGCGGATTCTTACTAAATCTTACGAGAGGGAGGGGGGGGGGGAGGTGGTCAATGATCATCTTACGTAAGATTTAAAATGCGTTTTCATACATAAAAGTTGTATTAACGCATCGTCATTTGTGACAGTAATGAAATATATTTGAATTTTCGATTCAGAAATATCGATTACAATCGATTTAAGTAATCGACTCTGAACGGGACAACTTCTCTTCTGTTTATGTAATGAAATATATGAATGTTGTTTACACGCAGGGTCGACTTGTAACACCGTCTCACAAGTTTGCTATTATTCAGGCATTTTCACGCAGATACGTCGACGTTGAAATATTGTTGTTGTTGTCCTGGTTTTTTTGCCACCCCCTTGCCCTCTTCAACAAAAAGATTCGCATTCGATTCCTTCTTCAACAGTAGGCCAAAACAGCAATCAGTTTTGTCCTCTATTTCTTCGCTTAGCGTTAAATTACGATTGGTCAAAAGTACATCTGCAGTTCAAAATCATGCCTTACGATATTTTTTGTTCTTCACTTGCAAACGTCTTACCTGTTCGAGTTTGTAATATTTGTGGCCAGAACTTTGCCTCGAAAAAATCTACTGTAATGCACAAAAAACTCCAAGGAAAAGACTGTAGTCGTACTCACAGTTTCAATTTTGAAACGCGGACAGGGGAAAAGCCTTTGCATTTTAAAACAGTCGGAAATTTGTCAAGTTGCAGAGTGGCATGACGACGAGGATATTGATGTTACAGAGTTTGAATGTGAATCAGAAAATTCAACAGACGAACCGGGTGTGCCAATTGTAGGTTCACTACCAGACTGGTTGCAAAGCGCATGGACTAACGATGACTTACGATGACTTTTTATTCATCTTGAAAAACAAATGTGTAGTTGGTAATTTCGTGATATTTATATAATATGTATATCTACTATTATTAAATGAGCTAAAATTGTATGTATATAAATAAATATATAAATAAATGAAGAGCTGAGATGCAAAACCCGCCAAGTCCAAAAACATGAAAATGCGAGATATTGTAGGAGGGCGCAGAAAAAATATTTGTCTACAAGCCTACATACTCCAAATTGTAAAAAAAAAATGTTTCCCTTCACAAACTTTTGATTGGAAAAATTTCTGCTAAATTCTTTTTATCAAAACCCACAAAGTCCAATTTTTCATCACAAAAGATGCGGCTTTCATAAATAATACAAATAGTTTTGTGTTATTTTAAAATGGAAATTATATTGTGTAATTAAAATTTCAATCTGCATTTATTCAAATGTTTTGAAATTAATTTAAACCAAGCCATTTTTAAAAAAATTATTTCGAAGCCTTTTACTATTATTATTTTTCAAAATCCGCCAAGTCCCGAGGTTTCACTTTCAAAACCAGCCAAGTCCACAGTTTTTGTTTCAAAACCCGCCAAGTCCAAACGTTTTTTTATTATAGTCCTTATAGATTATGTCATAAAATGTAATAAAAAATCAGAATTTTAATAACTTTTGACAACTATTACAATGCATCAATCTACTTTTTTACTAAATTTAAATTTCAGTGGAATACAGTTTTTTCGTTTTTCTCAAAAACGCAAAATATGGACTTGGCGGGTCTTGCATCTCAGCTCTCCAAATAAATATGTATACGACTGAACTTTATTTCGAAAACAGCTGCAGCGATTTTGATGAAACTTACTGATTTGGTGCATATGAAAACAAAATGAAGATTGGGCTAGATTTTAAGTCTTTAAAGACTCCAACAGGGGCGTGGCACAGCCCTAAACTTTAATTTTTATAACGTGATAACTCGGAAACTACTTAAGATATTTTGACGAAATTTGGTAGACTGATGCAAATCATAAAAATCTTCAATAGTACCAAAAGTGGGCGGAATTGGAGCAGAGGGCGTGGCATCTTTCAACAATTGAAAATTTTGATTCAATATTACTCAAAAACGACGCCTACGATTTTCATAAAAATTTTGAAGACAATACCGCTAAATACAGTCATCATAGCAAACTATGCCACTATACTGGGAAAACTCGTTGAACGGCGTGGCACAGCCCACAATATTTATAAACGTTATAAAAAGAGAACTAACAACGCCATCGTTATGAAATTTAATGTAGTAGACATACTGTCTATACGGTATCTTGTAACCAAAAGTGGGCGCAATGGCGCCTGTGGGCGTGGCACCTTCAATACAAGCGAAAAAAGTAAAATGCTGTATTTAGTGTGCTATGAGAGTAATATTTTTTAAATTTGGTGTAGAGCTGTCGGTCACTATAAGCTTTGAAACTAAATGGATTTCGATGGGATTGTATCAGTGGGCGTGGCACCTCCCCAACATGCAAAAAATGTTAAAAGTTATATTTATTGAGCTATGGGAGTAATCTTTTCGAAATTTGGTATAGTGGTGTCGGTTACCATGAGCTTTGAAATTAAATGAAATTCGACGGGATTTCATTAGTGGGCGTGGCACCTCCCATATAAGCTAAAACCGTTTAAGGCTATATTTAGTGCACTGCATGAGTGATCCTAATAAAATTTGGTATAGAGACGTCAAATACTATAACCTTTTAGGTAAATTGAATTTTAATGGGATTACATCAGTGGGCGTGGCACCTCCCATACATGCAAAAAACATATTTAGTGTGCTGTGGGAGTAATTTCGTTAAAATTTGGTGTATAGTAGGTTTCGGTTACTATAAGCTTTGAAATTAAATATAAATCGACGAGATTGCATTAGTGGGTGTGGCACCTTCCATATAAGCAAAAACGTTAAATGCCATATTTAGTGTGCTATTGGAGTAATATTTTTTAAATTTGGTGTAGAGGTGTCGGTCACTATAAGGTCTAAAATTATATGAATTTTTACGGGATTTAAATAGTGGGCGTGGCACCTTCCATACAAGTTTAAAATATTTTATGTTATATTTTGTATACTATATTAGTGATCCTAATAAAATTTGGTTTCAACATATTCAGCCTCATTCAACTTAGTTCGAGTTTTTCAACCTCTTTCAACTGCTTCATTATTTTTCAACCTTTTTTAACATTTCTCAACATTTTCCATATTTTTTCGACTTTTCCAACCTCATTCAACTTTTTTCGAGTTTTTCAACCTCCTTCAATTTTTTTTGAGCTATTCAACCTCGTTCAACTTTTTCAACAGTTTTCAACTTTTTTCAACATTTTCCATATTCTTTCGAATTTGTCAACCTTATTCAACTTTTTCCGAGTTATTCAAACTATTTCAACTGTTTCAACAGTTTTCAACCTCTTTCAACTTTTCTCAACATTTTCCGAATTTTTTCGACTTTTTCAACCTCACTCAACTTTTTTCGAGTTTTTCAACCTCTTTCAACTTTTTTCGAGATATTCAACCTCTTTCAAACATTTTCAACATTTTCCATATTTTTTCGAATTTTTCAACCTTATTCAACGTTTTTCGAGTTATTCCAATCTCTTTCAACATTTTCTATATTTTTTCGGCTTTTTCAACCTCTTTAAAGTTTTTTCAAGTTTTTCAACCTCTTTCAATTGTTTCAACATTTTTCAACCTCTTTCAACTTTTTTCAACATTTGCCATATTTTTTCGAATTTTCCAACCTTATTCAACTTTTTTCGAGTTATTCAAACTCTTTCAACTTTTTTCAACACGTTCCATATTTTTTGGACTTTTTCAACCACATTCAACTTTTTTCGGCTTTTCAACCTCATTCAACTTTTTCCGAGACTTTCAACTATTTTCGAATTTTTCAATCACCTTCAACTTTTTCAACACTTTAATTTACCATCGAGTTTATCAAACTTTTTCACCTATTTCAACCTCTCTCAACGTTTTTCAACATTTTTCATATATAATCAACTTCTTTCTTTTTAACTTGTTTTCGGGTTTTCAACCCCGTTCAATTGCATTACTTTTTTTCGACTTTTTCAACCTCAAAGCGAAAAACCGAGCTTGATCGATCTCCTGGTACTATAAATTAAATATAGTAATACACTGTGGAACAAATTCAGGTAAGCAAAAGTTAGGTCGATTCTGAGAGTGAGGGGTTAAAATAGAGGTTAAATTAGAAATCGAATTTTTTTTTTAATCGACCTTCGAACTTTGCAGTCAAATGCCGATTTTCAGCATATTGTTTATATGGTTTTTTGGCTATAACTTGTCGACTAATTGATATTTTTCAATCTGTAAAAGCCAAATTATTGCTAGAGACCTGTGCAACAATTAATATTTTTTAAAAAATTTATTTAGAAAATTTTTGTGGTGCTTATGAAGCAAAATGTTGGAAACATTATTTTTTTTTCATGCTTTTTGAAAATATTTTCCACAAACTAAGTCTTTTTTGCTTTCTGTTTGATCTATAATATGCTTCTAAGTTTCTTCAATAAATTTCATTTGAAAAGAAAATGGTCTTAGTCGATAATTTGCGTTGAAATTCCCAAAACCATTAAATAAATAGCGATAGTAATTAAAAAGTAATTAAAAAGGGAAGTTCCAAGAATTAGGAATTAGTAAAACAACTTTTTTGTTTTCAGTTAAGACTCGAAACTCAGCCGAAGCTGATGTCTTTTAATTTTCGCTCAGTCGTGATAAAATTCGCTATTAATTTTTTTTTGGAACTTATTTCATTTTGTGAGTGATTTAAGTTAAGTGCATCGGTTTCATAAAAATAACAAAGAAAAATGTCGGAGCCAAAATGTAAATCATTCACATTAAAGAACTTTTTTAACTCTTTTTGGCGTTTTCGATATGCTGTTACTTTGGTACCTTTCGCCAGTCAGTCAAACTGCCCATTTCAGTATTTTGACAGTTAATAATCAGTTAATGTGTATTTACACAAAATTTAGTCGCAATAACCACGCTGTGACTCGCACGCGAATTTTGTGACCTCAAAAATTACAAATTTCTACTTGGGATGTTGACCAGAATTACCAGCCACATTAACTTTACTATATCTAAGTCATATGACATGCTACCTTTTATTAGACGTAACAGCTCTGAGTTCTCTAATCCGTACACTCTTAAGCTCATTTTTACCTCATTTGTCCGTTCTAGGCTTGAATATGCCTCTTTTATTTCGAGGCCATATCATGCGTGTTCGTATTCATCGAATTTAACACATTCAGGAAGTTTTTATTAGGTATGCTCTGCGGTCTCTGTACTTTGTTGATCCAGTTCCTACTTACAATTGTCGATGTATGCTAATAAATTTAAAAACATTGCAAAATAGAAAGGAATACTATCATTAACCTTTGTTTTTGATGTCATCAGAGGTGTAGTTGACTGTCCTTCTCTCTTAGAGAGAATATCTTTCAATGTTCCTGCTAGAGTTCTTCGACATTTCGATACATTTTACGTTGGTTTCAATATGACGAATTATGCACTCAATGCTCCCCTTACTAGAGCATTAATTGAATTTAATAATATCTCGCACCTAATTTCAATAGATTTCTCCTCCCCTAAAAACTTTTTTTTGAATTTGCTCAATTTAGTTTTTAATTAATATTTTAGTTTTAATTTTATTACCTTATTTTTTTTTTTTTTAATCAATAATTTAGTTTTAATTTTATTACCTTATTATTTTTTTGTTATAATTACTTTCTTTTGTCATTAGTCTGTAAGAATATTCCTGTTCATTGACTAGCAAGTTTGAAATAAAAAAAAAAGGCTGATAAAGTCAATAATATATGAAAAAGTTGAAAGAGAAAAAAGTTGAATGAGGTTGAAAAAGTCGAAAAGATATAAGAAAGTTGAAAGAAATTCAAATACTGTAAAATCACTAATGAAGAAAGTTGAAACGGTTGAAAGTCAAAAAAATATGGAAAAAGTTGAATAAGATTGAATAAGTCTGTTAACACAGTAACATTATTTTTAATTTTTTATTTTGTTTCATTTGGTTGTTAAGTTCATTTACTTTTGGAGTTAACAACCAAAAGCTGAAATATAATATTCAATTAAAAATTGGATGGTTGATGTGCTTAATTTACAAAATGTACAGACGCACAGACAAGCATAGCAATAAACATGATACCTGCAATGCAATTTTGAATGCATTTTTTTATGCTTGCACTCAAAGTTCAGTATACCAAAAGGTTTGATTTTTTGCTTGTCTTTGCGTTTGTACTGCGAATCACATTTCGTACAAAACACCAGGCGATTAACTGATAAAAAATTTATAGTCAAGCTGCCATTAAAAGAGCATTCTTCTGTTTTAGGAAATTCCAAATCAATGGCCTTTAGCAGATTTTTATCTTTAGAGCGACGTTTGAATCAAAATGCCGACTTAAAGGCTCAGTATTAGGGCGGATTAAATTGTATGGAAAAATATTTTTTAGTCTGGAAACTATATTTTTCTGAAAGTTCGTCTAATTTTAAGCAAAAAAGTCCACTACACCATATGGCTTCAATGAATTTCGAGCCCGCGAGTTTTCATTTGAAGTAGTTAAAACTATTCAAACTGCTTAAACTGCCATCTGGTGCCAGTTTTCAGAACTTTACAGTTTTTCATTCTCTTTCTCAAATCGTAAGCAATAAAATGACGTTTTCTTCATTCAAATAGGTGAATTAGTTTCGGAGTTATTCAAGTTTAAACAAAACTGTTGAACAACTCTTCCCTGCTGCTGTTACAAGCGAGCTTTAGTTTTTCATATTGAAAATTTCATAAAGCATTAGGAAAACAGAAGCCATGAGTTGTTCAACAGTTTTGTTTAAACTTGAATAACTCCGAAAGTAATGGACCGATTTGAAAAAAGAAAACGTCATTTTATTGCTTACGAGTTGAGGAAGAGAATGAAAAACTGGAAAGTTTTGAATACTGTCACCAGATGGCAGCATAAGCAGTTTGAATAGTTTTAAATACTTCAAATAAAAACTCGCGGGCTCGAAATTCATTGTAGCCATATGGTGTTGTGTACTTTTTTGCTCAAAATTTGATAAACTTTCAGAAAAGTGGAGTTTCCGGACCACTTAAAAATTTAATCCGCCCTACTCAGTATGCACAGTTCATGCAGGAATATAAATTGCTGGGACATATGACAGAAATCAGCAGTAAAGAAATAGTTTCAACACAATATTTCATTCCTCATCATTGTATCTTACGAACAGAAAGCACTAGCACGAAATTAAGAGTGGTTTTCGACGCTTCGGCTAAAGCTTCAAACGGGGTATCGCTTAACGACATCATGTAAATACAATGGACCTACAGTTCAAAGTGAACTATTTTCAATTAAACTTCGATTTAGAATGCACAAATATGTTCTAAAAACCGATGTGGAAAAAATGTACCGCCAGATTTGGGTTAATACAGAAGATCGCAAGCTACAAATCATCATGTGGAGAGATAGCCCTGCAGAAACTTTAAAATACTACCAGCTTAATACGGTGACATATGGAACTCGAGCTGCCCCATACTTGGCAACGCGATGCCTAAATTAACTCACTGACGAAAATCACGACCATTTCCCAATGGGTTCAGCGTCTCTTAAATCCGATTTTTATGTGGATGATGGATTAATTGGAGCGAATACAATAATAGAAACTTTAGACATCCAAGATCAGCTTATAACTATCCCCAGTAAAGCCGGAATGAAGCTTCGTAAATGGTGTGCAAATGATCCAAAACTGTTGCATGGCATTGCACTAGAAGATCAGGACGTTAACTTAAATTTTGACTCTGAAGAGAAACAATCCACAAAAACTTTAGGGCTGCTATGACTACCGAAATCGGACCGATTCTGCATAAGAGCCAACATTCAAAACCGAGCAACCAGAACTAAGCGGAGCATGACTTCAGATTTGGCACGTATTTTTGATCCTTTAGGACTTATTGGACCAGTGGTGGTGACTGCAAATTTAGATACAGCAGCTCTGGCAACTAAAAATTGATTGGGACGCTGAGCTGCCCCTTGAAGTTCAATGACTATGGTCACGATTTCAAATGATCTAGCAGCGTTGGACAATGTCACAGTAGAGAGAAACGTACTCAGTAAACAAGGTCAGCGAAACATACAATTACACGTGTTCGCTGATGCTTCAGAGAAGGCGTATGGTGCTGCTTTATATGTATATCAGGTCAGTGCTAAATGATAATAGCATTAAAGTGAACTTACTATGCTCAAAGTCACTAGTGGCGCCAATTAAGTCACAAACGATTCCACGACTTGAACTCTGTGCTGCACTTCTGGCATCTGAGTTAATGTCAAGGATAAAGCGTGACTTAAAATATCAAGATAAGGAAACTTTTTATTGGAGCGATTCACAAATAATAATATCCTGGATTAACAATCATCCAGGTATACTACCAGCAATTACTCAACTAACCAACTCAGAACAATGGCGCCTGTGTAGGGGACTCAAACCAAAGGAGCTACCAACATGCAACATATGGTTCTACGGGCCGCTTTTTCTGTATCATCATGAAAAGATGTGGCCAGCTCCTTTCAAAAGAGAAATATAAATGCAACAGTAGCTGTCTTAGCAAAATCAACAGGTTTTGACATGGAGGAATGTTGGATTTATTCAATAAATTCATTTCGATACGTGCAGCGAGTGGTCGGATATGTGCTACGGTTTACAAAAAATTCGAGGCGACCAAAGGACTCGCGACCAGAGTACACACAGCTCTCACCAATGGAACTCGACACAGCCCTCAAGATTATTGTTCGTCAAATCCAGTCCTCCGATTTTCAGGACTTAAAAAAATGCTGATAAAGAACAAATTTGTGCCAAAATCAAATCATTTAAGCTCATTAGCTCCATTCTTAGATGAAGAAGGTATAATCCGGGTTGGTGGGCGACTATGTTCGTCAAAACAACAATTCGATGCAATTCATCAAATGATATTGCCAGGCAATGATCCACTCGCAAAATTACTGGTGGACAAGATACACAAAGAAAATTACCATTGCGGTCCTCAAGCATTACTTGCACAAGTAAGACAGCGTTTTTGGCCCCTCAAGGCAAAAAGCCTAACAAGGGCAGTCGATCAACGGTGCGTAAGATGCACGAGAGCCAAGCCTATTGCATATAACCATGTTATGGGAAACTTACCAGCTCATCGCGTACAATCGGCTCAACCATTTCTGAATTCAGGCGTCGATTATTGTGGCCCATTTTGGGTACATTTTAAAACCAGAGGCAAACGACCTCAAAAGGCTTACCTAGCAGTGTTTTGCTGTTTCGAAACAAAGGCAGTGCACCTAGAGCTAGTCACTGACTCAACTACCGACGCATTTCTGGGGGCACTAAAACGATTCATCGCAAGAAGAGGACACTGCAAGGCATTGTACTGCGATAATGCGACCAACTTCGTAGGAGCAAGGAACCAGCTTCTGGAACTTGATGACGTAATATACTCTCGAACAGCTAGAGAATCGATCATCGGAACATGCAGTGGAAAGGGAATAGAATTTCATTTCATTCCACCCAGGTCACCACACTTTGGAGGCTTATGGGAAGCTGCAGTATAGTGAAATCAGCGAAACATTTATTGATAAAAAATGTATTAACAGAGTCGCTCACCGACGAAGAGCTTAAAACTGTTCTCATTGAAATCGAAGCTATTTTGAATTCCCGACCCCTCATTCCCAATTCATCAGATGCAAATGATCTAAACGCTATCACTCCTGGCCACATTCTCATCGGTGAAGAGCTCACATCAAGCGTTGATGTGCATGCGGCAGATCCAAAGATAAAATTACTTGACCGATGGCATCTAGTATCAGAGCTTAAACACAACTTTTGGAAGCGTTGGTCCAAGGAGTACTTTAATGAATTGCAGCAACGTCATAAGTGGAAGGGCCCATTATGTGACATACAGCCCAACACAATGGTCATCCTCATGGAAGATAACCTCCCAGTATTGAAATGGCCATTGGGACGAATAATTAAGGTCTACAAGGGTGACAATGGGTTAGTGAGAGTCTGTGACGTCAAAACACAAAAAGGGATATCCAAAAGACCAGTTCACAGATTGGCCCCACAGTTTCCTGCAGAGGAAATTGATGATAACCACGCCGAGTATGCAATGGAAAACACAACACAACCTAGTAATACCAGCAAAGAGGAAGAACATCATGAACAAGTGCAGGACACTTCCAGGCAAACACCAGTGTCACTTCTCATTAGCATTCCATTAACACGGATAAGAAAAAATTTATTGGCCAACGAATCAACTCCCAAAAAACGTTCTCGTCTTAATCCAGGATTGCTACTCACTATCTTTACGTTAATGATGTTGCCACTTGCGCTATGCAGCCCAATCAACATTACAAAATTTGATAATAAGCCTGGAATATATTTTGAGGAATTAAGCAATGTTAAGTTCGCTACTACCAACTGGAACATGGTGGTTTACTTTGATATGGAACCACTTCATCAAGAAATGAACCTGCTTGGTGATGGAACTTCAACGCTACAGAAGCTATGCGACAATTCTTCAGATGACTCACCGTGTAAGTTCTTACTAAAGTTCTTTGACCACATTCAGAATGAGTTACAGTCAAAACTCAATCTTCTCTCTGTAAAGCGGCCAAAAAGAGATGCCATTGATGTCGTCGGAAATGTTGCGAACTCACTGTTTGACATCCTTGATGAAAAGTACGCTCCAAAAATGTCGGAAACAATTGAAGGCTTAAAGCAAAACGACAAACATTTGGAGTTTCTTTTGAAAAATCAAACCTCGTTAATTCATTCCACGATCAACATTGTCAAGGCAAACCAGCTAAACACTCAGGCCAAGTTTGATGAAATCGACACACGAATCAACCAATTATTGTATGGTAAATCACAAAATCAATCTCTGCAAGAACTTCTTGTGTCCCAAAACATAATCATGCTGTCAATTCAAATGTTCATTATGGTTTCCAACTTACTGTGGACTTACTCATCATTAACGGACATTCTCATCGACAGCCATCATGGAAAAATCAGCCCACTGTTGATAACTCCACTTCAACTCAATGAAAAAATTTTGAAAATCAAGGCTCACCTTCCATCAAACTTACAGCTACCTATCCATCAAAACAACCTACTTGAGATATATAAACTCAGCAAGGTCAATGGAGTTGTCACAAAAACCCATGTGATATTTAGCATACAGCTTCCGCTAGCAGACACGAAGGAATTTCAATTATTGCACCTGGTTCCAATCGCGGCAGCAATCAATAAATCACTTTCAGAAGTCAAATTATCTACAAGGTTTCTGGCAATCAGTCCACATCGAGATGAATTTGTTCCAATGTCACAGAGGCAGCTCGACGTGTGCTTATCACTAAGCGACGAAGAGTTACTTTGTCAGAATGTGCAACCAACCTATCACAAAGCATCTACTGCTTTGCTAGATTTTCTTAACAATAGGGCCTACCCGAGTTTTACAAACTGGTTGACAGAACAGTATGGCACCAGCATGAACATTCTAATCATTGGATTTACGCCACCCTAAGCACTATTCAACTCAGCGCAGCATGCAAAAATGAAGTAGATCAGTTTGAGCTCGACAACAGCGGTTTCATACAACTTCGCGATGATCAAAAACGATCTAATAACCACAACGATACGCTGCCGTTGCTACATAGTGTTAATTTTCAAAAATTAGACTTAATGTTAGAAAGTTTGAATTTGTCAATTCAAGACCGGCAGCATGTTAACACAGTAACATTATTTTTAATTTTTTATTTTGTTGCATTTGGTTGTTAAGTTCATTTACTTTTGGAGTTAACAACCAAAAGCTGAAATATAATATTTAATTAAAAATTGGACGGTTGATGTGCTTAATTGACAAAATGTACAGACGCACAGACAAGCATAGCAATAAACATGATACCTACTTACTTACTTACTTAGATGGCCATAACAACCTGTTGTCAGGTTACGGCCGACCTCATTAGCTCTCGCCAGGCGCCTCTGTTGATTATACCTGCAATGCATTTTTTTATGCTTGCACTCAAAGTTCAGTAAACTAAAACGTTTGATTTTTTGCTTGTCTTTGCGTTTGTACTTGGGGTTAACTGTGCCGAGTAATTTGGTGTTTGTTGTTGTAATGTTTTTGCTTTAGTAAGTATTTTATTAGTATATAAGTCAGCCGTTACAAATTAATATATTAATTATAAAGTGGAAGTTAATCTAATTTCGTGTTTTAATTCTATACTACGAAGAGTCACAGTTCAAGTGCTGTTGGCTCACTTATTCAATGTTTTAACATAGACAAATTCCGATATATTTAAGAAATATTGAAGAAGGTTTAAAAGATGAAAATAAATGAAAACAGTATAAAAAAGTTGAAAATAATGTTGAAACAGTTGAAAAAGACTAAAAAGTCGATTAAATATGACGGAAAAAGTTGAATACGTTTGAAAAAGTAAAAAAAATTAACTGAGTTTGCATAGGTTGAAACAGTATAAGCTGATTGATAACATCAATAAGACATGAAAATAATTGGAAGAGGTTAAAAAGCTCGAAAAAAGTTGAAAATTTAAAAAAAAAAAAATTGAAAAATTGTAAATTTAATTAAGTTGAAAGGGGTTAAAAAAGTTGAAAAAAAAATTTTGGAAAAAGTTAAAATAGTCAAAAAATATTTCAAAAATCAAAATTTCTCACGCTTATAACTATTTGTTAACATGGGAGGTGCCACGCCCGCTGATGCAATTCCGCATAGAACCATTTAATTTCTAAGCTCATAGTAACCGACATTTCATGATCTTTTGTGATTTCGTTTTGCGTTTGTGACAAACGACAAATTCTGTGCCTCGACCCGTTCGTTTTTCCCCTCCTGTCAACAAACAACAAAAATTTTCCGAAATAGTTTCTGTGTGTAAACTCTGACTAAGAAATAAATCCTAAGTTTTTTAAAAACAATTTTTAGTTCTCATATGAAAATATATTAACGATACCTTTCATACGGTTACGGTTTCATTCAGTTTAAAAAGTCGAAAAATATGCCATAAGTTGAAAAAAAATTAAATGAAGAATACATATGGTTAAAAAAAGTATGGCAAATGTTGAAATGGATTGAAAAGCTGAAAAATGTTGGAAAAGTCGGAAAAAAATATGGAAATGATTGAACAAAATTGAAAGAAGTTGAAAAAAATTTGAAACAGGTGAAAAAGGCTGAAGGAGTTTAAAAAATATGGAAAATGTTAAAAAAGTTGAATTACGTTGAAAACGTTTAAATAAATTGAAAGAGGAAATGTTGAAAAAAGTTGAGAGAGGTTGAAACAGGTGAAAAAGGCTGATAGAGTCGATAATATATGAAGTGTTGAAAAAATTTAAAGAGGTTGAAAATGTTGAAATTGGTTGAAAATTTTCAAAATGTTGAATGTGGTTGAAGAAGTCGAAAAAAGTTAAATGAGGTTGAAAAAATCGAAAATATATGGAATATATTCAAATACATAAAAATCGCTAATGATGAAGATTGAAACGGTTGAACGTCAAAAAATATGTAAAATATTGAAAAAAGTTGAATGAGATTGAATGAGTCCGATATATTTACGAAATATTGAAGAAGGTTCAAAAGTTGATAAAATATGGAACATTACGGAAAAATTTTAATACGGTTGAAAAAGTCGTAAACAATTGATTGAGGTTGCATTGGTTGAAACCTGAGCTTGAAATAAACTTTTATAAAATTTTTTTTTAAGGTAAAAGTTTCCTTAAAACTTTTATATCCGAAGATAAAAGTTAAAAGATTCCTTAAAACTTTTATATCCGAAGATAATTTATTAATAAAAGTTTTTTTTTGACTTTTATTAATAAAAGTTTTTTTTAAAAGTTTTTTTTAACTTATATTTTTAACAGTTACATGCAAAGAGTTTTTTTTTGACTTTTATTTTTCAAAAGACGAAAATAAAAGTTTTTTTGCATGAAAAAACGAGGAAAATCCTAAAATAATATTTTGGATCACTAAGCAAAAAATTTCAAAGTAGAACACTTAGGATTGTTGATAATAAAATCCAAAGGAAAATACTTAACATATTTCTGAAAGGAAAAAAATTTATGATAATTATGCACTTATATTTTTAAAAAAATTGTGCTCAACGCATCAATGGGAAAAGACCGAAAATGGTTTTTGGGAGTGACAGGGGAGGTTCCCGACCCACCTAAAGAGGTGTTTTGGACCCATTTTTTGAAAAAAATTTTATTGCACCAATCGATGGGAAAAGGCCCAAATTGAATTTTGAAGGTGACAAGTGAGGTCCCCGACCCTCCTAAAAGGGTTTTTTGGACCCATTGTTCGAAAAAAATTTTATTGCATGAATCGATGGGAAAAGGCCGAAAATGGATTTGGAAGGTGACAAGTGAGGTCTCCGACCCTCCTAAAAGGGTTTTATGGACCCATTTTTCGAAAAAAATTTTATTGCACGTATCGATGCGAAAAGGCCGAAAATGGATTTTGAAGGTGACACGTGAGGTCCCCGACCCTCCTAAAAGGGTTTTTGGAACCATTTTTCGAAAAAAATTTTGATGCACGATTCGATGGGAAAAGGCCAAAAATAGATTTTGAAGGTGACAAGTGAGGTCCCTGACCTTCCTAAAAGGGTTTTTTGGACCCATTTTTCGAAAAAATTTTTATTGTACGATTCGATGGGAACCGCGCAACATATCGGTTGACTATGAGTCTTAGATCGCGTTGTGTTATTTGCTCAAATGTCATTAGCAAAGACTGTCTTAATTGTGCTATCTGTAAATGTAGCTTCCACAGAATATGTGTAAATATAAACAACAATAAAGTTTCTGATTTGTTACAACAATATCCGAATATTGTTTTTAACTGTGACAGCTGTTTAAACAAACATATAAATCTCTTAACAGTCGTTTTTGATTTAGTTGCTGAGGTAAAAGACCTTAAATCTAAAATATTAAATGTACTGCCGAAAAATCACGAAGAGAGTGTCAACGTTTCGCATGATTCTAATAACAAAGAGCAAAAAAAAAAACAAACCGATCTTTTTGTTTTTTCTCCTGGCTCTACTGCTGCACTCAATGCAACTTCCGAAGTGGTTTCTCCGTTTTTGGCTGCTGATGAATCATCATCTTCTTTTATTTTGTCTGCTCTGCCTGATGCTTCAAAAAATAATAATACTAATGCTGCTTCTACTTCTTTTGCTGCTGCTGCTGGTGCTGGTCTGCCTGCTGTTGCTATAGGCACTAAAACTGTTAATTTTGCTTCGCTTTTGCCTACTCTTTCGTCATTGCACTCTTCTGCAATTGTTACTAATGCAACTATGCCTAAGATTTCTAATATCGATAACAACAATAAAGATAATAACAGCACAGTTGTCTCGCCACCGTCTGCCGTCTCTGTTAGTTCTAACAATGAGAATCTGGAGTGGAAATCAGTGGCTAGAAAAAAAAGGAATGAACAAAAACTTGTAGTTGGAGTCAATGCCGATTCTGAGTTGAGCGTATTTCCTCGTGTAACTTGGCTGCATCTGTCATCGTTTCTGCCATCTGTTAGTGAAGATGACATTTTGAGTTACATCTCGTCGAAAGCTAATATTGATAAAAAGCATTTGTCTTGCTATAAGTTGGTGAAAAAAGAGACGCAAATTGATTCTCTCAAGAAAATTACTTTTAAGTTAGGTGTTTCTGCATCTTTCTCTGATAAATTGCTCAATCCAGATCTTTGGCCTGCTGAAGTTAGAGTGAAACCTTTTCATTTTTTTCAAAAAAGAGAGATAACTGCGCACAAAACGTAACCAAATCTATCAGAATATGTAGTAATTTTTCTAATATAAATTCTATAAAAATCTATTATCAGAATATTTCCGGTATGCGAACTAAGTCTACAAGTATTTTAACCAAAAGTTCGTTACTTGATTTTGATGTTATTGTGTTTACGGAAACTTGGCTTAACTTGAACTTTTTTGATGAAGAATTTTTTGATACTAATTTATATGCAATATTCCGTAAAGATCGAGATAATATAAAAATTGGTTGTACAAGAGGAGGTGGTATTTTAATAGCTGCACAACATAAGCTCCGACCTACTCTTTTTGCCTTAAATAATACTGACTCTGTGTTAGATCAGTTATGTGTTGCATTGCATGGAAATAACAATTTCTTGTTCTTATGCGTCTCATATATTCCTCCAAATAGCCCTGAAACCGTTTATAAAGCTCATACTGATAATATTAATCATTTGGTTTTAAATAATGTACCGGAAAGTCACCTATGTGTTTTGGGTGACTTTAACTTACCAAAAGTTACTTGGAAATATTTTGATGATAATAATGTTCTTTTCCCTTTGAATGTAAACTCTTCTTCAGAAATCTATTTTATTGATAGTTTATTGAGTGTTGGTCTGTGCCAAATCAATGGTCTAACTAATAGACTAAATAGAATTCTGGACTTAGTTTTTATTAGCAATAATATTAATGTTCAAATCTTTGAATATGCGTTTCCTTTTTCTGTACCAGATATGCACCATGTTCCATTGTATATTGAGTTTGAATTCTATCATTTTAGAAAACTGACACCTGAAGTCGTTCGTTATAACTTTAATTTTAGTTTATGTGATTTCGCTCATTTAAACAACACTATTTTGGATGTTGATTGGAAGTCTCTATTGGAGAATACTGATACTATTAACTGCTTTAAGACTTTCATAAGTAAGATAAACAATATCTGCCTTAATAACATTCCTCAATTTCGGCGTAGTAATTACAAAATTGCTTGGCATAATAGAGCTTTAAAAAGCGAAAAAACTTAAGAAATAAATTTCATAGTAAATACAAAGCTACAAATAACTTTGTATTTAAAAGTAAATATTTATTTTATTCAAGAGAATACAATTTTCTTGAAAAATATTTGTATAAAAATCATATACGTAATTTTGAAAAAAACATTAAATCAAACCCTAAAGCTTTCTGGTGTTTTATTAAGTCCAAAAAATCATCTGGAAGCATTCCAACAGCTTTACATTTTAAAAATAAGGTAGTTAATTCCACTGATGCTGCTGCTAATTTATTTGCTGAATTTTTTAAAAGTAACATGGAAACTAATACGGAGTTTAACTGTGATCATATTTTTGATGTTAATTCTTCTATTAATTTTGGATCCCTTCATTTGAATAATGATGATATTATTAATGGTATTTTAAGCCTAAAGTCTTCCACTCAGACTGATAATGATGGTATTTCTGCTCTTTTTCTTAAAGAATGCTTATCATCATTAGTGTTTCCACTTAAAATAATTTTCAACAAATCACTATCTGAAGGAAACTTTATTAATGACTGGAAAATAGCTTTTATTACGCCAGTTCATAAAAAAGGTAGTAAAACTGATGTGTCTAACATCCCATTTCTAAATTGACCAACATTTCTAAGCTTTTTGAAAGTGTCGTTAAATATAAAGTTTTCTTTGCTGTAAAAAGTTGTTTGTGCTTAGGTCAACATGGTTTTATTCCAGGCCGTTCAACTGTCTCGAATTTGGCTATCTTTACAGAGGACTGTATTTCTGCTTTGCGTGATGGTTCACAAGTAGATGCAATTTATACGGACTTTTCTAAAGCCTTTGATAAAGTATCTCATAAAATTCTATTAAGTAAACTTTGTCAAATTGGTTTTCACTCAGTTTTTCTTAAGTGGATTAAATCTTACTTATCTAATAGAGTCTGTTATGTGGTTGTTGATAATCATAAATCTCAACCATATTTGGTAACATCTGGTGTACCGCAAGGTAGTATATTAGGACCGTTGCTGTTTGTACTATTTATTAATGTTTGTACTATTTATTAGTAATTGTTTTATTACATCTAAATATCTTTTATATGCTGATGATCTCAAAATTTACTCAGCCATTAATAACTATGTTGATTTCGAAAACTTACAGTCTGATTTAAATAATTTGTATTTATGGTGTCAAAAAAACAAATTGCATTTCAACATTGAAAAATGTTTCCATATAACTTTTCATAAAACGAACAACATTATTGATTATAAGTATCATTTTGCAAGTACGCAATTAAAAAGAGTGAGTGAAATTACTGACTTGGGTGTCATTTTTGATGAAAAGTTCACTTTCGTCAGCCATTACAATTTCATTATTTCCAAATCCTACGCCATCTTAGCTTTTGTTAGAAGAAATAGTTCAGAATTTTCTGACCCATATACTTTAAAACTACTTTATACATCGTTAGTTCGATCTAAATTAGAATACGCTGCCTTTATTTGGAGACCTTATTATGCTAACCATATTTATCGACTAGAACGTATCCAAAAAGTTTTTATCCGGTTTGCTTTGCGTTCCTTGAACTTTTGTGAACCAGTCCCTTCTTACAAGTCAAGATGTTTGCTGTTAAATCTTAAGACCCTCGAAGTAAGGAGGACGATTTTATCTTTATTATTTATCTATGATATCATAAATGGTTATATTGATAGTTCAATCCTGTTAGAATCCATTTCAATCAACATACCTGTAAGGAATCTACGTTATAACGAGCTGTTTCATGTTGGTTTTGCCAGAACAAATTATGCTGCAAATGCTCCTGTTACTAGAGCACTTACTGAATTTGATTCAATATATAATGTTTATGGCTTAGACTTTCATTCTTCTAAAAATGTATTTAAGTCTATACTAAATTCTGTTTATACTTAATTATAATTAATTATGTTTATTTAATTGTTATTCTAGTCTGTAAGAATTCTGTTCTATTAGACTGATATAAATAAAAAAATGAAAATGAAAAATGAAAAGGCCAAAAACGGATTTTTACAGTGATAGAGAGGTCCTCGACCCTCTTAAAAGAGGTTTTGGACCCAGTTTTCGAAAAAAATTTTACTGCACGAATCGATGGGAAAAGGCCGAAAATGAATTTTGAAGGTGACAAGTGAGTTCCCCGACCCTCTTAAAAGGTTTTTTTGGACCCATTTTTCGAAAAAAATTTTGTTGCACAATTCGATGAGAAGAGACCGAAAATGGATTTTGACAGTGACAGAAGAGGTCCTCGACCCTCTTAAAAGGATTTTTTTAACCTATTTTTCGAAAAAAAATTTGTTGCACGAATCGATGGGAAAAGGCCAAAAATGGATTTTGGAAGTGACGGGGGTAGTCTCCGAACCTCCTTAACGGGTTTTCCGGAAAACATAAATTTTTAGTTGAAGGCTCTTGGTGTTTAAGCTGTGTGATATGCGTTAGGATTGCTTAAAGAATAACATATAAAACAAATCAAATGAAAAAAAGATGTTATGTTGAAGAAAATATTTTAAGAAACATTTTTACAAATTAAAATAAATATTTAAAATTTAATTAAAATTCAAAAAAAAAAAGTGTACAGTTGTTTATAGAATGTTCTATGTGTTACATACGGTTTCATGTATAATTAAATAAAATGTGCGTTACAATAAGGGTTTTAGATGTGAAGTATATAGATGGAAATCGAATAGCATTGAGATTCTTTTAGTCAATTTGTTGATTTCAACATCATACCTGCATTGAAGATTTATGATCGAATTCAAAATACGTTCCGAATAACAATCCGTCAAAAGGTATTTAAAAGATAAAATGACTTACTTTTCATTGTTTTTCTAATTTAAACAAAGATTCTTTTGTTCATTCAAAATTATACTGCACGAAAAAATTTAACCTTATTTCTTAACGATTTGTCACCAACGTTTTTATTGTGTCAGAAAAGCGTTCGTTTTTTTTTTTTTTTTTTTTTGTTCTGCATATTATTTTCATTAAGGTATCAGAGAGAAAAAAACGTACAGAGGAAGATTAACTCAGGTACACTCCATATGTAAATCGTTAACCGAGTACACTAGTAAATAAAAGCACTTGTGGGAGAAATGAATAGATTAAAAAAACTTTCATTCAATAAAGGTTTTTGAAGAAAGTTTATAAAAACTTTTATAATAAAAAATTCTTAAGAAACTTTTATTTTGAAAACTTTTTGAATAAAAGTATAAAAGTTTCAAGGTCTGGTTGAAACAATATACAGGGAACCGTGTATAAACTGGTTGATAACATCAATAAAATAAAAAAAATGTTGAAAAAAGTTGGAAGAGGTTGAAAGCTCGAAAAAAGCTGAAAGCAGTTGAAAATTTGAAAAAAAATTGAAACAGGTTGAAAAAGTCAAGTTGAAAAAATCTTGGTTAATTTAATTAAGTTGAAAGGGGTTAAAAAAGTCGAAAGAAAAAAGTTGAAATATTAAAAAAACCAACATTTCTCACGCTTATAACTTAATGTTAACATGGGAGGTGTCACGCCCGCTGACGCAATCCCACCAAAACCCATTTTATTTCAAAGCTTATAGTTACCAAAGGCTCATGATAGAAATTCTTGTCTATTTTCTTTTGTCATTTTCGTTTTGCGTTTGCGACAAACGACAAATTCTGCATCTCGACAATTTCGTTTTTCCCCTCTTGCCAACAAAAAAGAAAAAATGTCCGAAACAGTTTCTATTTCTGCATTTTCTGTAGAGGTTTGGTTTTTAAATTGGGAGCACTGTTTCTAGTAACAGTAGATTTTTCTCGATTTGTTTATAGTAGCTATTGCTCCATGATTAAGTAGGAAATAGTCTGGAAATTTACAAAATTTACTGAAATTTCAAATTTGAATTCACTCAAAACTTACATGATGTTTTGCAATTAAGAAATCAATTGAGTTATTTATTAATATGTGGAGCGAGCCTCAGGCTTATACTGATAAACCAGCAATATTTAAAGCTTTTGTTATTTTGGTAATAAGACCTCATTGCTGAATAGGTAATCGTAAGTTTGACCTTCAGACTGCGCTAAATATTGTCCTATTGCAGCGTTCATACATATGTACAAAATCATTTTTAAATGCTGAATGGCATAAATAAAATTATCAAGCTAATAAAGCCAAAATCGTTTTATATACTAAAATCACTAAAAATCGAGTTTGCTTAAAACATCAGTTTTTAAGATTTTTATTTAAATTTTTGTATCATTTGCTATGGTAATTTTGACGCAGAATTGAAATGTGGTTTTAATTAGTTTTTATCACTCCTGGCTTTTGAGATAAATTTGGTCAAATACGAGTATGTTTAAGATACTGAATTTTACTATTATCGTGCACAGGACACCAACTGCTTTGTAGCATTTCACAAAAATGTAGTGATAAAATTTATTTCATATGCATTTTTCCCCTTCCAGTTTTTGTTCTTAGAACTATGATAATTAATAAGTACAGTTAGTATCAGTGCTGATTTGGTACTGCGTCATTACTGTATATATAATGTATATATATTGGTACCCGGTCAAAACCCCAATGGTCATAGTCCCCAAAATAATTCCGCTTTTTTCGATCATAATTCCTATTCCTTTTTTGGGCTTATCACAACTTCAATTCCAAAACCCCCCCCGAAATAAAATCCTGAATACGGTGTATCATGAATCTCTAATGCCTCTAAGAAAAACTCACTGCACTTTATTTTGATCAAACATACAAATTTGGGTGAACTTGAACACTTCTGTAATCTTTATTTTTTGGGTAATTTTTCTGTATACAGCATTTTCTCTAGAGGTTTGGTTTTTAAATTTGGAACACTGTATCTAGTAACAGTTGATTTTTCTCAGTATGTATAGTTATTGCACCATGACTAAGTCTGGAAATTTACAAAATTTACTGAAATTTCAACTTTAAATTCACTCAAAACTTACATGATTTTTTGCAATTAAGAAATCAATTGGGTTATTTATTGTGTCAATATGTGGAGCCTCAAGCTTAAACTGATAAACCAGCAATATTTAAAGCTCTCATAAAGGCCTCATTCCGGAATAGACAATCGTAAGATTGACCTTCAGACTGCGATAAATATTGGCCTATTGCGGCGCTCATATGTTCAAAATCCTATTTAAATGCTGAATGGCATAGATAAAATTATCTAGCTAATAAAGCCAAAATCGGGTAATTTAACAATTGTATGTGAATTATTTCAATTCGAAAATCTGAGTCTAAAAAAATATCCTATAGAATCAGCTCAGCACTGTGTGAAACGGTAGATCAAGGGGGAAGATTAGAGTCATGATTAATTCAGATTAAGATTTAAGTCCTATCGTTGGCTCTTTATACTAAAATCACATTTTTCTTAAAAAATTCGGATTTGCTTGAAACATCAGTTTTTAATTAATGAAGTAAATTCCTTTCGACCTTTTGGTATTAAATGTTCTTTGTTTTTATTCTCGCTGTAGGTCAATACATAAAAGATTTTTAGATTTTTATATATTTTTTTTATTATTATTTTCTATATTTCGACTTTATTTTAAAGTCATCTTCAGGAAACTGCAAACAAAAAATACACAGCAATAATTAATATTTTTTACAATATTCGTGTTGCGGATTCATACCAAAAATAGGAGCAAGCAAATTTGCAACCCTACAATTATTTGTAATTCTTTTGTTTACATTTTTCTCTTTTGACTGCTACAGAAAAACCGACACCGACAGCTGCGCTGCTAGCAGTTGAGTTGTAAAAAGTTCGTCTCAGCGATCAGTTCATCTCATTGTTCGTCTCAAATTTACAGTCCATTTTTCTTTTGCCTCATTTAACTTACAATTAAATGATAGTTAGTTTTAAATTTAGCTTTAAGAGTTTTATAATTAAATAAAATAAATTCAACCTAAATACGGATTCGTCTCATTCCAAAACATTTTGGTCATTTCGAGCCAGATTAAGCAAAAGAATTTGCAGTGCAAAAAATTGAAAAACAATTGAGTGGCGTGATTTCAATTTGGAACAACAAAAACAACTTGCGGTATGCAGAAGCAGTAAAGTGGTGTGACTTTGTTTTTCTCAAAGTCGTACGGTGCAACGGCAGATTGACAAAAAACCATATTCTTTGTTCAAGGTCAAAATTAAATTCTTACGCGTGGCACTTTTCAAGGTGAACTTTTGTTCCGTTTATTTTTTTTCAAGGTGACACTGCAAGAGCACAGTTTCAATTTTGAAGTGCGTTTTGATTCAATTAAAACAACGGCAAGCGCATTCTCAATTTTTATTTGAAAATAAAATCGGCGTGTCATTTTACTTAATCTTTAAAAGATTTTTCTCAATTCAATTTTCGGATAAAATATAACGACTCGATTTTAAATAATTTTGCGCATCACATAATGGTGAACGAAAATGAAAAGTCATCATCTACAAGCCGCTTCTCACCGGTAGTGCTCATTGTTCCAGAACAAGCATCGTCTCGCTGTAATTCACCAACACGGTTGCCAGCTGAGTTAACGCTCAAGATACGCTCACAAATGGGGCGATTGGAAACACTCAGAAGTATATATGACACTTTGCCCACCTCACAAGAACACACCACATTAGTGGATGTGAATACATTGATAGCTCAAGTGGAAGAGTTGCACATTACATTTCAAAAGGAGCACTCATATCTAGAAGGGGTATGGCCTCAGGCGTTTCTGGAGCATGAATATTTCACTGATGGACAGCATCAAGTTGAAGCTCAATTGGTTCTCACTACTAAGCTTGCATTAAATCGACTCAAGCAATCATTCACCAGAGCCGTGCAATCATTGAACGAATTGGATTCGATCTCACGTTTTCAGAGCAAGCTCCCTGATATTCCATTGCCCAAGTTTGAAGGAGATTATCAGTCTTGGTTTGCATTTTGCCAACTTATTAACCAGCTCATTTTAAAGAATCACCGGTTGACAAATGTTGAAAAACTTCATTATTTAAGAAGTTGTATGAGCGGGGCACCTGCAAAACTCATCAATGTGTTGCCACTCACCGGTGAATCTCTACAAGCTTCTTGGGAGCTTCTCACAGCTAAATATGAGAACAAAAGGACAATAATTTCATCTCATTAGAAAAGTTTATATCTATAGTGACGGAAGCAAACAAAGCCCTACACTCATTAGGTATGGCTGAAAGTATGTAGGATTGCCTTTTAGTTCATCATGTGCCAAGATTTTTGGATCAAGAGACCAGAAAAGCATGGTAAACCTACCTAGGATCGTCTCAAGGTTATCCAAAGTTTACTCAGCTTGAAAGTTTTCTCACTTCAAGAGCCAGGGCGCTCGAACGCATTGAAGCAGCACCAGCTCCACCAGTCATCTCATCCAAGGCGCCTCAAAAGAAAGCAACGTCTTATAATGTGATTTCTAAACCAATTTCTACTGTCAACTCATCGAAACCAGAGCCATATCCTTGCGATATTTGTCATCAACAACATTTCATTGTAAGCTGCTCTCAGTTTAGAGATTTATCACCAACTCAACGAAAGAAAGCGGCAGTCAAGCACAGGCTTTGTTTCAATTGTCTGGGTAGGTATAACGCTCGATTTTGCTGATCATCACTCAGTTGTAAAACCTGTTTTGGAATACATCACACAATGCTTCATGATACATAATCTACAATCTACAAGTTTGTAGTCACCAAGACCGTCAACATCCCAGACAACTCAATGAGAAACAAGTGCAGTCGTCAGCAAATCAAGTGTTATTTCATCATCGCACTCAACTTTGCTTGCGCCTGCAGTAGTATATGTCAACTCAACAGTCACTTCTCATAAGGTAAAAGCTCTCATTGATCAAGGGTCAGAACTTTCATTCGTTTCAGAGAATCTCATTAAGCAACTCAACATCCGACGTCATCACTCATCAGTCTCAATCATTGGGATTGGGGGCAAAAAAGCAACTCAAACTTGTGGTGTCGTTACTCCCACTCTTCATTCCACAAACTCAAAATCTAAAGTCATCATGCATGCGCATATTCTGAAGACGTTAACCACAATTTTGCCATCATTTGAAACTACTCATCAGACTTGGCCTCATATTGAAAAATTAAAATTGGCAGATTCTGAATTTCTCATTCCTCGTGCGATTGACATCATTATTGGTGCTGACTCATATGGACAAATTATAATGCCCAACATCTTAAAATACTCACCACAAGCACCAATTGCACAACTATCAATTTTTGGATGGTTGGTTCTTGGTCCAGTCCATTCCACTGGTAATAAAACAGCTACGTCTCATCATATTCAATTACAAGAAAATGATGTAGGTCTTCAAGAGCTATTAACAAAATTTTGGGTTCAGGAAGAAGTGCCTATTGAATCTAGTACTCAATTAACATCTGAAGAACAAGAATGCGAAAAACATTTTAAAAGGACTCACTCACGCGACTCGTCAGGTCGCTACATCGTACGAATTCCACTTAAAAAATCTACCAATCATTTGGGTAACTCATACAGAACTGCTCATCAGTGCCTTAAGCGAATTCTCAGACGACTCAACAAAGACGAAGAATATCAGAAACTATACACAATTTTTATGAAGGAATATGAGGACTTAGGTCACATGCAAGCGGTCCACTCATCAAGCTCACCTCACCTCATCAAGCAACATTTGTCTGTATCTGATGCATTGCCTGGCGAGATGACCTTAGCACATGATGCTCCGGCATCAGGAAGGTTGAGGGTCTCGTTAAGTGAGTCATCATCGCAGTGTCGTTCTCATCACCATATTACCTTCCACATCATGGGGTTCTTAGACCTGACAGTACAACTACAAAGCTGCGTGTCGTCTTCAATGGATCAAGCCCTAGCTCATCTGGATTATCTGTTAATGATTTAATGCACACTGGGCCGAATTTGTTGCTCAACATTACAGACGTTATAATTTGGCTTCGCTGTCATCGACACATTTTCTCCACTGATATTACGAAAATGTACCGTCAAATAAAGGTGCATCACTCAGATTGGGAGCTACAACGAATTTTGTGGGTAGACGAAAATCTTAACGAAACACCATATCACCTTACCACTGTCACGTACGGCACAAAAGCAGCTCCATTTCTGGCAGTGAGGGCACTTATTCAATTAGCTGAAGATGAGGGACATCATTACTCACTGGCTGTTCCATCGATAGCACATGGAAGATATGTTGATGATATATTTGGTGGAGCAGATACAGCTGATCAACTCATTGATCATCAGCTCAAAAATCTTTGCAGTGCGGGTGGATTTTCACTTGCAAAATGGCACTCAACAGACCCTGATCTACTCATCGCTATTTCATCAGCTGAATCAATTAATTCAGCAGTCTCATTCGACGATTGCACAACCAAAATTCTTGGATTAAAATGGTCAACTCAACAAGATACATTTACATTCTCAACAGTGTCAGCGTCTCAACAGGTCAAACTCACCAAACGCCTCATTTTATCAGAAGCGGCACAAATTTTCGATCCACTTGGTTTTCTCTCACCGGTTATAATCAGAGCAAAGATGCTATAACAAGAGCTTTGGTTACATACACTCAATTGGGATGATCTACTGCCATCTCAAGTAAACTCAAGATGGCTCAAGATCAGACAAGATCTCACAGGCCTGACCAGGTGGCTTTTTACTAGTCGCAACTCAACAGTGGAACTACACGGCTTTTCTGATGCCTCACAATTTGCTATGGCTGCAGTTATTTACATTGTTGTTGACTCACCATCGTCCACAGGCACCAAGGTTACTCTCTTATGCTCAAAAACTAAGGTAGCTCCACTCAAACGACTCACTATCCCGAGGTTAGAACTCACAGCAGCGCTGCTACTCGCCAAACTCATGAAGTATGTCCAAGCCACACTTAAAATGGACATTGAAAGCACTCATTTGTGGACAGATTCTCAAGTTACACTCACGTGGATCAGCACTCACTCTTCTCGCTGGAAAGAATACGTAAAAAACAGGGTATCACAAATCAAGAACTATCATCGACTGCTCAATGGAGGTATGTTCCGGGCACCGGCAACCCAGCTGACTGTGCATCTCGAGGCGTTACAACTAATCAATTGGAGAATCATAAACTATGGTGGACGGGACCACCATTGCTCACCAAATCCAAACATTTATGACCAGCTCAACCAAAGGAACCTGACAAGCAATACACTCAAGAGGCTCGTTCAGGAAAACCTCTTTGCATGACTATCTCAAAAGTTGATTATCATTGGGATCTCATATACAAGTATTTATCATTCAAAAAGTTACTCAGAATCACCGCATTTTGCTACAAATTTTTGTCGGGGTTACGGAAAGAGTCTAACTCAACACTTGGGGTACTCATAGAAAAAGCAAAATTATTCTGGGTCAAAGCAACTCAATCAACATATTTCTCAAATGAACTCAAAACTATCAGCTCACGCAATCATCTACCAGCTACTCATGTATATAATCGGCTCACCGCATTTATTGATCACGAAGGAGTATTACGCGTCGGAGGACGTCTTGAAAATTCATCCCTCACATATGAAGCCAAGCACCCAGCTATATTGCCTAAAAACTCTAGGTTGTCCGATCTCATCATAGACGAAGCTCACAAACGTACTTTTCATGGAGGAACTCAACTCACGCTGGCTCATATCAGACAATCTTATTGGAGAATTGGAGGAAGAATCGTTGTCAAATCACATACTCTACGGTGTGTGGTGTGTGCTCGTCAAATGGGGATTCGTGCTCAGCAACTGATGGGCCAACTACCTCTCTCTAGAGTCACACCCGCACGAGCCTTTTCTCATACAGGCATTGACTACGCTGGACCACTTACTATCAAAATATGGAAAGGCCGATGTTCAAAGACACAAAAAGGTTGGATATGTGTGTTTGTTTGCATGACAACGTCAGCAGTACACATGGAAGCTGTAACAGATTACTCTACTGATGGTTTCATTGCAACGTACCGGTGTTTTACTGCAAGGCGTGGTATCCCTCACATGCTATACTCAGATTGCGGAACTAATTTTCTCGGCGCTGATGTCACACTTCGAAAGTTGTTCATTCAAAGCTCTCAGGAACATAAGCTTATAATCTCAATGATTGCTGACGATAAAACTTACTGGTCATTTAACCCACCTGCGGCGCCACACATGGGTGGCAAATGGGAAGCTGTTGTTAAGTCAATGAAATTTCACCTGCGACGTACATTGGGCGAAACACTGCTCACCTTTGAGGAGCTTACTACACTGCTTGCCCAGATCGAGGCTATTCTCAACTCAAGGCCATTAGAACCACTCACCGATGATCCAGACGATATCTCAGTACTCACCCCAGGATATTTTTTAATTGGGAGCACGCTCACTACCATTCCAGAGCCATCACTACATGGCCTAGCGGTCTCGCGACTTTCACTATGGCAATTTATTCAGCAACGATTGCAACAGTTTTGGACTCAATGGTCAGCTCACTATTTGCAACATCAACAAGCGATCTCAAAATGGCACCACCCATCCAATAACATTTAAGTGGGTTCACTAGCTCTCATCACTGACGAAAGACTACCACCAAGCAAATGGCTTCTTGCTCGTGTTATCAAACTACTACCAGGAAAAGATGGCCTCACAAGGGTGGTTCAACTCAAGACTGCAACAACAACTCTCACAAGATCTATCATAAAGTTAGCAATTCTTCCTGTTTCAAGCAACACGACTACTCACCTTGAGGAAAATTTATCATCAATCGCCATTGCTGATGGCGGGGAGAATGTTGCGCATTCATACCAAAAATAGGAGCAAGCAAAATTGCAACCCTACAATTATTTGTAATTCTTTTGTTTACATTTTTCTCTTTTGACTGCTACAGAAATACCGACAGCGACAGCTGCGCTGCTAGCAGTTGAGTTGTACAAAGTTCGTCTCAGCGATCGGTTCATCTCATTGTACGTCTCAAATTTACAGTCCATTTTTCTTTTGTCTCATTTAACTTACAATTAAATGATAGTTAGTTTTAAATTTAACTTTAAGAGTTTTATAATTAAATAAAATAAATTCAACCTAAATACGGATTCGTCTCATTCCCAAAAAATTCGTAAGAAAAATATGCTAACATTAACATAAATGAAAAATTAAAATTCAAATTAACATGAAAAAAAATTTTTTAAAAACAACATAAAACATCTTTATTATGACATAAAATTCAGACATCAACTAATTTTATTGTTTTCTATTTTCTTATCAAATACCTATAATTGTGTGCAACACTCTCAGTATCTGTTTTAAAGTTAATTCTTTGCTCTTGTGTGATGTTGATGATGTGGAGCTTTTCTAATGTTAGTCTTTTTTTGTAGTTAGACTCTTGTTGCAGTGTGTTAACGTTAGGTTTGTTCCTACCAGATTTTGTGGTAAAAATTGAAAAGTGTCATATCGCGATTTTCGAGAGAGTAAAATCTGAAATTCCTCTGACTACTCGAATCACCACATTTCTGGCAGGAACAGAAAAATGGGTAAAAAATTAAAGCTTTCAAAAAGTTGCGCGTATTTTAGTAAACAAACAATGGCAGAGTTTAGGAGCTAAAGGTAGCCGTCTAGAATGCAAGGCGTGTGAAGTATTTTCGAGATTATTATTGAAATAACTCAAAAAGTAAATGACCGATTTTAAAGTTTTCTACCTGATTTTTATAGCTTTATAAATTATCGTGAACTTTGATTTATTTTAAATGCATAAAGTGCATTTTAAAATGCTTAGTTTAAGAATAAGAGGTTGGGCGTAAAGTAAATTTTTACCAAATTTATTTTACATTTTGAGTTAAAGAGTTTTGTTATATTATTTCTACTGAACTCTACTTATAGCAGAAAAAAATGTATGTGTTTATAAACAAAGCATAAAAATAAACAATAAAGTTGCAGTTTTTTGCCGAAAAGTAATTAAGTTTAAATTTTGTGTTCCCATTTGATTATTCAATTTATTTTATGTGAGTATTAAAAGTGCAATTATTAAAGTGCTATTTGAAAAACGTAAAAACATTTTACTTAAATTCTGAAGTGTACATTAAATTGCATATTATTAAAAAGTTTTTAATTTGTTTGATGGAATTGTAAAAACAAAAAAAAGATTGGACCAACTTAGATTTAGCGACGCTTCCAATTCCTTATGTTGAAACTGCGCACTTCGAAAAACAATATTTTAGAAATAATTATCTGGCTGATTACCGTAAAATCATTTAGGTGACATTGAACTTTACGATTCCTTTTCAATAAAATATCGCTCAGCTATTTAATTAAAAAAATGAGCATTTACGAAAACATGTTTGGATTTCAAGCTTTTTGTTATGTTGCTCCTTAACACAACCTTATAAGAAGTGAAAAAAAATCAATGCTGAAAATTATTTTATATGGAAAGTATTTGACAGGTATAATTCAGACAGGAAATTTAATTTCCCTCGCTTGTGAAAGGTGAGGCTCCAGTCTCGTTGCCTACGATTTCGACAGTCTTCAAGTTTTAGCCACAAGAAATTTATCTGGATGAAAATTAAAACTTATTTTTAGGAGGGGAAGTGATCAACTATTTCTTACTCTCATTTTTTCTCTCTCAAACACCACATTTTTTCTGGCAGGAACGCTTTTTGTAGTAAAACTTTATAAATATTTACCTATTTTTTCTGGCAGGAACAAACCTGTTGTCAATGTCAGCTGTGTGTCCTAGTCTTGCACAGTGAGCTTCTAATGCAGTCTTATGGTTAGATTGATGCCGTAACCTTTGTTCCGATCTGTGTGCCGACATTCTTGTTTTTAATTTATTTTTAGTAGTCCCTTCATATACCATATTGCACTTTGTTTTTACACCTCCACCGCATGGGATTTTGTAAATAATGTTTGATTTGTCATTATTTTCAATTTTAGTTTTTGTATTACTGTAATATTGTCTAATTGTGCTTATAATTATTTTGTATCTTTCTTTGTCGCATATATCAGATCTTTGTAGAGTCTGTCAGTTAGTTGAGGTACGTATGTATGTATGTCATCGATTTATAAATTACTTCTGCTTTTCTTTTTTCTGTATTTCGTTGTTTGTAACATCTTTTTATCTTTTGGGCGGTATTTCTTATAATATTTCGTAGATGCTTCGAGTTATAATTGATCAGCCGTCCAGAGGCAGTAGGCTTTTGATACAAGTCAATCTTTAAAACGTTGTTTTTCCTAATCACTACTGTGTCAAGATAAGCAAGAGCTCCATTTTCCTCCTCTTCCTTGGTGAACTTAATGTTCATGTGAAAATTGTTCAGTCCTTTTAGCGTCATTTTTATTGCATCTGCCCGCATAATTGCAAAACGATCGTCTACATATATAGTTAAAAACCTTCAATTTTTCAGTTCTAATTTATAAGTTTTTAAGATATTTTTTTTTAATTTTTGTTTCATTTTCTATGGTAATTTTGACGCTGCATTGAAATGTGGTTTAATTAGTTCTTATCACACCTGGCTTTTGAGATAAATCTGGTCAAATGTGAGTATGACAAAGACACTGAATTTTACTATTATCGTGCACAGGACACCAACTGCTTTGAAGCATTTCACAAAAATGTAGTGATAAATTTGAAATGAAAATTTTATTTTTCCCTTGCAGTTTTTGTTGCTCTAAGGATTATGACCGTAAATAAGTATACTTAGTATGTTTCAGTGCTGTTTTTGTATGTATTTGGTATTGTGTCATTACAGTTTTGAATATATTTGGCTGTAACATTATATTGGTACCCGGTCATAACACCAATGGTCATAGTCCCCAAAACAATTTTGGGCCTTATATCCACTTTTTTCGGTCAAAGTCTATATTTCTTTTTTGGGCTTATCACTACTCAATTCCAAAAACCCTCCAAAATAAAATGCTGGATACGGCCTTGGCGGCGACTATGCCGTTTTGTTAAAAACACCTTTATTGCACATGCTCTACAATTCTGAAACTTCACGAGTACTCCTAACATTTTATTAATTTTATATTTTCATATGAATGGTTTTACCTGATCAGTTTGAGAGATGTCATCATTTTGTACAGTTTGAGGCAAACAATTTTAAATTTTCATACAATTTATATAGGGGTACCTCTGGGAAAAGTGTTTTTTTTTTTGTCACGCACAGAAGGGTTTAAGAAAGAGAGCTATTCTTTCTCAACATCCTAAAAGGTTATTAACACATATAAAAAAAATAACAGTTTTAAAAAAGAAAATGGTCAAAATTTCAGAAAAATGTAGATTAAATTTGAAAAATTAATTTATCATTATTGTATATAGCTCATTGATTTGTTATTCTTATGACGCCCATATATTTGACATCGATGCACGGATTCCCAACTTATAGTGTTTTTACAAAAGCTGTTTCCGTAACTTCCGATGACTGTATCTCCTAACTAGATCCGAGTTACTCTTTTTTGTTTTTTTTGCTTTTATCCCCCTATTACCACAAAATTATGCAATGGGAGCTAAAGTAAACCTATTCCATAATAAGAAGTAAAAATGCTGCGTCTGGTGCTGCTACTGTTAAGGATTGTGGCGAAAACGAGAGTCTGCCGACGTTCGTCTGCTTATTAGAGTAGGTGGCCAAATAAAAAATAGAGCACCGTCTAAAATAATATAAAATAGTTACAATAAAAAATTAATAATTAGCGCAACTATTTCGCGATATGGTAGATGAGGAAAATAAAACTGCGCGTGCCAATTCCTTTCAATTGAAACCGGACAATTATTTAATTGCAAAAACTCATTTATCAAAAAATGTTTCGATATTAAACTTCTTGATATGTTGTGCCTTCTAAAGCAACTTTGTAAAAAGTGAAAAAAAAAAACAAGTTAAGGTGTTATCTTCGGCAAGGCCGAAACTCACGTACCCTACAATGTTTAATAAGTCGAAAAAATGTGAAATGTAAAAAAGGTTTAGCGGATGAAAAATGTTGAAACAGTTGTAAAAGATTGAAAAAGTCGTTAAAATATGGAAACCATTGAAGAAAGTTGAAAGAAATTCAAAATGTCGAAAAAAAGCTTAAAAATGTCGAAATAATATGAAAATGTCTAAAAAAGTTGAAAGAAGTTAAGAAATGATAAAACAATTCAAAATCGCTGAAAAAGTCTTAAAAATAAAGAATGTAATGAAGAAAAATGAAAGAAGTTGAAAAAGTCAAACGAATACATATGGGATATATTGGAAAAATTTAAAAGTCAAAAGAATATGGAAAATATTGAAAAAAATCGAATGAAAACTAAGAAATTTAAATGTGCCACTCCCACTTTTCCAATTCCGCCTACTTTTGGGTTACTAAATTATATTCGTCATTGACATCCACATACCAAATCTTAGCCGTAATTAGTCTTAAAATTTAGGGCGGTAACACATCCACTGGTGTAATACAGTCCGATTTTTATCCAAAAATAGCTTTTTATAACAAACACTCTTTCACCAAATTTTAGTCTGATTGATCACATATTTTGAAAGATATGCCACTTAAGATATTTTACTTGATGGGGAGTGCCACGCCCACTGGTGCTATTTGTGGGTGACTTTTAATTCAGGTATACCTTTTAGCATGTAAACCACCTAAATTAAATTTCATACCAATTTTTGCAATAGTTTAATCAATATAACGATTGCAACTTTATGGTAATATAGGAGGTGCCACGCCCACTACTGCAATCTCGTCAATTTTCATTTAATTTCAAAGCCCATAGTAGCCGACACCTCTAAGCCAAATTTTATAAAGATTACTCTCATAGGACACTAACTATAATGGTAAAGGTTTTTTGGTTGTATGGGAGGTGCCCACGTCCACATGCCCACATGCTCCATTGCACCAAACTTTTGCAAAAACATACCTTCTGGCAAGTATGTCTGCCTAACGATTACGTTGTTAGCTCTCTAAATATAACGTTTATAAATATTGTGAGCTGTGCCACGCCCTTCATCGAGTTTTTTTAGTAAAGTGGCAGAGCTCTTGGTAATGACTGCTTTCAGTGGCATCATCTCTAAAATTTGAATAAAAATCGTTTTAGTCACTTTTGAGATATATGGAATCAAAATTTTTAACTGTTGAAAAGAGCAACGCCCTCTTTTACGATTCCGCCCACTTTTATCACAATCCAAGATATATTTGTAATGTACCCGTTTACCAAATTTCATTACAATATCTTACACGGCTTACGAGATATGGTGGAATAAAGGTTAAAATTTAGGGCTGTGCCACGCCCCTATAGGAAGCTTTGAAACTTGAAACCTAGCCTAATCCTAATCTTGTTCACATGTGCATAAAATCACCAAGTCTCATCAAAATCGCTGTAACTTTTTTCATAATCGGCCTGGGTAAATATACATAAAGTATGGGCGGTAGGCGGGCAGTGAACCGATTTCGCCCATTTTCAATAGCAAGATGTCTGCAAGAAGATGTGGCCTGTGTGTGAAAGTTTCATTCAATTAGCTTTCTTGGTTTTCCCGATAACAGACAGACAGACAGACGGACAAACGGACAGACAGACGGACATCGCTAAATCAACTCAGGTGGTGACGCGGATTAAGAATATATATACTTTTCCATACCTGCCACGCCTCCTTCTATGTGTTACAAACGGAAGGACAAAGTGAATATACCCTCGGTTTAGGGTATAATTAAGTACTGAAAAATATTTTATAAGCAAAGTATTGGCCATAAACTTTTGAAACAGATAAAAATGTTTCCCTCGGCTTACAGTCTTCAAGTTTTATCCACAAGAATTTGTCTGGGTAAAAAAAAGTAAATTTTTTAAAAGGGAAATGATCAGCTGTTTTTTACTCTCTTGACTGGAACACATCAATAATCGCATCTTGATTTGTTCAAAAAAATGCTAATATTAATTTTTGAAACGAAAGATTTTATGGATTATGATAACTCCTAAGTAATAATAAGTAATTGATATTATTTTTTTTTTTTTTCAGTTCTTTTGGAGACGAAGAAATTTTATGGCCAAGCCATTGCTAAAGGAAGCCAATATCGGAGCCATTATTTTAGAAAATCCGTTCTATGGAGTTCGAAAACCTGAGGACCAAGTGTAAAAAAAGATCAATTTTCTTTAAAACAATGACTCTAGCAATGTGGTAATATAAATATATTTAGGTATACATAGTTCAAGTTACAACAATCATGAATTTAATCTGTTATGGTAAGTGTTGATATAGTGCCAACTCATTGAATTATTTCTATAGTTATGTTAGAACAAGAAAATTAGAAACGAAAAAATAAATGAATGACCCCCACTTCGGCTATTCGCTCGTAAAATAAACTATTTGAGATGAAATCAAAATATGGATTGTGTATAGAAACGGTTTTAAAATTTTTGAAAAAGGTTCAAAAACTTTTTTATAAGAGTAACTTAATATATAAAATATGAAAAAAAAAAAAATTATTGATATAATCGTTGTAGTTGGAAAATTCTACATAAATTCGTTTTTTTATAATTCTTACCGAATTAAGAATTCTTAAATCTTTGGTTTTCTTAAATTGAAAAAATATAGCTTTGCACTAAAATGGACCCATACTAATTTTTGTTTTTTGCGAAGGAGTTGTTTTGAAAATTGTCATTACAACAATAATCAATTGTTTGGTTTTGTAGCAGCTTTTAATATATAAATTAAATGATAACATGAAAATAATTCATGTTAAACCTTACAAATTGATTAGTTGCTTTATTTTAAATGTATTAAAATGTTTTTGTGTACAGAGTTCAAACTTTTTTGAGAACTCCTTATTTTTACTATTGATACCAGCTGTACTAAAATTCCGACTGGAAGACTTACAACTAGCAGAGACGACATACTCATCAGAATTATCAGAAAGTGGCCAAAAGAACAAAACACCCGAAATCACTTTGAAATCAATATGAACTGGTCTAAAAATTTCTCGGTTCATTCAGTAAAAAGTCGTTTGAGAGAAGCAGAACTTTTTGGCCTAAAAACTGTTGCTTCGACCGGCCAATAAGAATAAATGTTTGGGTCGAAAGGCCTCAATCCTAGATAGAAGAACTCTTTGCAATGACGAATTGATGTTTGAGCTTTTTGTTACAAGAAGACGAATCTTAGTCCAACGTCGTGATAGAGAAGAAAGGCTGTCGCATTGTGTAGTGCCTACGGTGAAGCATGGTGGGTCCGTTATGGTTTTTAGATGTTTTTTGTTTTTCAAATAGAGTTTGAAATTTGGTGTACATTGAAGGTACAGGTTAAAATAGGACTACCAACTCATTTTAAAACAATATCCTCTTTAGAACCGTCTACACTTAACTTAATTGAAGAAAAATATATAATGCATCAGGACAACGACCTCCAGCACATTTCAAAACTATGTAGGGGTCCCAAAAAAAAACAAGAAAGCGAACATGTTTTCATAAGCTGGCTAGCGCTATCGGCGGCAAAGGTACTTCTTCAAAAGAAATGAGATGGAGCACATTGTAGGATTGCTGGAGCTCTATACCTCAAGATATAACCCAAAAATTAATTTGTAAATTAACCGTGTATGGCTCGGCTAGTTAAAAGAGAGTGCAATACATAAATTACTTAGCATAAAATACAAAAAGAAAACTCGTTTTAAATAAATTGTCGATGTGTATTTTTATAGAGAGGGTATATTCACTTTGTCATTTCGTTTGTAGCGCATAGAAAGGGGCGTGACAGGTATAGAAAAGTAGATATATTTTTGATCAGCGTCACCACCTCAGTCGATTTAACTATGGTCTGTTGAAATCACGTTTATGGGAAAACGAAGAAAGCTAATTCAATGAAATTTGGCACACATATCACACCTTCTCACAAGATTTTTCGGATTGAAAATGGGCGAAATCGGTTCACGGATTCAACTCCCGCTCATACTCATGTATACATGCCCAAACTTATTTCGAAAAAAGTTGCAGCGGTTTTGATTGATCTTGGTGATTTCGGGCACATGCAAACCAAATTAGAATTGGGCTTGGTTTCAAGCTATCAAAGGCTCTTAAATGGGGGTGGCATAGCCCTAAATTTTAACTGTCATAACGCCATATCTCATAAGCCATGCAATATATTGCGATGAAATTTGGTAAATGGATACAGCTCATGTATGTCTTGAATCGTACCAAAAGTGGTCGAAATGGCGTGTCACTTTTTAACAATTGAAAATTTTGATTCCGTATAACTTGAAATTGGCACTCCGATTTTCATAAAAATTTTACAAATGATACCACTGAAAGCATACAAGCTAAGTCAGTATACTGGCAAAACTCGTTGAAGGGCGTGGTACAGCCCAAAATATTTATAAAACCTTTGGTGTAGAGGTGTTGATATTAAATAAAATTCGACAGAATTGAATCAGGTGGCGTGGCACCTCTACATAAAGTATTGATCTGAAATTTAATGTAAGTAGATTATTTGCTATAATGTTTATCTGAATCAAAAGCGTACGAAATAGCACCAGTGGGCGTGGCTGCTCCCATATGAGTAAAGTACCTTAAATGGCATACCTATCGAAATATATGAAAAATCATACTAAAATTTGGTTTAAGAATGTTGTTCACTGAAAGCTATTTCTGAACCATAATCAAACTGGATTGTACCAGTGGGTGTGTCACCGACCTAATTTTTAAGACTAATTACGGCATATATCGCAAACTATACAAGCTGTTATGCTTAAATTTCACTTGTTATGCTTAAATTTCACGAATATAATTTTTTGAACCAAAGGTGGTCAAAATTGGAGAAGTGGTTGTGGCATATACCAACTTTTTCATTTCTATTCGATTTTTTCAACATTTTTCATATTTTTTTCAACCTCTTTCAACTTTTCAGCAATTTTGAATACTTCGACATACATATTTTAATCTCTATCAACTTTTTCTGGGTTTTTCAACTGCTTTCAAATTTTTTCAACATTTTCCATTTTTTCGACATCTTCAATTTGTATCAACTTTCTTCAAAGTTATCCATATTTTTTACACTTTTTCAACTGTTCCAATACTTTTCAACCTTTAACATTTTACATTTTTTTTTCGACTTATTCAATCTCTTCAGCGTTTTTTTAACTTTTATTTAAAATGCAATTTCAATGCAGTGTCGGGTATGTGAGTTTGGCCTGGACGAAAATAACACGTTACTAGCTTAAAGTTCATTTTGTTCTTGCACTTCTTTTGAGCCAATAAGTGGTGAATATTTAAATCCTTTGAGGAAACTTGTACCGGTCTTATACTTTTACGCTGCAGTGCATGTCGGCTCATCAGAAACCAGTTTTAACTGTTGATGGGGACAGGCGCGGATCTAGAATTTTTTTCCGGAGGGGGTCACAGGATAGAAAAAAATCAAAAATAACAAAAATAACAAGAATAACCAAATAAACAAAGCAAGCCGAATTTCTTCAATGAATAAAAACAAAGCCAGAATAACTTTATGCAAAAACTTGTCCAATTTGTTTTACTTGAAAATTCATTACATGTATATATAAATTTATTGTTTATATAAAATTATAAACTTTTTTTATATAAAAAATGTACTCTTAAAACTAAGAAATGTCTTAGCTGATGAATGTTTTTATTTCGAATTTTCTTCTGAAACGTTTCCTCGTGTGTTTTCAAATGACTTGGCGCCTTTTATGGCAGCGTGGCTAACTTTACAGTTTGCAATCAAAACATTGAAAGCACAACTAGCGTTTAAAAACTTACGAAAGTTTTCACTACTTCTGCTGCTGCTTAAACTTGTGCTTGCGAAAACGAAACAGTCGCAGTCCAAGTAGATGCAGAAACTTGAAGTTGGTAAACTACAAAGCAACTTGTGCTTGCAAAAAAACGAAAAGTTGAAGTCATAGCAGAAGCTAAAAATTGTCGTTGATAAATTGCAAAGCACTTCGGCAATCAACGACTTCGGCATTTTTCGTTTTGCTTGACTGAAACTGTTGACGAAAACGCAAGTTGAAGCAACAGCAGGATTTCAATAGCAGCAGTCTCATGCTTTTTCCTTTTTGCTTATTTTTAATTTTTTTGTTTTGATCTTATCGTCTATATGTAGGAGGAAAAACTGAATAAGTTTTTAAGTATTGTTTTTATCATAAAACTTATATTTATTGTGTTTTATTTATTATAAAAAAATATAAAGAGAATAAATTTCAAATTTATTAAAAGACTAGTAGATGCCCGCGACTTTGTGCGCGTAGCCTGTTTTTCTGCGAAGGCAAACAATTTACTTTTTTTAAATAGAACTACAGTCAATTTTGGATTCTTCTTCACAGATCTAGAGTTCTTGTTGTTTTCTCTTCCATAAATATTCCATTGCATTGCCATGTGAAAGACAAAAACAAAGCACACACACAAACTAACACATTCAATTAGCCTAGTACACATTTTTAAAATAGGATTTCATGCAGTTCACTTCGATGTGGACGATCGTAAATTGTTCTGCAATTGATGTTTGATGGCATGCACGAAAATGTGAAGGCAAAGCAATATTGACAGTCACACATGTTGTCAAGCCATTTAGGACAGCATGTGTGTTTTCTATGTGTGAACGTACTGTAATTTTTTTTTCATTGTTCACAAATTCCGCGTTGCTGCGTTGACAAATTGAGAATGAGAGCGAGAGCGAGAGTAAAATTTGAATGTTCTCTTCCATTGCATTGCCATATAAAAACAAAACGCACACACACTAACTAACACACTAACTTGCCATTAAACGATTTGTTATGCTTACATGCTTCTTTCTGTTTGAAATTCATTTTTTTAACAATTTTAAAACTTTAATATTTTGATACTTAACAGGAATATCGTGATAATTTTAATTCTATGTTGGGACCAAGCGTCTAAAAAAGATGACTAAAAAAATTTGATCAAAATTGATTCAGTAGATTTTGCGTGAATCCAGTTCATCGAAAACGGCTATCATTTTATTTATATAGATGAGCATGAGTTTTTGAAAAGCGCAGTTGGCTTTTTGGTGCTGATTCTTTTTAATTACACTAGCCTACAAAATAACAAAACTTTTTTGTGATCTTTAAACAAATGATCATCTTACTAACTTGCTTGCCGAAAATGTCAATTATAGGCAATTTTTTCATTGTGCATTTATTTGAGGGACACTATATTTTTATGAGTACACTTAACTATAAAAGCGACGTTTATAATCCCACATATTTTTCAAACAAGGGCTAACTGTAAATTTGGTTTATATAATCGCGTTCAGTGACCTCGAATAAGTTGAGTAAACATATTGAAAAGTCCAACACGTTTTTCTTTTCGTTTTTTGATTTGGTCGCGGTAGATTTTGAATTTCATTTTGCTTACTCGGCGTCATTATACAAAGAAATCGATACTGTTCTGTTGCACATATGTAAAAGACTAAAAGAAAAAATGTGATCTGTTTGCTTCAAATTCAAAATCCACCTTGCTTCAAGTATAGCTACAATCCAAATATAGAAAAAATAATAAAAAAGTCAGTCTTGTTTAAGAAAATTAGTTAAATTTGTTGATTTAGTCAATTTTTGATTCCAATTTTTTCAGAGTGCAAAAATATAAGTTAATTTTGGTCGTTTGGTTAGTTTCAGGTTTTTAAGTTTGCAAAAACTAGATTTTGTTCGTTTGTTTTTTTGTTTTTCGGTTTGCAAAATATTGTTTCAGCTCTATTTTTTGAAATGCGGGCTGTTTTGTCATGACCCCCCCCCCCTTGGATCCGCGCCTGGATGGGGAGAACACTAACACTGACGCTCTGAAATATTTACAAAAATTTAGAAGCGATAAAAATCTAGCAAATCACAATATACATATTATAGAAACACATCAACTATGATGCATTGTGTAGTTAATACCACTTTAGATTCTTTTTTTTAGAACAATGACGTCAATTAAAACATGTTTCCACCGTACGTTCTGTGTAGTCATATATCTCTCAGTATATTTCTTTAATTTTCTAACTGTTGTAAGATTATACAGAAATATTGATTACTTGCTGATGCCGTGCGCGTGGCTTTGTATTAACAATATATTTTATTACACTGCCTTTCTTCTATATTTGTTTGCTTTGATGTTTTCAAAACAAACCCAAAACCATGAAGGTGAAGTCATAAGAAAATTCGCTCTCTCATTGGCAATTCTTCCATTCATACTGAATTTTATTTTATTGAGTTTCCTTTTGAAAACCGATTTACTCTCACGCTCTCAAAGTGACTTCAGTTTCAGCACGCATGGCTCTTCCTTCACTTGTACCTATAATTACTCTAATAAGGAGTGTAAGCGAGCTGTCAATTCTGTATCTGTCACATCATCACCATCAACCTAGAGACGCCAACGAATATTATTGTAAATTGCCATATTTAAGTACACACTGATAGATAGCTTAAGTAAGAAGTTCTATTAAAATAACTTTAGAATTAAATAAGCTTAAGAAATACTAATAAAGAGTTAATAATAATCAAGAGATTATTACAATTACACACATGCAACTACTTTTATTTTGCTAAAACTCGCATTTTGTGTTTTGTTATTTTTATTTGCGCACTTTTTGTAAGCAATTTTAAAACTTAGGTACTACTGAACTTCCAAATTTTCAAAAAATCGATTTATTTTTTATTCGAACACTTATGCCTTAAAAAATCACCTACCGAAAGAATTTTGAGAAATATAGAAGAGGTTCTAAAAATTCCAAGCTCACAAAAAATATAAGTATGTATGTAACGCATAAATCTCTAAGCTTTAAATCGTTTTTCTCGAAATGACATTTTTTCTGGATTAGCTGTGTACCTAAAATTTGTTAAAAAAAAGTACATATCGGACGTTCCCAAGAATGATAGAATATCAGATTACGCCTTCTGAGTTGAAAAATGGAAATTTTCTGCGCATCTCGTCATCTTTTGCATCAAGTACATACATAAGGGTTGCCGAGTACTTTTTTCCTCAACTACATTTAAGCTTATATGAAAATATAGTATTTATTTTGAGTATAACTTCAATATTTAGTTTGATTTATATTTTTATTATATTTAACTATTTTATCAATATTTATTCACAAAAGTTGTAAAAATACTTAGATCTTGTTCTAAGTAATGAAAAACACATTCTAAGTCAGGTAATTGTTTTATTAAGTTTTCTTTTTCTTTTATAAACGTTTTCATCTAAGTCCCTATTAAGAAGTCTTATCCTAAAATACATCCTAGCTCTGAAGAACAATTTTTTTACTTTAACATTGCAGTTTACATTATTTGCCTGTTCTAAAAGTTTTTCTAAATAATTTTCGGTTATTTGTATTCCATCCTCATTAAACTCTAAAAAAATTTTATCCAGTTGTCTCATATGAGTCATTAGTTCGTTACTTGGCTTTGATAGGCCACCTTCACTGAGATGGTTAAACCATGTGAAGCTAATCTCAGTTTCTTGTTGTTATGATATGTTGGAAAGTTCTTCGTGCAGTTTTGCGATATTTGTCTTCACATCTACTTCTTGAATTCTAAGTTTGAACTTGTTTTCCAATTACAAAATATAAAAGTATCAAAAGAGTAGTATAATATTATATAATACTTAGTAATTACTATTTTTTTTGGGAACATTAGTAGCAAAAAAGGAACTTTGGTATAGATTTCTTATACCACGGCAACTCTTTTTAAGGTGTCATATGAGAACGGGTGTTTTCGAATTTTTTTTTTTAAGGAAATGGCGACCATAAAACGGCGCCTACATATAGATATCTATGTGTAAATAAGCAGTTGGTAAACAGCCATAACCATAATCGCTTAATTTTTTTATTTTGTAGGAAGGCTGTGCTTTAAAATACCTCTGTTAAGTGTAGTAAAACCTTAAAAACTTGATATAAAATAGGAATGCCGTGTAAATTTTTATTGAACAAATGCACTATAGGTCAAATTGCCCATTTCACTGGCCAAAACTAATAACGGCTATATTATCATGGTGATTAACTGGAAATGTATTTTTTATGTTGATTCTAGGCTAAAAGAAGAACTCTGAGAAAAATCTTAACCCTTGTGCTACCTGGTCAAAAATGGCACGTAGTACATTTTTTAAAATTCCATAATTAATGAAATAAAAGATGTGTTTTTATTTATAGATTGTAATATTAGGTTAAGAAATATATAACGTTTACTTAAGCATCACTTTCTAAAGATATATTAGTTAAAATGTTTAAATACATTGAACTTAAAATGTTGGTTTCCCCAATTTCATCTTCCTCTTCTTCATTCTCGCGTGTTTCATAGCTTGTTAGGTTAAGTTCTTCGCCTGGGATTTCACACCTTTATAATTGGATCACTTCTTTCGGAAGTTGGAGACGCTTTTTAGTCTGAATGCGTCTATTTAAAGTCTGCGAAGAAATTATTGGATCTGATGTGCCCATTGCTCTATTTGAAAATATTTTTCTCCTTCAACGTGTATTTTAATCTTTTCCAAGAGTGATATTTCTTTTTTGAGTTCAAAATCTTCTTTTAGAACAACGCTTGATGTTTCTTTCACAAATTCGAGGTCTGCAAAATCTAATTGATTGCGGAGTGCGATTGTTCCAAAGAATATTTCCCGAGGAGTCCACGAGCCTTAAAGGAACAACCGTTGTAGCTAAAAGAGAAGACTCCAGGTATTGAGAATCAGTTGCTTCTTTGAATATTTGCTTATATTGGGCTTGTCCTGTATTGTGATTTTAAAATATTATCTTGACTTCTATTCATCTGTGCTCTGATAACCTCTTTTTGCATCTCAACTATTCTTCTTGTAGTGTGCTTCAGAAGGTCTTGTAATGGAACTTTCACAAACACCTCACTTTTTACGAGGCCATCTGGCCTGCAATTGATTTTTCTGCTCGCTATTTCATTATAATGTGGATATATGTCACAGTTACGAAGTTTGCTTTCACGGCGTATGTTACAATATTGCTCTTTAGTGAAGTTGTTTTCAAGCAAAAATGCTAACGCTTCATCAGGTGACATACGTATTGGCTTATTACGAGTATTTTCTTCGAAACAAAGTTTTCTCACTTTACTTGGCCTCGTTGGGCTTTTAATTGTTTCCCGTAGGACTGCCTCCATGTTTACTTGACCTTCTTTTCGAGCAGATATAGTCGCAGCTCTTACAAGCAAATTGGTGTCGTTGCTGCAAATATTAGATAGCTCTGCTGCGACCCGTCGTTTAGAACGTTCTGATTTTTCCCTAAAAGAGAGTTGCGGACGGCCGCCCACAGACGTGCTTGATGCCGGTTGCTGCTTTTATATCAATATTTTGCACTTCAGCCAAGTAATATTTTGCTGTTGGAAAGCAGTTTAAGGCCCAAAAGAATTTTTTAAAAATTTTTTTAGTTCGTTTTTTTCATGAAAAACGGTGAATAACACATCAAATATAAAAGATTTTTTTATTTATTGTTTTCTTGTGAGAAAAAAAACTCAAAAACTTATAAAACAAAATAATAATTTAAACTCTTTTTTATCTTGATCTTGCTTGAAGCGAACCGTGTCAAGTAGAAGTGAAAAAAAAAGTCTTTATCAAACGATCTTCATATAGTGGCATTGAATATTTCAAAGAATAGTGTATAATGGTGAATATAGTGAAATTAGCAAAGAATTTGAGCTATAAAACAAGAATAACAAAAAGTCTATTTGAGTAGAGGTCATGAATTTTTTCCATACATATATGGGCTTAAAAAATAATAGCAAATTTGTTACAGGAAAAATGGAAAAAAAAATTTAATTTTAAATAAGAAAAAAATGCAATTTTCTTAATTTTTTTATTTAAATTTCAAAAAATTAAAACTTTGCAGCTCTGGTGCACTGAAAAATTATTCGTTTGAATATATCAAATTATATTTGATTTTTGATTTGATTATATAATTATATTATATAAGTTGATATCAAATTATATTTGATATAGAGCAATTAAATATTTGATTGGGTCAAACTTAAAATGCTTCAATAAACATATATCACTATTTGATCCAAATAGTACAATATTTTTGACTCAAATAAATATTTGATTGCTCTATTTGATATATACTCATACATACATTTGTTATATTCAAACAAATCGTTTTCTCACTGTCACAACCTCAGCATTTTTATACCCTACACCGAGGGTATATTCACTTTGTCTCTCCGTTTGTAACACATAGAAGAGGGCGTGGCAGGTATGGAAAAGTATATATATTCTTGATCAGCGTCACCACCTGAGTCGATTTAGCGATGTCCGTCTGTCTGTCTGTCCGTCTGTTGAAATCAGGTTTACGGGAAAACCAAAAAAGCTAATTGAATGAAACTTTCACTTACAGGTCACATCTTCTTGCAGGCATCTTGCTATTGAAAATGGGCGAAGTCGGTTTACGGATAATTGCTGCTTACTGATCCTACCGACTCACCGCGTAATCAGTTACAAAGTTGCACCATTCTTTCGTCCAAAATACTTTTTTCCTTTTAATCAAAAGCGAGAGCTTATGTGGCAAGCGATGCTCAGGATAATCGTAAATGGTTTTTGTGACGTAACCCATGTGTAGAGCTAGGGTGTATATACAACTGTCTTCTACCCCTATCTTCAACATCAAAGCATAATTTGGTGTGAAATCCGGCAGCTTCAGCATCTTCTTCATAAAATATCGTTGCAGGCTATTTTCCAAGTAGCATTTATGCAATTCTTTGCTGAATTATTCCTATTGAATTATTGCTTTTTGAATCCCATCTTTGTCGTACAAATCATCCCAAGATATGTAAGTTCGGAAACTATTTTAATTGCAGCGCCTTTGTAAAACCAGTTTTCGTTCTTTGCTAGCCGACCTCCTTTACGAAATACCATGATATTGGATTTCTGCATGTTCACAATCATATTCCATTTTTCGCAGGATTTAACAGGGCTTGAAAGTAATTTTTCAATTCTGACGCCGTTACTTCGATTTTACGTAAATTTTGATGCCCGCTAATCTCCCTTGCTATCTTCCACCACTGCTTGCTGTCGGTCACCATGTTAACTTTGTTATCGCCTTTCTAACCGAACAAACTTGCTTGTGTCAGCATTTCGCCTCCAAATAATTTTGCTTCAATTCTGGCTCTTGCTGTTTTCTATATTCCTTCAGAGCTTGAAAAACACATTTTCTTGCATCATAACATTTAAAATTGTACCAATTACTTTTAAATTCTATCCTATTTTGCTCTATATTGCCATAAGGAGATGATCTCTTAATTATACTCATGAGGGTCATAATATCTATTTGTGCGGCTGATCTGTCTACTTGCATTAAATTCATATTAAAATTTCGTTGATATTTTTCCGCATATTTTGGCTGCCAAATTAACTTGGGAAGTAGCTGAAAAATAGCTCGCTTTTGGCTCGCATTTTCGATTAACATCTTCATTTTGATCGGCATATGATCAGACCATATAACGTCTTCAACCTCAAAATTATTGACATATTGCAGCGCCTCTTGAGATATGACGCATACATCATTTACTGAGTGTCCAACTGAGCTTATGAATGTGAGTTTACTTTCTTCATCACCTCTTGTTCTTCCATTCAGTACAACAAGCCCATTCATTATTTTATCCTGCGAATTTCTACGCTCTTCGCCAGCTGTAAACATTCTTTCATAGCTGTCTTCTACTATTTGCTGCAGCTCGCCAATTCTAATATTCATATCTTCAATAACTATGCAGTTTGGCAACGAATTCTCTTTAAAATAATCCTTCATAAGATTAAATTCTTCCGCTGGAATTATATGCATATCTAAATTTTTAACTACGATTTTGATAGAGTCAACACCGTTGTTTCTGGAAAAGGAATGTTTAACACCCATTCTCGCTAAGGCTTTATTCACTCCATACACGCAACTCCCACTCGCTCTCCCAAATGTACTAGTGCGACTCGCCGGTTTCCAATACGTATCAAAGGTAGCGAAATATTTCTTAAAATTTTCGATTTTCTCTTCGTCTACGTGCGTTTCTAAGATGACGAACATATCACATTGTACTACATATTCAAAAAAATCAGGGAATACACATTTATTCGCTCGACCGTTTATATTGTACGATAAAAAACTTATATTATATATTTCAGATTTTACTTGCAACTGATTTGAATTATTTCTACTTATTTTATTTTTAGCACACAAGGTATTACTTAATTTATTTTTAATTCTTCTACCGACTGATATTAGTTTTTTACATTCGAATGATTCAGATTTGATTTCATAAAATAATCTTCATAATTAAACATAAAATCATTTAATTCTTTTCCATACATACGTTCAATAACTACTTCAGCATCAAATTTACCACACACAAGCTTTTTTTCTCTGCTCCACATCAACCAACTGTCACCAATCTTAATCCTGTCATCTCTAACAGTCACTTTAAACTTTTTGCTCCGGGCTAAGATATCCACGCTCATACAACACTTTAGCACGACAAACATCAACTCGTTTTAGTCCAAGCATGTTTATGCAAACTTTTTTGATTGACTCCACCGGTTGTATATTTTTCTCTAGCCTTTGAAAATTAAGTTATTTCTTTTCTTTTCGTCAAGCAATCTCATCCGCTCTTGGTGACCACGCTGCTTTTCATCTTTTAATTTTTGAATTTCCTGCTTCATCTCTCGCTTTTCGTCTGCTAGCTGCTTAACTTAAGCCGATAGCCCACTCATTTCATTTGTTATAACTTCAAGACCATCCTTGGTCGGCAGGTTTTTCATTTTTTCATCAAACATACGATCCATTAACGAATGCATATGCCTCATTAACTCATCCAGTTTAACATTTTCTACCACCTTAAGTCCGCTAACGTCATCATCTTGATCATCGAGCGATATTTTTTTGTATTTTTTTGTATATGGAGGCTCTCCAGTGTCATTCTAATGTTGTAATTCTGTTCTCTGTCTACTATTGCGACATTGTCTAGGTCTGCCGAATGTCCAGTGTTTTTGATATGTTATAGCTGGCTGTGCTGGACCCTGTCTCATACAGAGTGCCTTGCGGTGACCACCACAAATCCTTGGAAAATCATCTAAAATCAATCGGATAGGAAAAATTAGTTATTTAAATGAATAATCTAGTGCCTGATCGAAGGTTTTTTTTTTTTAAATCAACAAAATGGCCTCAGGAAACTTAAGTCCAGATTTTCGGGAAAATACCAACAATAAATTGTTCATGAAAATTCGATAAAAATCCTTCAATCAGGCACTAGCTTTTTATGTTTTTCAAAAACTGTGTAAATTTCATTGAAATCTATCGAACGGTTTTGGAGTTACAGTGGTCACCAGTTCCGAAAACATAGTTTTGAGAAAAACGAATTTAAAGTTTTACACTCACATAAATGAGAGAGAGAGCCCTTTGGTTGTTGCCGAATAACTCCAAAAGTAATTGTCGGATTGATTTCAAGTTTTTAGGATATATTTTTAAGATATTATATTTTAAGAAAATACAAAAAAAAATCGATATGTTGAAAATTCTGACTAGACCTGCCCCCCTTAAGTTGAAGACCGATTCTTAACTTAAGCGTTGGCGTGGCTGCTGGACGAATTCGATGGCCCTGAAGGAACGAAATGCTTTGAGCAGCATATCCCATAAGGAATGCCACCAAAGCCAATACGAATTTAATCGAGCAATTAACAATAACAACGATCGCGATGGTTATTGCTCCGTAGCGCAACATTGTTTTTGGATACGTTTTAATTTAAACAAAAAATAAGTTAAGGTGTTATCTTCGGCCAGGCCGAAACTCACATACCCTACACTGCGTTGAAAGTACCTTTTAAATAAATGTTAAAAAGGCGTTGAAGAGGTTGAATAAGTCGAAAAAAATGTGAAATGTTAGAAAGGTTGACAGAGGTTGAAAAATGTTGAAAAAGTCGAAAATATATGCAAAATGTTGAAAAAAGTTGAGAGAGGTTGAAAAACTCTAAAAAAGTTGAAACAACTTGAAACAATTCAAAATGGATGAAAAAGTCGAAAAAAAAGAAACTTATGAAGAAAGTTGAAAAAGTCGAACAAATACATATAGGATATATTATAAAAAGTTACAGGGTTGAAAAAGTCGAAAGAATAAGGAAAATGTTGAAAAAAATCGAATAGAAATGAAAAATTAGAAATATGCCACGCCCACTTGTCCAATTCCGCCCACTTTTGGTTCAATAAACTATATTCGTGATCGACATCCTCATATTAAATTTTAGCACAATAGCTTGTATAGTTTGCGATATATGATGAAGTTAAATTTGAAATTTAGGGCGGTGACACACCCACTGGTACAATCCATCCGGTTTTGATACAGAAATAGCTTTCCATAAGCAAACCTCTTACACCAAATTTTAGTATGATTGCTCACATATTTCGATAAATATGCCACTTACCGTATTTTACTTGTATGGGAGGTGCCACGCCCACTGGTGCTATTTCAGCCAATTTTGATTCAGATATACTCTATAGCAACTGAACCACTTACATTAAATTCCATAGCAATTGCTGCAATAGTTCACTTAAAATAGCGCTTACAAATTTATGTTTATATGGGAGGTGCCACGTCCACTGCACATTAGGTCAAATAGCTACTTTTTCAGTGCTAAATTAATAACAGCTAAAATGTTATGTTTTTTAAACCAAAAACTGTAAGAAAAGCATAAGTAAAGACAGTTTTAATAAATTTAAAAAAAATAGCCCCTGTGTGACCGTTTACTCCTTTTAGGACTAAACAAAATTTAGTCTTGTTTGAATCAAAAAGTTTAAAATTGAAAAAGGGAATAAAAAATGGAAAAAAGAACACATTAGCCATTTCGAGACCATTAACCCTTTATTGGCCGAAAAAAAAATAATTTCAATGTTTTTTTTTACATAATTGTCTTATAATATTTTTTTTTTCAAGACTTGGATCAATTAAATCTAGTCCACTTTGCAACCACAATTCACTTAAAATATTTGCAGAAGTTGCAGATAAAATATCATTGATTTCATAGTCATCGTTACCATCTTGCGCTGGATCGTCGCAACTTAACAATTCGATAACTTCACGTGGAAGTTTTAAGCAATTTTCTTGTCGCACGCGTCTATTTAAATAAATTGTCGAAAACAGAGAATCCGATGTATCAACAGCTCTATTAAAAACATCTAGTAGGTTACTAGTACGGCAGTTTCTGCGGGCGTTATGGAATGAGCCAATCATTGTTTTTAGTCTGAAATATCTCCCGCTTTCTGTGACATTTTTCCCTTTATTAACCAAGTTAATGCAAAACATACGCACTTTGTTTAATAGGTATTTTTCATAATCATCACAAATATTATAGGCACCAATTTTGCTCACTATATGATTAAAAACGGCCTCATGTTTCTTTTCTTTTGAGAATTCTTTAAGCCAAATTTCGAATAGTTCACATTTTTTTATCGCGAGGCAACCTAGAAAAAATAGCATTACTCGCAAAACGCAAAAAATTCTAAATGGAACTAAAATGAAATGAACTCGAAATATTTCAATGTATTCATTTCCATTTAAGTTTGGTTTAACAAATTTCAACAAAATTTTAAAAGCTTACATAAAACTAAAAATTTTAACCAACCGGAATTGATCTTAAGATCCTTAACATATGGGTTTTTTTTATATATAAAAAATAGAAAATTTTAATATTTTTTGACTTAGGACACTTATACTTATTTATCTCAACATTTCCCATTTTAAATTTTGTTTGATTAATTTATTAAATTTTCACAACCGGCACTTAAAACTTTGCGACCAAAAAAATTAAAATTAAATGAAATGAAATTAATTGAAAAGACGATGACTTTGAGTGAGCTCTTTCAAACGCACACGATCTATAACAAAAACGTTTTTTGCTTATATGGGAGGTGCCACGCCCACAGGTACTATTGAACCAAATTTTTGTTATAAGAGACATTATAGGAAGTATATCTGCCTCATTAAATTTCATAACGATTATGTTGTTAGTTCTCTTTATATAACGTTTATAAATATTGTGGGCGGTGCCACGCCCTTGAGCGATTTTTTTCAGTAAAGTAGCTGAGATTGTATTGATGACTGCTTTCAGTGGTATCATCCCCAAAATTTTTAGGGAAATCGTTTGTGCCTATTTTGAGATATACGGAATCAAAATTTTTAATAGTTGAAAAGTGCCACGCCCATTTTCTCGATTCCGCCCACTTTTATCTCAATTCAAGATATATTTGATATGTATCCGTTTACCATATTTCATCGCAATATCTTGAACGGCTTACAAGATATGGTAGTTTAAATAATAAAATTTAGGGCTGTGCCACGCCCCTGCACGACTGTTTGGAAACTTGAAACCCAGCCTAATCCTAATTTGGTTCACATGTGCACCAAATCACCAAGTTTCATCAAAATCGCTCCAACTTTTTTCAAAATTGGCCTGGGTAAATTTACATAGAGTATGGGCGGTAGGCGTGTCCGTCAACCGATTTCGCCCATTTTCAATAGCAAGATGCCTGCAAGAAGATGTGACCTGTGTGTGAAAGTTTCATTCAATTAGCTTTCTTGGTTTTCCCGTAAACCTGATTTCAACGGACAGACAGACAGACGGACATCTCTAAATCCACTCAAGTGGTGACGCTGATCAAGAATATATATACTTTTCCATACCTGCCATGCCCCCTTCGAGGTGTTACAAACGGAGAGACAAAGTCAATATACACTCGGTGTAGGGTATAACAAACGTTATTGCGCTAGCCTTTATATCCGTAACTACAAACAATTGTACAGACAAGAGGTGACGAAATATGACGTCACAATTTATTGCTGCAACAATGCGGATCAAGTCAAGTGTCGGTACCCAAATATTTGTGTCGACCCATATATAAAGGCACATCGAAATCAACTCAACAAAGTTGCCGCAAATTTTTATGGAAATCGTTTGTGCCAATTTTGAGATATACGGGATCAAAATTTTTAATAGTTGAAAAGTGCCACGCCCATTTTCTCGATTCCGCCCACTTTTATCTCAATTCAAGATATATTTGATATGCATCCGTTTACCATATTTCATCACAATATCTTGAACGGCTTACAAGATATGGTTGTTTAAATAATAAAATTTAGGGCTGTGCCACGCCCCTGCACGACTGTTTGGAAACTTGAAACCCAGCCTAATCCTAATTTGGTTCACATGTGCACCAAATCACCAAGTTTCATCAAAATCGCTGCATCTTGGTCATCGTAGCGTACAAAGTAAAAAATAAAATAAACATTTTTTGTGTCGATAAGAATTTACTCATTTGCACGCGGGCAAAACTACGAAACACCGATAGAATATTAAGCGAATGTATGGCACGTAATTGAAGTTAAATCGAAATGCTAATTTAGTATGCGCGGGCAATACCACAAAACTCCGTTTTAATAATTAATACTAATTACGTTTTGAATTTAAGATTTTGATTTGCGGAGCTGCCAAATGTTTATCTACAATTGCCTTCGCTGAATCCTAAAAATTTGATTCCTACCAAATGGCGATTTGCTCACCAGATACTGTCAAGATCCGATTTCCATTCAAATCAAATGACAAAAATGGAAATAGATTGGAAACACGTTGCGAATATCACGTACTGAAGTCTGCCGGCATCCATTGGACTGATACCCCCAGGGTAGTAGAAAACGCAGTCATTATAAATCATGCCAACATGTATACTCTTACATGTATAAAAAGCAACACATGCTTTTCGGGACCTTTCTTCTATGTTTAGCTTCCAAGACAATTTTCTGTCAAGTATTACGCCCAAATATTTGGCACTCTCTTGAGAAAACAAACAAATGTCGTTAAGAATAGGAAGCTTAAAACTTGGTACTTCATGCTTATTTGTGAAGACGATAAGATTCGTTTTCTGGGCGTTATTGCTTGGTCCACATTTTGTGGTTCATAATTTTATGTTTTCAAGAGTTTAGAACATAATATTACTTAAAATATTTAAGTCTTTACCACCCACAAGCAAAAGAAAATCATCAGCGTACACTACCACTTTGACACCTTGTCGACTAATTATTCATAGCGAATCGTCTACAACAAGAATACAAAGTAATGGGGATAAAACACCACTCTCAGGTTCCCACTGATACAGATCTAATGAGTGAACTTCTTCCTAGCTCTGACCAAATTGTCCTGACCTGAAGCATGTTTTTATCAGTTTATTGGACACATCCTTCCATGCCAATTCGGCTTAGTGCCGTTATCATGGTGCTATGAAGAATATTGTTGAAAGCTCCTATATCAATAAAGGTAGCAAATGTTAATTTTTTATGGAAAAGAGAGTCAACCCTAAAAGTACTTGAATTTGTCGCCAATGTAATGTGATAGCGCTTCTCATACTACCGTACATTGAAGTTAACTTCATTTTACAACTAATGCCAGGATATGGAAAACTGATTTCTAAAAAACTGCATTTCTCTTTTAGAATAAGGAGAAAAATATCGACTAAAACATTCCTTAATGTGTATAACACAAATATAAAGCCGCACTTTGAATATTGTTAAAGTATTTTGTTTATAGTATGTGTAATAATCAGATGATGAATAGATTAAAAAAATTACAAAATAGAGGATTGAGAATTGTTTTGATATGTAATACTTACTCCAATAAGGGTGCATTAACCAAAGAATTATGTATAATGTGATAGTAGTTGTGTATAAAATTAAATTCATAAGTAACATGTAATATATGGGGCATTTCAGGCGAAGCGGACAATGAAAATAAAGTGAGGTCGTGAAATTTGTATATATGGTATTCCGGTTAGTTATACATCTAGTAGACATTAATGTGTACACATAATATTTTTTTTGTATGAGGCTTAATTCCCGAGTTATGGGCTTCTGAAGAATTGGCGCAGTTTAATGACCGTCATTTTTGAACGCTGGAATTTATAGTAAAATATAAACAATATTGCATTAACTAGTAAAAAGGATGTTTTTTAATTTTTTAGTCAAATTCAAATTTTAAATGTTTTTATGCATTGAAAACTGGAAGTAAAAAATTAAAATCAGATTTTCAGTAATTTCGACATAATATTTTTTAAAAATTTTATTATTAAAAAAAATAGTCTTAAGTAAAAAGAGGTTTCACAAAAAAAATTTTAACGTGATCGTTATTTGTTAAGGAGGTATATATATAAATCAAAGTACTTGAGAAAGTGCCACGTCCCATACAAAGTGCGGTATGTATACACTTCAATTCATATATGTATCTCGTGAACTAATGTAGATTAGGTTGAAAAATTTTAGCATATTACCGGTATATTTTATGCTTTATTTTAAAGTTAAAATAAAAAAAAATGAAATGTGTCGAAATTATTTAAATTCTGAGATGAAATGTTCACTTCCGGTTTTCCACAAGAAAAAAAATCAAATTTCCAATCTGATTTCATAATTGAAAAGAGCAGTAAATTTCCTATAAGAACCAATATGTTTAATATTTTATTGAAATTTTGTTAAGTTTGAAAAACTGCTTCCGTAAAATCCATTCTTCATCTTACGTAAATTTTTGAAGTCCACAACTTGATAACTAAGCCTTATATAAAAAAAAAGTGTTTACATCTTCTTAAAGTACAACTAAGCCGAATATGAACAAATTTCTAAATCTCATTTTTTTTTTTGCATTGTCCGCTTCGCCTGAAATGCCCTATATGTTAGTGACGCACAACCATTCCTATATCGTTTGCCTAGATATAGCAATGTAAAGACAAGAAACATGGCACTCCATAGATTCTTAGATATATTTAATAGCTTATCCAACGCATTGAATCATGAACCAAATTTGCTAAGACTTAAACGTTTATTAAAATAACTAGCTAATGCCCCTGACTGTACGCGTAGCCTGTTTTTAGTTTGTTCTGCGAAGGCAAACAATTCCTGCTGTAACTTTTGATCATTTTTCACACATCCCGCGTTTTTGTTTGCAATGTAAATTGGCAAATTGAGAATGAGAGTGAAAGTAAAATTTGAATATTCCGTTGTTTCTCTTCCATAAATGGGAAAGACAAAAAACAAAACACACACAAACACTTACATAATAATAATAATAATAATAATAATAGAGTTTAGCTACTACAGCTATTATAGCCTTCTTAGCTATTTAGCATTGAAGCTTTATACCAAGTAAAAAGCTTATTCAATAAAAAATGGAATAGAAAAAATTATCATGCACATTATTTTGTTATTTATTTTATAATTTTTTCTTAGCTTTATCGCACTTTCTCAACATACCCACTCACACCATGTAAAAATAGACATATATATATTAAAATAATTATATGTATAAATTTACGTGGTCCAAGGCATAAATGTTAGAAAAAATTTACCCAGCATGCTGTGGGGCTCGGACAACACAAACAAAAAAAATTCACACCACCATTAAGCTACAAATTTAGCTACAGTTAGTTTTCAGTCTAAGCTTGAGTTGACCTTTTGACAAGCTAATGTTATAAACTTCGCAATTATTAATAAGAGTTGTCATGCGATTAAAAGGAGCTGTAGCCATATAATTAGTTCTACTAACCGGTTGATAAAATAACTGATAAGAGTTACGAGTACTCCTCCGATTACTATTAAAATGTATATAGTTAAGAAGCTCTGGTGCAGCAAGAGACCCAGTTACAAGTTGATGCAGATAAAGTATATCCGCAATATTTCTACGCGAGCTCAAAGACTGCATATGTAATAACTTTAAACGATCCTCATAAGGAGGAAGGTTTAAAAGGTCAATCCAATTTAAGCCATTGAGAGCAAAACGAATAAAATTTTTTTGAATTCTTTCAATTCACAATTACACATTAATTTCCCATTAAACGATTTGTTATGCTTACATGCTTGTTTCTATGTGTGAAATTAATTTTTTTTAACAATTTTATAACTTTAATATTTTGATATTTAACTGGAATATCATGATAATTTTAATTGAACTTTGAGACGTTTTTGAGTTATTAGCGAACATCGAAAACGATTATAATTTTATTTATATGGATATGTAAAAAATAGGTTTATTTAATTTTATTTAACTTCGTGAATGTATTTTTTAAGAAATGTAATAAATTAATGAAATGAAAAACTTGGCCAAATAAAAAATTAAACAAATTTTTATGAAACTATTCAACCAGGGTTATCTTGCCAAAGCCTGTCTCAATACCCAAAAATGACCGAATTCGAACAAATTTTGTTATTTTAATTAATAGTATATGAGATTGCAGTTTGAAATGTATGCCAAATAATAGAACTCGAAGAGTCTAAATAGAATATATAAAGTCGCATTGTTGAATCCTGTACCAAACATGGGATGCCACCTTGAAATATGCGCCAAATGATAGAGCTCGAAAAGCCTAAATGGAATATATAGACTTGTCTTGTCGAATCCATTCCCAAATATGGGTTGCCATCAGTGGCGTGCCGTGGCGTTTTCAGCTGGGTGTTCAACGAGTATGTGTTGTTTAAATATGAATGCCTATTCTTAGTTTTTTCTAGGGCCACTACGGGGACGTGATAGACTGAGATCCCATTTTAGTTTTTTTTTATATTTTTTTTAATATATTTTTTACATTTTTTTATTATTATTTCTTTTTTATTCCAAACAATTTTACTGGTATGTCAATTCAATACGGCGTGTTTTTGTCAAGAAAATTTCCAGAACCTCATCATAAAAGCTGTGTTTGCTTTTGATTTCCTTAAGAAATACTTTTTATATGGAAATCAAACCCAGTTCCGACAATCTCTGTTCGCACATAGTATTTCTCGAAAAAGTCTTTATCATTTTGAGTGCAGAGAATGATATTTCAACTGAGCTACTTGAAGTTGGGATTGTCAAAATAAAGGAACTTAGCTTAAAAATGTCTGAAAACGTATCTTTCAAGTCCAAATTTAAAAGAGTTTCGGGTATATCTTTTATGAAAATGCTACGAAACTGTTCACATGAGAAAAATACACTCAACTCATTCCTTAGCTTAACAAATTCGAAGAAGGCGGCATATGAAATTTTAAGGCTTTCAAAAGCATCATCTGGAAAACTTCTTTCGAAATTGAGAAACTTTTTTGAATTCAACAATTCCAAAAACTTTAATCTTTTTAACGACTTAAATCTTATATCCATTTGTGTTGACAAAGTATCAATTATTTCAAAAAATACACGTTTGTAACGCATTTCAAAACATTGTAAGTCTTCGCCACGTTTTGGAATTGGGTTGGTCGCATTTTTTGCAGCAACAAAAAATGTTTCAAACTGCGGCCTGGTGTTTGAAATTTTATTTTTTGTCACTTCAATTTGGTCACAACAATATTGAATATCTAAGTATTTTGCTTGTAGAATATTAAATAATACATCAGTAAATGAAAATATATCATTAAATACATTAAGCATGAAAACTGTATTGAATGAAGTAAAGAATTGAAGAAATCCTCTCGCCTGCACTGCATCGGCACCCCAAGTATTTGGAACGTCAATCATTTCTTCAAATAATATAATCAGATCAGCGATATTTGCATGAACAACATTAAGGAGGGGGTAGGGTTTTGGCGCTACATTTTTGGCATAAGTTTAAAAATGTTTTTTACCGATACGGTAAAAGTAAATTTATTTATTTAAAAAGCATATAAAAGTACAATATTTAAAGAGTATTCTGTAAAAATTTAATTAAAAAATATTGAAAAATAAGCCATTGGCAGCAAGTTTTCGCGGACGCCTAAAAAAAAAGGTGGTTTGTGGTGGACAAGATATCTCATCACGTTATCATCTAAAATCAAAAAAAAAAAAACTTCATTTAGCTTATAAGTTTTTCAAGGTATTGTCGAGAGGTTTTTTTTTTTCTTTGACGATTTTTAAGATTTTGGCATAATTTTTAAGCTAAAAAACGAGTTTTTTTAAAAAAAAAGGCAAAAATCAGTGTATTTATTATTGCAGAATTGGTTGTAATGAAAAAATAAAAAAACCCCCTCGACATTACCTGGTTTTATATGTATTAAGGAAGTGTGTCAAATTTCAAGAAAATCGGTCTCGTAGTTTTCGAGAAAAAGTGTCCACCGACTTTGAAAAGTTAGTTTCGAGAAAATCACGTTTAAAGTTTTAGCACTGTCTTTTTTTTTCATATACTTACACAGAATCATCGAGACTCAAGACACTGTATCTTCGTCAGTTTTACTCCAATCGACCTCAAATTTCAACAGGATACTTTTGAAGAGTTATACTATTAAATAAAACAACAACAAAAATTGGAAAACCAAAATTTGGCAAAACCCTACGGGGGTAGGGCCTTAACAAGTCTAGAGGAATAGTTCCATCTTGTTGGTGCCACTGTAGGAGGTCTTCTTTTAACTACTTGGTCTAAAAAATTAGTTCTTTTCGTTGATTGAGAGAAAGAATCTGATAGCCCGGACAAGGTAATAAAAAAAATTTTAGCTTCTTGAATAAAATTAACGGACTGTGATAGAACAAGATTCAATACATGAGCATTACAGTGGATAAAAATAGCACTTGGAAATTCTTCCCTGACCTTGGCTTGTGTTCCATTTAAATCACTAGACATAACTGCTGCACCATCATATGTTTGAGCTACTAACTTCCCACCCCAATTTTTAGATCTAATCAAATCTATTAATTTTTTAGCAATAGCATTAGCCGTTCGATCATCGCTTGCATCCCAAAATTGATAAAATCGTTCTTTTGCAAAGCCTTTTGCATTGACATATCAGAAAACGACGGACAGTTGAGACTTTTTAATGACATCAGTTGTTTCATCGAGCATTACGGAAAGAAACAAAACATCATTTATTTCTTTGTCAATATTATTCGAAATTGCAGCTGCAACCGAATTAATTAAATCATTTTGTATAGTATTCGAAGTACCCTTAAAAACAGCTGCAGTATTTAAATGCCGCTTTAATTTGTCATCATATTTGAGCTCAACATAATTGCCTTTATTGTCTGAAGATTCTGCTTCATCATGGCCTCTAAAAGATAGCTCTTGAGAACCAAGAAAGCAGACAGAATCCACAAGTCGTTCCAAAACTAGACGGTTTTCCGAAACCTGTTCATTGTGTCGTGAAAGAAAAACATTTTTTTGTTCATCAAGCAATAAATCAATGCGTGCATTTCTATACGTTTTCAAAGTAACGCTGTTATTAATATGCACCTTGGAAATTATGTGCTTTGACATTGCATTAAAATCATTGTAACCCTTTGTCCAAACATTAACATAACCATTTTCTTGGTTACTTGAAAAAAGCAAACAAGGCCAACAAAATAATTAATAATAGCGGGGCAACCGCATAGCCAAAAGTTAGCCTCGTAATTAGAAGCCTGAAAATGCCTACTAAAAGACTAACTTTTAGACACCACCTTGCAAATTAAATCCGGAAGGGACGGGATTGGTCTTCCAGATTTAATCAGTTCTGATTTTTCAGAAGCACTTAATTGAGAAAAAGGTTTCTCCAATAGCTTTTCAATAGCGCATCGACAATTCATCTTAACACATTAACTTTCAATCATGAAGTGAATCATATTCTGCCAGCCACTTCTACTTATATAGAAAATGAGTTTTATGAAAAAAAAAAAAAATTCAAAAATTTTTCCTGTTAAATAAATTGTTCAATAAATTCAGAGCACACATCGCAGTTTTCTCAGTCAAACATTTTTAAACAGCGTTGCGCTGCATTGTCGAAGTGCGAATTTTTTGACAAACGAACATTTGTTTTTTTTTCTGTTGGATGGCAGAGATTATCTGCCACGACTCGTGTTGTTATGTGCGCTAATGTTCTACGAACACAGTTTACTGTTTATCATGCGCATTTCGTTAGAATGTTAATTTCTTACCATGTGACTACTTTTCATGTCGTATATGTACAATGCATATGACAAAAAAGTTATGCCGAATTATAAAACATTGCAATACATGAAATAAAAAAAGAAACAGAAATGCTTTAAAGTAAATAGTGTCCTTCTTCTTTGCCTTCTATGCCTTCTGTGATTGTATTTTTGGTAGCATGAAAATCTAGTTTTGAGAAGTCCTTATATAATCGCAGCAGTGCTAGCAGGCCTTCTTCGAGTCAGGCCTTGCTCATTTGCCTGCTGGGATATTATAGGTTTTTGCTGTGACTTGGTGCGACATCAAGAAGCGCACACTCAAGTCGGTTGGATGGAACATATCATCGTCAAATAATGTTGCGTTTGAGAAGCGGCCGTTGGTCGATGATACAACACGACTCTTGTTGTATCAAGTTATGTGCGCTAATATCCTACGAACACAGTTTATTGTTTATTATGAGTATTTCGTTAGAATGTGTGTGTAGTAGATTTTTTTTATTATAGGTTTTTGATGTGACTTAGTGCGACATCGAGAAGCGCACACTCAAGTCGGTTGGATCGAATTCAACATCATGAAATAATGTTGCGTTTGATCTGCTACGATGAGCTAGAATAATTGTAGTCGTATTACGTACATACGCATGTATATTGTACGCTTAGAGGAGGAAACTATGATATGATAGATATGGAATATTGCCGCGTGCCAGTAGGAACAGTAACAGTGTCAAATTATTGATTTAATATGTTTCACAAATATGAGAACGTATAATAGGGGGGAAAAAAATGCATCGGATTTTGGTTGGGTGTGCGGAGAACACCTGCGCACCTTAGAGTAAACGCCACTGGTTGCCATCCATTTAAGAAAAATTGGCTCAAAAAAGCGGGTGGAAACTCATGTTTGGGACAGGACTTGAGAAGACAACCCCATGTGTCCTATTTAGGCTCTTCGAGCTCTATCATTTGACATACTTTTCAAGCTTTAATCTTATTAGCAAGAATTGACCCAAAAAAAACCGGTAGCAACCTATGTATGTGGGAAAGGGAAATTACATATTTCAGAAAATCTTTCCTTAGTGGGTGTCTGCGTCAGACATAAATACTTTTCTTTGTGTAGTATCTTTGTGGTTTTATAAAAACATTAAATTTAAATTAAAAACCTAAAATAACTCGCAATAGCTTAAAACAATTACTAGTGCTACTGTTCTAGTACTAGTGAATAAGCTTTGACAATTTTTGTTCATATTCGTTTTAATTATTTTCTGGAACCGAAAGACTTTAAATTATTGTATACACTTACATAGAAACAACATAACTTACATTGCATACGAGAATAATATAACATATAGTGGCTCACATCAAAAGTCGGACAAGTATATGCAAAAAGTTACCTTGCTGTCTTGAGCATTACAAAAATTTTTGAATTTATTGTTTGTTTTGAATTTATTGGTTAAGGCAACAGTAGTTTTGGAGCAGATATGAATGGATTTTGTTGAATTTCGCTATCCGCGAATCCTTTGAGCTGAACTTTTTCCTTGCCACCGCATATTATTTATTTAAGACTCTTTTGTCCTTTTTATATTTTGTAATAATACCGTGAACTCTAGATTTACACTTTTTTCCAAATTTTAAATTTCGCGTTCCGTTTTGCATTCTAAATGATTATTAACTACGATTTTTCGTTCTTCTAACGTTCATTACATAATTGTACGCAGCATTTTGGAATGATTTTAAAACTTTTTTTATTTAATGACAGCAAGAAGCTCACTAATGTCATGACAATCCAGAACTAAATAGCGTTGCTCAAACCTAACTCATCGTTACTTAGATCGATCATTTCGTTGCCCGACATTCAGTGTGAGCACATTTGTAAATAATTTCAACGTTGTTGCTAGATTATACCGTTATGTCAAAATTTTGTAAATTTATTTTAGATTAACTTTCTTCTACATTAACCAATAAATTCAAAACACAAAAAGTTTTTCAAAAAAAAAATTTTTCTAATGCTTAAAATCGCATGGTAACTTCTTGCGAACACTTGCCCGGCTTTCGATGTGAGCCACTGTAGATCGGATGTTGAAAAAGGAAATAACAACAACTTTCGCCCAACATATTGTTACGAAATTCCTGTCTCTTAGACGATAATTTCGATCTCTTACACTTTTCTGAATTCGATTACTGGATTGTGTAACAATTAAAAACACACAAACTTATTTAGTTATAAAATGGTTTACTTAAATCACAATAGTTAGTTTTTACACGGTACAATTGTGTATTCTACCACTATCCATAATTTACCAGTTCCTTCTAAATGGCGTATCGACGTTGAGTTCACAACTATCCAGAATGTTGCTATTATTAGATGGCGTTGTACGACGGCGATAATTTCTCTCGGCTATCGACTTTTATAGTGTACTGCAGCGTCTGTTCGGTTTATTATTTGCCACTAGATGGTGTAAAAGTATTTATACAGCCAGTGATGCTAGCTAGTATCGTTTAGTTTTCTTTTGTTGGTTTTTATTTCGAGAATTTTCTGGCGTAAACCAAATTTCGCTACAAACAAAAAATTTGAACAAAAAAATTAAGTACAACAAAAGCTATTCTCTTCGGATTCAGCATAAAACTATAACGATAAGGAACAAGAAGGAGGATATTGACAAAGTAATCAAAATTTATTGAGTAGTACTAGAACAGTGCAGTTATTGTTTTAAGTAAGTGTGAGTTATTTTGTGTTTTGAAGGTTTTTATGTTTAAATAATTTATGTGAGTGTTGTAGAAACTTTTATGTAAAACAATTATTAATATAAAAATTTTCGTTTATAATGATCTGATCAAATGAGATACGACGTACGAAATGCAAAAAAAATAAACATAATATTAAACATTAACTTTGGAATCTCTTTAAAAATAAATGGCAGACAAATCGTATTAAAGCTTATTAAATAATAATAAAACGATATTTTACTTCCAGGAGATCGAACTTACATAATGTTTCTGACATTTTTGTAATGGGAGGTTGCTTGATATTTGAATGTATGGTTTTACTACATTGGTGTGAGAGAAACGGTTTTGGCCCATTAGGAATTACTGGCTTGTCAATGGGTGGACATGTAAGTGAACTGTGTATAATTAACAATCGTATGGTATTTTATCATAGAGTTTGCCATTATTATTGTTAGATCTTTGTTATATCTAATCTGTTTACAATTAAAAATTAAATGACTGAATTAAAAAACATACAGTGGGTGATCGATCATATTATTAGAGCCACAACGTAAAAAACACATTTTTTCAACTTACACCATAATAAAAGCATTAAATTAAAAAAAAGTCTAAGTATCTTTATTTACTTATTTCTAAATGGGTCTAATTGATAAAATATGAATACAAATTAGGTACTTATGTTTATATCTATATAACTAAAAATAATTGTAGAGAAATATGTTTAATATTTTGTTGAACCGCCTTTTGCATCAATCATCGCTTCAACTCTTTAATGCATACTTTGTATGCATTTGATTTGATTTAATTTGATATATTTTGTTTCAATATTTATTTTATTATGAAACATTATAATTATAGTTATAGTAACATGTATGTAAATATAATAATAATTTTACATAATTCCACACTCTGTAGCTCAAAGAACTAGAGGCGAATGTGGAGTAGGTTAACACATAAAGCTTAACATATACACAAGATCGTTCATGGGGTCTTTTTAATATGTATAAGAATGTACTCTGTTTGTTTTTCAAAATAAATGTAAAAAGAAAGTGGGCAAACAAAAGAAACAATTGATCTCTTAAAATTATACTTGAATACGAAGAATTCGATCTAACTTTTCGTGATTGAATCTAAAGAACCACGATTTCACCTCAAGTAAGAAAGCATGGTTATTTCGTATACATACAACGAATATTACACCCAACTCTCTTTTTACACGGTACTTTTTTATACGATTTTGAAATAACACGGTTCAAAAATAAGAGCAAATAAGCTTTTTTACGCGAATTTTTTGTTTTAGCACGAATCTCAAAAAATATTTTTTTTTTTAATTCTAATTCTAAGTTGTACAGCAAAGCTATGTATACAGCAACAAAAATACAATTGAAGGAATACCCGAATGTTATAATCACTCTTTTTTTTATTTCATTGCACTTCAACTTGAACACAGCATAAGGTTACTCAGTATTTATTTTGTGTCAAAGCATTCAGTTTAATTTACATTCATGTTAATAGTTTACTACTAATAAAGGTAATGTTAAAATATTCGGCTTAGATAAGTTCTATAAATATGCAATTTTATCTTATATCTTTGTTTTGGTACACACCCGATTGATAAAATGCATAAACAACAACAAAATATACCGAAGAGAAGATCAATTTCGTTAGAAAATAAAATAAAAATCTTAGACTGTCTAAAGAGAGGCGGTAAGCTTTTGGTTTAAGCGAAGCGACTATAAGAACAATAAGAAAAAATGGGAATTCTATTCGACAACCTATAGTTTCTGGATCGAAGTCAGTTCTAAAACATCTTCTTATATTCGAAATCGTGTCTTAGAGAAAACGGAAAAACATATGGTGTTTTGGATGGAAAATTTAATAAAAAAAAGAATACCTATTGATGGAAAAATTTTAAAAGAGAAAGCACAAAATGAATTGTTTTAAGTTTTCTAAATAATATGGATTTCATTCATAACTTTTTTTGCACGGTTTGTGGGAAAGTTTTTCACCTTACACGATATTTTAAGGTTGTGGAACATATCCGCAAATTTACCATATATCGCATGTATTTTTTTACACTATTTTTTTTTTTTGCACGGTTTTTTAAGGAACGTATCTACCGTGTAAAAAAAGGGTTGGGTGTATTTGGTAAGCTGTTATACAATCTTGGGGCTATTGCAGAATGTGAATGTAAGAAATGTTGTGTATTACTATATGAGATGGAATTACAGTTTTATTATATTTGTTAGTTCTTTAATTATATTTTGTGTTGTTAGCGTTTGTCAAATGACCATCATTATGAAAAAACATTTGTAGAGTTTTATAAAAAAACAAATGTTTAAGTGGTAGAATTTTAAGGCTTTTGAAAAGTGCAACGCTATGTTCAATTCTAACTTTTGCTGCAGATAATATGGATGATGTGATTTTGAGCACATATTCCAATTTAGAATGTCATAGTATTTGCAAGTTAATAGCTTCTTCGAACAAAAGGGTTTTAAGAGATAAATTTGTCTTATTGCCGGCAGCGCGTATCTATTTAGTGCACTTGTATGTTCCAACCATTTCATTTTCGAGTCCAACATAATGCCTAAATATTTGAAAGATCTAACGCAATCAATTTTAAAGCATTCGGAACAGCAAGCTATGTGGTGGCTACAAGCAGTTAACGAATGATTTGTTGTGCTACTTGTGTAGTTATCAAGCATAAACTTATTACAGTTAGAGTGATGAAATACAAAATTATCACACTGAGCTTCTCTAGTATTGAAAAACATTACTCTGGTTTTGTTAGTTAGGACCAGCTTATGCATTATAAACCAATGTCTCAAGAGACGTATGTCATGACTTATACTAGCTGTCAAATCAAGTATGGAGTCACTCGAGTAAATGCCAGCCACATCATCTGCAAAAGCTACTGTTTTGCTCGAAAACTTTTGATTGAAAATTGTGTTAATATATGTGTATTAAAAATAGTACAGGTCCTAGAACCGAACCTTGCGGTACACCTGTATCAATTTTGACGAAAGAGCTGAACTTATTATTTATTTTCACTCGTTGTATCCTGTTTTGCAAATAGGAGCAAAACCATTTATGACTAGATCCTCTAAGTCCGCATTTATAAATTTTATTCAAAAGAATCTTGTGGTCGACAGTATCAAAAGCTTTGGTGATATCTATAAAAAGTGCAACAGTTTGTTTCTTACTGTTAAGAGAGCTGTAGACATTATTGCAAAAATTTAGAAGAGCATCTGAAACCATACTGATGTTCACTAAAAAATTTAGTTTTATTTAGAAAATTAATAATTCTTGTTTTCATAAATTTCTCATACACTTTCGAAAATTACAGTAACCGGTAACCGACTATCTACTTTTTTGAACAAAGGAACAACTTCCGCTTTTTTTAACTCCTCTGGGAAGACTCCAACATCAATACTCTTATTACCTAAATGACAAAGAACGTCAACAATATTGTGCGCTATATGTTTTATAAATGTATTTGAAATATTAATGGTATTCATCTAAACGCTCAGATATCCCATTTGTGCAAGTGGGCAATTTTGCGCGATGTGTTTCATGAACGCCCCTTCGAATATTTTGTGCAATTTGTGACAATTGATGAGCATGTCAGATTGTAATTGTCTTGTTCTGCTATTTTCTGTTATAAAATAAATTAAATATTAATAAATGTTTGCTTTTAAAATAATATAGCTTCTTACCTCTGCCATTTTGTTTCTTTGTATAAATAACAATAATGACAACTTGATGTCTTAAAAAAAATATGACACATTTGCACAACTTAGTAGCGCAAGTTTGCGCGTCCAAATTGTCGCGCAAAATTTTCTAGTTTGTTCAAAAAACTTTCCATACGATTTTTGACAGTTCGTTTGCGACGGCGCAGAACTGCACAACTTGCACAGCTTGCGAGGGCTTTGCGCGCTTAGATGAATACCATTATTATGTTCAGTTTTTGTGTTTGAAGTTTTTAGTGACATAATGATTTTATAAATTTCTAACGGAGAGACGGGTTCAACAAAGTTGCTCAAATTTTGTAATGGTTCTTTTTCTAAACAGCCACAAGTCGGATAGTTGTTGGCATTATTGGTACCTACACTTTTTACTTACAATATTTGCAAAGAAATTGTTCAATGCGTTTGATATGTCTAGGTACTTCATTTGACAAAGATTCTCCATTTACTTTTAAACTGGAAATTTTTTCATTTTTATTTGATCTATTTAATAAGTTATTAAATTCAAATCACCTCTGACTTAATAAAACTCATTGATATAAAAGTTATTTTTGCAAACAATAGTATCTTGTTAAGTTCCCTTACAAAGTACTTTATACTGGGCTTTTAAAATGGTGTTATGAGGGTTTTTTGTGGAACCACTTATGGTTGTCCTGCAAGATTTGTTTAACCATAAAAATTTATGGTCAATACACGTAAACGAAGAGTCTGTATTTCTGGTTGGTTGATTGATACAAGATTCAAACCCGTTGGACGATAGCATGAATAAATACTTATCTACAACACTTGATTCACTTAAAATATTCAAATTAATATCACTCAGCACAACAAGATTCGAGTTTTTATTATTTCCCAATAATCCACCCAGTTCATTTAAAAACACATCATTCACATTACTGTCATTGAACCTATAAATCCAAACAAACATACATTTTTGATAACACTGGCCAACCAACCAACCAACCAATGATTTTGTTGCTTAAACTCTAATATACTTTTCCGAAGGTTTTTGACGCGCTGAATTCGAATCCATACTCAGGATTTTTCGAATGGCTCCGATTTTCATGTTATTCTAACCTAAAAGTGCAAAAATCACGGTTTTTCAAGGTATTTGAGGCAAATTTACATAGAAAAGCCATTTGTTTTTTGTGAAACCATTAATGAGGTTCGAAAGAACTACTCTTCCCCTTCAAAATACACTTCCAATAATGTCGATAGGTATCTTTTTTTCTTTTCAAAGTATCGTAAATTGAAAATTATTAAACAGGTCTCCATACAAATTTATATATCGGTCATTCTTTTAATAACTGCACACTTTGTTTTTTTTTTGACGTTTTTGAACATTTTTGAAACGATATATCTCACAAACTATACTAGATAGGATATTTTTTGTTAAAAAAGACTATAACAACAGCATTTCTGATGATTGGGTTATGTTATTATAATGTACATTCGGTCATCCAATGTTGAATATCTATTTCAGAGCTTCTCCAAAACGGAAGACTGTAGTGATTTTAGTCGCCTTGCGAACGCTCTTAAATCCTCATGGGGACCTTGGCGTGCGTTACTTATATCCTTTTGTACTACTTCTAAGGACTTTTCCCTTATGTAGGTTTCTTTTAAAATTTTGTATAAGTCTTGCATACTACTAAAATTAGTCGCTCTGACCAATTCATATGCATCGCCATTGAGATGCAGTCTCACTTTTGAAATGAGCTCATTTTCACTCCCAGGATTAATTGATCTCATTACTGATTCGCATGCTTCTATAAATCTGTATAGATCTGCTTTAAGTGTAGGAGATTCTATCCCTGAAAAATAAGGCACTGTATCTCGTACCAATTTACCAATATTGTTATAGCTTTTTGTGTTCGCTAGTATACGTATGTCATGACACGTTCATCATTGGTTGTGTGTTGTCTGTCAGACTTCCTGCTTGGTTATTGTGAACTTCCGCCCTTACTGTTAGAATCTCCGAATTTTTTGATTTCTCCGTTTACTCTAAAAATACCATAAATTTCTTTAGTTTCATGTCCATTTTTCCTTTTTGTTTCTGAAATAAAGTTTCTAACTGCAACATGAAATTATTTGTGAAGTATGTGTCATTTTTCTTTTGACTTTCAAACTTTCTCAGTTCTTCATCGGTTGATACAATTACCGACCGAATTTCATTTAATTCCTTAAATTTTTTGTTGAAATAGCTAACACTGTATCTGGTTTCCGAATCTTTTCCAAAATTCTCACAGAATCGTGTCAATGTCATGATTTTCCAATTGACTTTTTGCTAGTTCGTTAAATTCCGACATTTTTGGATTTGTTATTTCCTTTTTTGTTTTTGAATTAAATTTAGCTGTTGCTAGCTCTTGTCTCAATTTCTTGTTTTCCTTCTCCAAATCCTGGACGCGTTTATTAACTTCAATTATGGACCGATTGGTTTCTTCTAAATCGTGACCCACTGGTAATGAAAAATTCAGCTTTGTGATATTCCTATCATCCAGTGTATCGTTCAATCTGAAGTTTTCTTCTTCCAATTCCCTTATTTGCTCAGCGTTTAAATTTAACTGAGTGACGTGTTGATCATATCGTTTTTTAAGGGCGTGAAAATCCTTCTCCCAATTTTCGGCTATCACCGCGACTCTAAATTGCCCCTGTTCGAAGAAACTCAAAACCTCGCCTAATACGGTATCCGCTAGCTCGACTTCTTATAGATTATGGAAATCCTTGACTTTTTCCTTTATTAAGGTTAGTTGATTTTTATCGTTTATTATATCTTCTAAATATTTCCACAATTTATTCGTAAATCTCTTTAATTCTCCTTACATGGGTGAATTTAATGAGCTGCAAATCGTTCATTACTTAAATTCATTTAACTTAACAAAAAGCGTCTTCAGCACCTTTCAACGGTTGTTAACTTCAACAAAAGCAAGCGTTTTTGGTTACGTGCTTTTTGTTGTTCTTTTTGTTATTTACTCTTTATTTTCAAGGTTAACTCTTTATTAAAGTGAATGAACGACCTACTTCTTTAGTAAATTTTTGCATTCAAATTGTTTAGGATTTTAATACGCGACCTACCGCAAATAACGTTGAGTTTGTTTGTATACCAATAATTGAATTATTGGTATGAAAAGATATTTAAACTTTCTTATTTCCTTGTTAGGAACAATTTTTATTTATTGACCGCGGACCTTTATAGAAAAGCGAATCCTTGGAATAGTTGAAAGTATTCCTTGAAACCCAAAAATATTTTGCAAGGTTCTGTATACGAATTAAAGAAAAGTAAAAGTATTTGACGGAAACTACACGCGAGTCTTTGTTGAATATACTGATCCTCAGAACTTACAGCATTCTTTGGAACCAAAAATAAGTTCAACAAGACTTGTTATTTCGTGTGGAATAAAAACATTTCCCGCGAAACTAATGTTTAATAAAAATTTAAAATGCAAATCTTCTTTCAAGAGCATAAGATACTAGGTAAACTTTAAAAATGAGAAATTTTAATTCATAATAGAAATACCAGTAATCCCCAAGCTCTTAATTAAAAATTTGAATAGAAATCGACCACTTACAATCATTTAATTTCAATAAAATTCAATAGCTTCTAATATCTCAGTTTTAGAAACCACAGAAAATCAAACCTTAAACGTCATTCAAAACAAATGCTTCAAAGTTTAAGATTTCCAACTTCAATAAAACTTCAGTTGCAAATGAATTGAACTAAAAAAAAATGAATGGAAGTTTAGCTTAATTGTGTGATACGAATTGGACAATTTATAAAAGAATTTTTAATTTGTAACCTTCCAATAAGGTTACAAATTTTCAAATGAATAAATGTAACCTAATTTCCCTAATAAATGATGCAGAAAATAGACTATGAGGATCACTCATAGTTTATTTTCCCAAGTTCGTTAGGTTGACTGCCAAAGTAAGGCTCTCTTAAGGAATGGCTAAGTGCCGATGTGTTTTAGAAGCTTATGGGTTAGTGGTACAAGTTTATGATACTTACAAAAGTTGATTTTCCAACGTTGTATTTTTGCACTTGTGTTGCCAAATGTTGTATTGCTGCTGTTATAACTGTACTTGTTCTTGATGTCCGTCCAAACGTCCATCTATCCACCGGAGGCATGGTCTCCCTCTTCGTCGTTGACCGGGGACCTTCCCTGCGAATACCTTTTTCGCTGGAGCTTCTTTATCCATACGAAGGACATGACCCAGCCAGCGTAGTCGCTGTATTGTTACACGCTTAACTATGTCAATGTCGGCGTAGAGCTCATACAGCTCGTGGTTCATTCGAATGCGATAGTCGTCGCCAACTCGAACAGGACCAAAGATTTTGCGGAGAACTTTCCTCTCGAACACCCCAAGAGCGGCTGCGTCTGTTGTCGAAACCACCCATGCCTCAGCGCCATAAAGAAGCACAGGTAGAATGAGCGTCTTGTAGAGTGTTAGCTTTAAATAAAAGAGTGCGTCTTTCCTTCCTTAGCTCAGAACAAATTCTGTTTTTATTATAAAAACTTAAGTACCTTAACACCTCGTATAATAAAATTACAACAATAATTACATACTAAAAATATTTCCAGGTAATTACAATAACAAAGACTTATTCTACTTTCCGAAATTTGGCTAACCAAATTCAGTGGGGCAAGAATGTCTTCCGGGTTGCACAATTTGGCTTTTACTTGGAGTTTTGTTGTTGCATTTAAGTGCATGGCGTTCTCATTCTTGTTGTTACTTAACACAGAGAATTTGCCCATAGTAACATAAATGATCAACAAAACGACAACAGCCCGCGAGTATGGTGCACTTTTGCAACGATATTTAATGTTATTGGATAATATTAATTATCCAATAGTAAAATAATAGTGCTAACAAATCTGCTAACAAATGATGTTAAGCATCGTCCTAAAAGTATATGAAATATGTTACTTATGTTAATAACATATATTGTGCGGTTAAAAACCCACAACACATGATATTTGTTCAATTTTTAATGACGATTTCAAATCTGTGACTGAAATTTCTGTATCAGCTCTAGTAAAAAAAATTTGACACTTTGATCTTTTTATAATAAAGCACTATATTTTCAAAGATAATTCTATTTTATTTAGTTCTTAAGTTGAAAAAAACTTTATTTTGTTTGACTTACTTGCTGAAGCTGAAAGCAGAGCTGTTCTGAATGCTCTATTAATAGTCAGCCATCATTAGTATGTTCCAGTAGACTTGATAGCGTTCCTCTATCCTAGGAACGCCCTGGTGGAATCGCTCGCCCTATTCTGGAAAATAGTCTAGGTGGTTGTGAGGAAAGTGCAACTTGATGCTCATGTTACATCCAACCCTTTGAAAGTGACACATTGGTTGTTCGACGTGTTGAGAATTGTCAGAACTTTTCTTATTTCCCAAAAAATGTTGAACTAGCCAAACAAACTCATTCCAGGGATACCTTATGTAACCTCCTTGTTAAACTTAAAGAAAGTTTACCATTTTTAAATTAACACATATGAGCCAGTTGTGTTCCACATATTTAATTTTGCCCAAGACCAGAGCAATAGTTGTATATTCTTCTTTTACAATTGCAGAATGTGCAATAGGTAACGACCCTAATCTATTCCCATTGTGCAAGAGAGAAACGTAATTTTGTAATCCCATTGCAGCTATTAAACCAGGTACATCTTTACAAATTACGAAATCCTCTTCAGCAAAATATTTGAGATTTTTTCTCTTGTTAGGTAATAAGATTGGTTTCTTTTGTAACTAAGTCTCTTTCTTGTAGCCTGGACGCCAAAATATCTGAAGCAGACTTTGACAGTCCCAGATCTCTGATAAGGTAATTTAAATCATCTTGGTTGAATGGTTTTGGCGTTTTCAGGTCACATTTAAAGTCACTATCACTACTGTCAGTTTTCGTCTCAAAATGCATAGGCTTATCCTGTGAAGCATCAGCGTGAGGTTCAGGTGATTTCTTAGAGCAGAAAACACGTGTTTATGCCGACCGCATGCAAAGATATTTCCATTTGGCTCGATTTTTTCGATCAATGCCATTAATGTTTACCAAACAAAAATAACAGTCGTCGTGGTGGTTCACGAGTTCTTTCCAGATCAAAGCGGTTTCAAGCTAAAATCTGTTTCTTTTCTTGTTTGTCCACAAACGTAGAAACTCAATGTACGTTTTGTATACCTTTTGCAGAATCCAAAGCTTATTTTTAATTTCCAGCAGGTGACCAAAGTAATTCTTGTAAGCCTCTTTTACGAACGCTGTCATATTCAAACGGTTTTCTTTAATCATATACTCTCCGCAAATGAAACAAAAATGATTTGGATCATTCACACAAGCTTGTCTTGACGATTTCGCATCAAATTACATTGCACAACAAATTAACACAGTAATACAGCGAATTTTTAGTGAAAGCTATAACTCGTAAACCAGAGCTGTTACGAAAAAAAGGAGGGTATATTCAGAATCAGCGATGTCAAATTAGTAAACAGCATGTGATAAAAGTCATTCATCAGACAAAAGTTGCAATTTTGTTGTGCAGCGTAATTTTTTAATTAAAAAAATATTTTTAATATAACATATTTTTTTGCTTTGATTTTTCTATATGATATTTCTCAATCAATCCTAAGAATGCATGTGCTTTCATATCGAAATTCCCGCCATAACTTTGGAAACTACGAATTTTTTACTGATAACGCGCACCATGTTTTTCCAACATAAGATTTGGCATACATTTTTTTTTTTTTTTTTGTAATGTTATTTTCAATCAATCCTAAGAATGTATCTGCATTCAAATCCAAATTCCCGACATAACTTTGGAAAATATAAGTTTTTGTAAAGGCGTGCATCAGTCTAATTGTATGCTATATTCTATTTTATGTTGAAAACTCATGGTGCGCGTCAACAATAAAAAATTCGTAGTTTCCAAATTGTAGCAATTATTTCAATACTGGCTAGATATAGTGTTTCAAACCATTTAAATTTTTTTTTAGATGGCCTCATTAGCCGCAACAAATTGGCCAAAACCAATTGTATTAGTGCCTTGTCTATCTTGGTCTACAGCAGCTGCAGTTTTTACAACGGTAAGTTCAAGTTTTTCTATCGTTTCAAGATTGTCATTATTATTTATTGAGGATGCATTTCTGTGTTCTTTCTTAAACCTACCTATTCAATAAATCATATATAGTTAGAACTTGCTTATTTTGATACATTTTCTGTGGTTTTAGGGAGTAATGAGTCAATCCATAAACTGGGACATGCTTGAGACGCAGTATTATTCGGATGGAAATTATAAAGAGCGACTTTCTAAAATGGTGACAGTTATAGACGATGCGTTTACAGCTGGTCAGAAGTTTATTAAAAACTTTAATCAGTCGCTTAAAGAACTGGAAAAAGATTTAAACGAATCAAAAAATACTATCTCATCGGAGCATAATAACTTAATTAGTAACACAGAAAAAAACTGTTCCACTCTTATTAATAATAAATCCAAAATCTGCATAGATGACACCCTTTTGCATGATAATTTGGCTACGAAACAAAATTCTGAACTGATTGACATACAAATAAATAGCGGTAATACTAATGCTCTTATCAATTCTGAAAAAAGTTACAAAGGAAAACAATCAACTTTAACAAAACTTATGAAGTTTATTCTTCCCCAACCGTCCTTGACTCAAAGTGTGAAGATTGATATAACAAAGACTAATTGGTGGGAACGTGAAGCATTACAGTTTATGCGTGGAATGATGGATGAATGTACACATTTAAAAAATTTTTCAGTTCCCTTTGACACTTCGCTTATAATTGCTGTTTGTGCTAAAGATGATGCGTATGTGCCTCGAGAAGGTTGTTCAAGCCTGGAAGAAATTTGGCCTGGAGTTGAAGTCCGTTACCTTGATGCGGGACATGTAAGCGCTTATGTCTTGCACCAAAAACTATTTAGGTTGGTATGCAATTTATTTGTTTATTTTGGAATTTTTTTAATGTTTTAATCTCACATGTATTTACTATTTTAGGTCCTGTATAATAGAGGCATTCGAAAGAGCAAAGAAAAAAATTGAAAGCAGCAAAGTATCAGTTGTAGAAGATTTGAAACCAGAATTGACCTACGCTCAGCTTCTAAAAAAATACAATAATTCACTTTGAGGACATTTTTTTCAAAGCATGGTTATTCCACTTTTTGTCAATAATTGTTGAAACTTCTATCAATGACTACTATTCTAATCAGAGCCCTAGGTAAGGTAATTAGTATACGCCTAATAGGACTTCTAACCTTTATACCAGAGCAACGGCATTTGTAGTTATTTGCAATAGGGTCAGAATACGCGAAACCGACATGTCTGAAATGTTTTTCAAAGTTTTTTATATAAATCAGTAGCTGCAAGTGGTAGAAATTAGTGTACGGAAAAGTTTTTTAAAAAAAATTGTTGTTGCAATAACTATTGCCAGTCAAAGTTTTCATTAACCTTTTTTTTAAAATGCTCTAAGTTTTGAACTGCTCGACTGATCGTGACGAAATTTTTTAATTTCTGTAGATAATAAGTTGAACTTATGTATTAAAAAAAAAAGTTGCAAAAATTCTGCATTTTTGTTGTTAATTAGCAATTTTTCTATCAACAATTTAATTTTAATGACTTGCTCCGCCTCGAAAAAATCTGAAAAAAAATTACAGAGATGCATTGAACCCTTCCAAACTAGGATTCGTCAAAAAAAATCGTGAAGCCTCAATTAGTTTTGAAGGTATAAGTATTACAGTGGTACCGGGCGGGCGAAAAACGCATAAAAATTTTGTTGTTTTTCAAAAAAATCAATAACACTAGTTCACAAGAAAAAGGATCGGGTTTCTCATAGGCAACCATTTTTTTTTTTAAGAATCGTTTTCGAGATATCCCCAAAAAACCTCTTTCGGCACTTTTTTCATTTATTTGGCTATATCTCGATTAATTTTTTTTGACTCAAAAACGCTTTTCAGCTCTCCAAAGATATTTTTACTCCCTTTCTAACGGTATGCTGTTTCCTTGCATCAAATAAGATTTGATGAAGTTACAAGCGCTCAAAGTCCAAAAAAAACTGACTTTTTTAAAAATCACTTAATTTCAATTGCTCCATTTGAATGAAAAATTTTTTCTTTTTCATATTTTTAGAATTAAAAATTAAAGACTATTCTTTTGAAAATATTTTAAGTATAATTTTGCGGATATCGGAAAAAAAATATAGAAGTTATTTGAGAAAACATTAAAAAACTTGCAATAAAATTTAACGAAAATACATATGTTTTCTATCTAATTTTACTGCAAGTTTTTTAGTGTTTTCTCGAATAACTTCTACATTTTTTGTCCGATATCCACAAAATTATACTTAAAATATTTGCAAAAAAATAGTCTTCCATTTTTAATTCTTAAAATATAAAAAAGAAAAAATTTTTCATTCAAATGGAGCAATTGAAATTTAGTGATTTTTAAAAAAGTCAGTTTTTTTGGACTTTGAGCGCTTGTAACTTCATCAAATCTTATTTGATGCAAGGAAACAGCATACCGTTAGAAAGGGAGTAAAAATATCTTTGGAGTGCTGAAAAGTGTTTTTGAGTCAAAAAAAAATTAATCGAGATATAGCCAAATAAATGAAAAAAGTGCCGAAAAAGAGGTTTTTTTGGGGATATCTCGAAAACGATTCTTAAGAAAAAAAAATGGTTGCCATTTTTGGAAACTAAGCCCCAAAATACATGGAAAAAAGTCTATGAGAAACCCGATTCTTTTTCTTGTAAACTAGTGTTATTGATTTTTTGAAAAACAACAAAATTTTTATGCGTTTTTCGCCCGCCCGGTACCACTATAATATTTATACCTTCAAAACTAATTGAGGCTCCACGATTTTTTTCACGAATCCTAGTTTGAAAGGGTTCAATGCATCTCTGTAATTTTTTTTCAGATTTTTTCGAGGCGGAGCAAGTCATTAAAATTAAATTGTTGATAGAAAAATTTGCTAATTAACAACAAAAATGCAGAATTTTTGCAACTTTTTTTTTTTAATACATAAGTTCAACTTATTATCTACAGAAATTAAAAAATTTCGTCACGATCAGTCGAGCAGTTCAAAACTTAGAGCATTTTAAAAAAAAGGTTAATGAAAACGTTGGCTGGCAATAGTTATTGCAACAACAATTTTTTTTTAAAAAATTTTTCAGTACACTAATTTCTACCACTTGCAGCTACTGATTTATATAAAAAACTTTGAAAAACATTTCAGACATGTCGGTTTCGCGTATTCTGACCCAATAATAACATTACTACAACGCTTGATTTCTTTTGATGTCTCCGGAGTTTGCGTCACAAGCCTTAGCTTCGGAACTGATTTAAATACAAAATTATATTGACGATTAATTTAGTGAAAGGCATAAAGTGGAATAACTTTCGCTTAAAAACAGCTTAAATAAGTTAAAAAATAAAGCGAAATAAATTCTATGTACATAAAATACTTTAAACCAATTATTTCAAATATACATTTGGGTGCTTATTTTGAGAATTTTGTAGATGTATTTTTTTGCCTAAATTTTAGCTTGAGGTTTAAAAATAATTGTCCCAATATTTGAGCTTTCTAGCTCAATCTTGTAAACGGCGCGGAAAGAGTTTATGTCCAATCTCTTTGAAATTTTACGAAAAAACCGACTTAATAAAACGTAGAAAAGGTGCCAAGATATAGCCTTTTACATATTTTAGTTGTATGAAAGATGTCACACACTGTTGTCAAACCACGCCCACATTTTTCGTGGGGCTGAAAATGCGGACAAAATACACCCGAATGGGTTTTTCGTTTTGACTTTAAAAAGTCAAAAATATGGAAAATATTTAAAAAGATGAAAGAGGTTGATAAAATATGGAAAATGTTGTAAAACTTCAAAAGAGGCTAAAAGAGTATAGAAAATGTTGAAATGGGTTGAAAAACCTGAAAAACATATAGTGAAGATTGAAAAAATTTTGAAACAGGGGAAAAAGTCTGAAAGGTCAAAAAAACATGGAAATTGTTGAAAGAGATTGTAAAGCTCGAATAAAGTTGAATGAGGTTGAAAACGTCGAAATAAATTGAAAGAGCTTGATTAAGTCGATAAAATATCGAAAATGTTGAAAAAAAAAATTGAAAGAGAAAAAAAGAGAGGTGAAAAAGGCTGATAAAGTCGATAATATATGAAAAGTGTTGAAAAAGTAGAAAGAGGTTAAAAAAACTCGAGAAAAGTTGAATGCGTTTGAAATGGTTTAAAATCGCTAATAAAGAAAAATGACAAAATATGGAAAATATTGAAAAAAGCTGAATGAGATTGAATAAGTCGAAATATTTAAATAATATTGAATAATGTTGAAAAGCCGAAAATTAATCAAAAAAGTTGAAAGAAGTTAAAAAGAATTTTAAAACATTTAATAAAAGCTAAAAATATGGAAAATGACGAAAAAAAAAATGAATACGGAATTAAAAGTTGGAAACAATTGAAAGAGGTTGAAGAAGGTTGAAATTGTAGAAAATACATCAATGCAATATAAACAAGTTAAGGTGTTATCTTCGGCCAGGCCGAAACTCACATACCCTACACTGCACTGAAAGTACCTTTTCATCAAATCTTAAGAAAACGTTGAAGAGGTTGAATAAGTCGAAAAAAATGTGAAATGTTAGAAAGGTTGACAGAGGTTGAAAAATGTTGAAAAAGTCGTAAATATGTGCAAAATATTGAAAAAAGTTGAGAGAGGTTGAAAAACTCTAAAACAAATGAAAGAGGTTGAAAAAATTTTAAACTATTCAAAATTGATAAAAAAGTCGAAAAAATAAAGAAACATATGAAGAAAGTTGAATGAGGTTGAAAAAGTCGAACAAATACATATAGAATATATTGGAAAAAGTTAAAGGGTTGAAAAAGTCGAAAGAATATGGAAAATGTTGAAAAAATCGAATAAAAATGAAAAATTTGAAATATGCCACGCCCACTTCTCCAATTTAGCCTACTTTTGGTTCAACAAATTATATTTGTGATCGACATCCTCAGATGCCGCAGTTAAATTTAAAATTTAGGGCGGTGACACACCCACTGGTACAATCCAGCCCGGTATTGATATATAGCTTTTCATAAGCAAACCTCTAACACCAAATTTTAGTATGATTGCTCACATATTTCGATAAATATGCCACTTACCGTATTTTATTTGTATGGGAGGTGCCACACCCACTGGTGCTATTTCAGCCATTTTTGATTCAGATATACTCTATAGCAACTGAACCACTTTCATTAAATTTCATAGCAATAGTTTACTTAAAACAGTGCTTACAATTTTATGTTAATATGGGAAGTGCCACGCCCACTGATGCAATTCTGTCAAAATTAATTTATTTTTAAAGCCTATAGTAACTGACATCTATATACCAAATTTTATGAAGATTACTCTCTTAGTACACTATCTATAACAATAAACAGTTTTTACTTATATGGAAGGTGCCACGCCCACAGGTATTATTGGACCAAATTTTTATAATAAGAGACCTCATTAAATTTCATCACGATTACATTGTTCGTTCTCATAATATAACGTTTATAAATATTGTGGGCGGTGCCACGCCCTTCAACTAATGTTTTCAGTAAAGTGGCTGAGCTTGTATTGATGACTATTTTCAGCGACATCATCTCCAAAATTTTTATGAAATTCGTTAGTGCCAATTTTGAGATATATGGAATCAAAATATTTAACAGTGTAAAAGTGCCACGCCCACATTTTCAATTCCTCCCACTTTTATCTCAATTCAAGATATATTTGATATATATCCGTTTACCAAATTTCATTGCAATATCTTGAACGGCTTACAAGATATGGTGGTAGAAATGATAAAATTTAGGGCTGTACCACGCCCCTGTACGACCCTTGGGAAACTTGGAACCCAGGCTTATCCTAATTTGGTTTATATGTGCATCAAATCACCAAGTTTCATCAAAATCGCTGCAACTTCATTCAAAATTGGCATGGGTAAATATACGTAGAGTATGGGTGGTAGGCGTGTCCGTCATCCGATTTCGCCCATTTTCAATAGCAAGATGCCTGCAAGCAGGCGCGGATCTAGAATTTTTTTCTGGGGGGGGTCACAGCATAGAAAAAAATCAAAAATAACAAGTATAACAAAATAATAATATTGTTTCAACTCTATTTTTTGAAATGCGGGCTGTTTTGGGGGGGGGGGGTCATGACCCCCGTGACCCCCCCCCTTGGATCCGCGCCTGCCTGCAAGAAGATGTGACCTGTATGTGAAAGTTTCATTCAATTAGTTTTCTTGGTTTTCCCGTAAACCTGATTTCAACAGACGGACAGACAGACGGACATCGCTAAATCGACTCAGGTGGTGACGCTGATGAAGAATATATGTATATACTTTTCCATACCTGCCACGCCCACTTCGATGTGTTACAAACAGAGAGACAAAGTGAATATACCCTCGGTGTAGGGTATAAAAATGTTGAAAAAAGTTTAATGAGGTTGAAAACTCGAAAAAAGTTGAAGCAGCTGAAAATTTCGAAAAACATTGAAACAGGTTGAAATTCAAGTTGAAAAATCTTGGTAAATTCAATTAATAAAAGTCTAAAGTGAAATTTTTAAACTAAAACAGTCAAAAAATATCTTAAAAATCAAATGTCACGCTTAAAACTTTTTGTTAACATGGTATGCCCACTGATGCAATCCCATCGAATTCCATTTAATAGAAAACCTCATGGCAACCGATATCTCTTTACCGAATTTTATTAAGACAACTCATATAGCACACTAAATATAACATTACACATTTTATTTATTTATATGGGAGCTGACACGCCCACTGATTGAACTTCACTTAGTTTCAAAACTTATAGTAACCGACACCTCTACACCAATTTTTTAAAAAATTACTCTCATTTCCATTAAATATAACATTTAACGTTTTTTGAATGTATGGGAGGTGACACGCCCACAGATGCAATCTCGTAGAAACTCAATTAATTCCAAATTTTATAGTAACCGACATCTCTATACTAAATTTAAAAAACGTTGCTCTCATAGCACACTAACTATAACATTTGACATTTTTTTGCTTGTATGGAAGGTGCTATTCAATATTACTTACTTACTTAGATGGCCATAACAACCCGTTATCAGGTTACGGCCGACCTCATTAGCTCTCGCCAGGCGCCTCTGTTTTGCGCGCGCCTTCTCCAATCGTTAATGCCAAGCGCGGTTAGGGCTTCCTCAGCTTGGTCTATCCACCGGAGGCATGGTCTCCCTCTTCGTCGTTGACCGGGGACCTTCCCTGCGAATACCTTTTTCGCTGGAGCTTCTTTATCCATACGAAGGACATGACCCAGCCAGCGTAGTCGCTGTATTGTTATACGCTTAACTATGTCAATGTCGGCGTAGAGCTCATACAGCTCGAGGTTCATTCGAATGCGATAGTCGCCAACTCGAACAGGACCAAAGATTTTGCGGAGAACTTTCCTCTCGAACACAACAAGAGCAGCTGCGTCTGTTGTCGAAACCACCCATGCCTCAGCGCCATAAAGAAGCACAGGTAGAATGAGCGTCTTGTAGAGTGTTAGCTTTGTCGATCGAGAGAGAGCTCTGCAACGTAATTGCTTACTGAGACCGTAGTAGCACCTATTAGCAATTGTTATTCTCCGCTTAATCTCCAGACTGACATCATTGTTGCTGGTTACGGCAGTGCCAAGGTAAGTGAATTCCTTGACAACTTCTAATTTACAGTTGCCCGCTGTAACATGAGAGTCTGGATCCCGTAATCTCTTGTTGTTGTTAGTAGACATCATGTATTTCGTCTTGCCCTCGTTTGCCGTCAAACCCACTTTGGCTGATTCCTTTTCAATAGCAGTGAAAGCAGCAGTAACATCTCTCTTACTCCGACCAATAATATCAATATCATCAGCGTACGCAAGGAGCTGAACACCTTTGAAGAAAATGGTGCTATTATGATGCATTTTCGTACGATCCCCTCCATAATAAAATTGAAGAGATCGCACGAGAGCATGTCGCCTTGTCTGAAACCTCGCTCGGTCTTAAAAGTTCCGGAGAGGTCATTTCCTACCATGACGGAGCTACACGTATTTTTTTTTTTTTTAAAGCATAAGCCAACGCTCAGGGGATGCCCCCTATAAATGCAGTGCACCGTGTTGGTTTTAAGAAAAGGAGAAAGGTTAGAGGGAAGGGGGATAGATGGAGTAGTGTCGGTGAACGTTAGTCTTGAATCTATGGATGTCACAACTGCCGGGGATGACAGACGCAGGTAAGCAGTTCCACAACTTGATGGTTCGGCCAAAGAAAAAAATATCACGAAAGTGTGATGTCCTGTTGAACACCGGCGTGACGCAAAAAGGATGGGCCTGATGGGATGCCCGAGTGCTGCGAGAGAAAATCCTGGCTGATGGAATCAGTTCCCGTATTTCTCTAGAGCACATCCCGTTATAATATCTATAAAAAAGGGTTAAACACCCCACGTTACGCCGGTGGTGAAAGGAATCGATGGAGGCGATGATAGATTCATCACCTATTAGTTTCAACACACGTCGCTGGACACGATCTAGCAGCTCCAAGGTGGTTTTAGGAGCCCCGTCCCAAATGTGTGAGTTGTACTCTAGTTTGGGTCTAATATAAGTGAAATAAACAGTACGAAGATCAACTGGAGTGAAGTATTTCTTACACCGTTTCAAAAAACCAATACACTTGGCCGCATCTTTCGACACATCGAATACATAATCAGACCACCTCAGTTCTGATTAATCCGATATGCCCAGAACGTCAAGAGTTGTTGATCTCGCAATATCTAAGCCAGCCATAATAAGGAAGGAAGGGAGAGATCCATTCGTCTGTGAGACAACAGACAGCACTGAGTCTTAGAAGCATTAAAATTGACTCGGTTAATACGACCCCACTCGGTGATTGTGTTGAGGTCGAAAACGAGTGAGTCATTCATATGCCGCCTTTTACTCTCAACCTCCACAGAGCTCGGGCGCTTGTTGAAGCAATAAGAATGACATATGTTGCTGTCGTCCGCAAACGAATGGATTGGGTTGGTGGTCGATGACAGAAGGTCATCGATAAAGACCAGGAAAAGGGTAGGAGATAGGACAGAACACAGGGGAACTCCAGCATTGATGAAGTGTTCGTTAGAGGTGAAACCGTCTACCACAACACGGATAGAGCGATCACTGCAGAAGCTCGTAATCCAACGAGCAAAGGAATTACCGACACCAAAGGCAATTAGTTTTGATACGAGGGCGCGATGCCACACTCGATCAAACGCCTTAGAAATATCCAGAGCGACAACCATACTTTCACCGAAAAGGTGAACGCAATGGTTCCATTTTTCAGTGAGGTACGACATAAGATCACCGGTAGAACGAGATCTACGGAAACCATATTGGCGATCACTAAGTAATTCGTTGCGCTCCAGATAGTTCACTAGGTGAAAGTTTATTACACTCTCCATAACTTTGGAGAGCGCAGAGCATATCGCAATGGGTCGATAATTATTAGGCTTGGAAACCTCGCCTTTTTTCGAAACTGGCTGAACATTAGCAACCTTCCAACAAGATGGAAATATCCCACTAGTGTAGGATATGAAAAAAAGATTGCGTAATGGCCGAGCTAGTGTTGAGGCACACTTTCTCAACACAAGGGCTGATATGCCATCAAGCCCTGAGGCTTTATTTATGTTAAGGTTTGCAAGGACTTTTTTTACTGCCCTTGTTCGAAAGTAAATAGTTGGCATAGCCGAAGACCTATTCTGAACAGGGGGTAAAGGCTGACAGCTATCTGGGAGTGTAGCATTTTTTGCAAAGATGCTAGCCAATAGATCGGCTTTGTCAGCAGGGTCAGTGAATATTTGGTCGTTCATTAAAAGAGTTGGAATAGACGATGAGGACTGATTCTTCACTCTCTTAACAAATGACCAAAAACTTTTGCTACCTTTCGGTAGTGAAATGATTCTTTTGCGCAGGTTTTGTTCGTAGAGAAACTTTTCACGCTGAATCGTGGCATTACAGCAATTTCTAGCCTCAATGCGAAGCCTTTCAGTATCAGCATTTCTAATGAGCCGTCAATTCCGAAATGCTTCCTCTTTGGACCTGACTGCAGTCCTGCAAGTCTCATTAAACCAGGAGTGGTCCTTTGGCTTAACGTTAACTTTTTTGTAAGGTATGAAGGACCGCATACCTAATAAAATTATTTCTTGAACCATTAAAGCCTCGGCATTTATGTTTCTATCAGCGAAACACAATTTCCAATTGAAATTACGAAAGAAATTATTTAGCGCAATCCAATTTGCTTTATCATAAAGCTATACAGTCCGCTTCGGGGCTTTCGGCGAAACAGTGCGTAAACTTTTAAATGGGAAAGCAGCGGAAATAGTACAATGGTCCGAGTTACCAAAAGGTGCAAGGACAGACACATCGTATTTTTCATGATGTGATGTCAGAAAGAGGTCTAGTGTACTTAAGCTATGCCCCCCAACGCGTGGAATGTACGTGGGGTCATTCACTAGTTGAGTCAGTAAATTGGACTCGGCAAAAAACTCAACATAACGACCTTCAGGAGTTGTAAGGCCAGAATGGCGCAACCAATTAGAGTTATGAACATTGAAATCACCAGCAACTACAATTTCACTGTCTGGGTACGACTCTAAAATTTTGGAAATCGAATCAGAGAGGACGTCTTTCTTTTCAAAAGTAGGAATCCTCCCTAAATTCGGGCTTCTATACAGGAAGCAGAATGTAGAATGTGCGACTGGATTTTGAACTTAATCCACATAGAACTAAATTCGGCATCCGTCGTGTTCAAATGTTGCTGACACTGGTACGCAACATCGCTACGTATATATACAGCGAGGCCCCTATGGGGAGAAAATAATGGCAGAAGGTGATAGCCAGGTATCTGGAAATCCAGTGGATCAGCATCCCCACACACCTGAGTCTCATCAACCGCCATTACTTGGGGATGGAAACTAGAAACATGGGCATAGACCGAAAAAAAGTTTGACCTAAGGCCACAAATGTTGCAAAAATCAAATCGGAATCTCTCCGACATTTGCGACATCACAAAAACCCAAGAAGTATATTAATGCTAAATTGTAAGTGGAGTCAAGGCCAGTAATTAAGAGCGAAAAGAATAAGAGTGGGCAAGTGTTATGCCTTTGACCACTCAAGACTCAAGCTACTAACATAGCCCCAGCCACACTTTACAATTAGCTTAGGATGGGAATAGGGAGAGAAAAGGCTACCAAACAACAGAAATTACAAAGGAGAGGGCATAGAAAAGCCCTTTACGTTAACATTAACTTTCCGTCAAATTTATCCCAAAATTAAGGGAAAACTCTCTAATCCGGGAGCACTGCTGCGACTTGGCAGCGACGTCGGTAGGTAAAATTGTAACTGCAGTTTATGATGCTGGGCTAGCTTTTGTTGTTTAGTTGCAGTATAATTTTGTTTTGTTAAGCGTCTAACGAACGACTTGTCGGTTTATTATTGTGGTGTTTAAAAGAATATATAATAAATTGTAGATTTTGTTGTTGTTTAGTAGTAATTGGATTTTTTGTTTTTGACTTGTCGGTTTATTATTGTGGTGTTAAATAGAAAATGTATTAAATGGTAGATTTTGTTATTGTTTAGTTATAATTGGATTTGTTGTTTTCTGTATTTAAACATATGTAAAAGAACACGCGACGAAAGTAATATATGAAAAGACACGAGTCACAACATTAAGACATAACATTAAAAACATCAAAACAAGACGCAACAGAACAATAAGGGGGACCGCGCGACACGTCCTCTCCCTATGAGATGTGAACTACTACTTGCTCAACGTCATCCTGCAGAGCCTTATCAACTTTGCAGATATACCGAACTCAGACATTGTTGCGTATAGGCAATTCCGCACTGGGCTATCGAACGCAGCTTTATAATCGACGAATAGATGGTGAGGGTCGATTTGATATTCATGAGTTTTCTCCAGGATTTGGGGTTGTGTAAAAATCTGGTCTATGGTGGACTTACCAGGTCTAAAGCCACACTGATAGGATCCGATCAGTGTTTCTGTATGCGGCTTCAATCTTTCACACAATACGCTCGAGAGGATCTTATATGCGATGGAAATAAGACTGATACCCCTGTAGTTGGCGCAGATTGTCGGGTCTCCTTTCTTTATTACAGGACAAAGCACGCTGAGATTCCAATCGTCGGGCATGCTTTCCGCTAGCCATATTTTGCTGATGAGTTGATGCATGCACCTTATCAATTCATCGCCACCAGCTTTGAACAACTCAGCTGGCAGGCCGTCAGCACCCGCTACTTTGTTGTTTTTTAGTCGCTGGATAGCAGCTCGAACCTCTTCATGGCTAGGTGATGGTACTTCCACTGCGTTATCATCGATTGGTGGTATCGTACTGCATTCTCTCTGGGCGGAATTGGAGAAATCATCGCCCGTAAGCAAGTTGGAGAAATGCTGCCTCCATAACCTCAGTACACTCTGTGTATCTGTAATCAGATTTCCATTTTCGTCTCTACAAGTGGATGCTCCGGGCTCGAAACATTGAGTTAGACGCTTAACTTGTTGATAGAATTTTCGTACATCCTTCTTGCCCTGGTACACCTCAAGTTCCTCACGCTAACGCTTTTCTTGCTCCCTTTTTTTACGTCTAAAAATGCGCCTCTCTTCCTTCCTCTTTTCGCGGTAGTTTTCTCGCATGGCTCGCGTTGCGGCTGACTGCAGCGTCTTCTTGTATGCGGCGTTTTTTGCAGCAGTCGCATCGCGACACTCCTGATCATACCATTGGTTTCGAGGTTGTGGGCGTCGAAAACCAATGACTTCATCGGCGGCAGCGCGCATGGAGTGGGAGATGTGCGTCCAAAGTCCACCGGCGTCGTCGGTTCCATAGGTTGGTTGGTTGAGCTTAACCGAGAGTTGAGCGGAGTACGCCTCGGCAGTCCGTTGTGATTGCAGCTTGGCAACGTCCAGCTTTCGTTGCATGCCCGTGCGTACATTCTTCGCATTGCATAGCCGCATGCGGATCTTAGCTGCAACGAGATAGTGGTCGGAGTCAGTGTTGACCCCCCGAAATGTACGCACATCTAGAACGCTTGAAGCGTGCCTTCCGTCGATCACAACATGATCCGGGGATAGCCAGGTGGCCTTGTGAATGTCGAGGTGTTGAAATCTGGTGCTACTTACTACCATGTTTCGCGCCGCGACGAAGTCGATCAGTCTCAGACCGTTGTTTGAAGTGGTCTCGTGGAGACTGAACTAACCGACTGTAGCGCCAAAGATGCCTATTTTGGACTTTTTTTGGACCCTATTATGGACTATTTTTACATCGTGGGTCGGACAACGGTCATACACGTCTTCTAGGCTCGCGCAAAAAAATAATCATTCTTGGTGGCATCGTCCTTTTCCTCCGTCGGGGCGTTCGCGAAAATTAGGCTTATGTTGAAGAATTTTGCCTTGATACGGATTGTAGCCAACCTTTCGTTTATTGGCGTGAACCGGGAAACTAGGTGGCGTAATTTTCGACATACAACGAATCCGCAACCAAATTCGCGCCTCTTCGCATGGCCGCTGTAGTAGATATCACAGTTCGTCTGTTTAGAGCAGCCTTGTCCTTTCCATCGCATTTCCTTTATTTATATATAGCCTTTATTTTTACGAGGGCTTCCGCCAGTTGGATAGTTGCACCTTCCCTATGGAGGATCCGGACATTCCAGGTGCATATCCGTAAATCATTGTCCGTTTTTCGTTTGCAGTGGTCGTTATCATAGTGGGGGCTACTATCCGAGGCTGTTTTAGTTTTCATTGGAGATCATGATAATGTGTGGTGGGACCCAAACCCTACGCACACATTCCAAGTTTTAAGTCTAGGAGAGACTCGCCTTCTCACAACTAACTCACCCCCGGACGGGTGTCCAAGGGATCTCCAGAGGATACTTGGCTAAAAGGCCGGAAGCTTGTGAGCTGCTTGAACTGCTTGCAAAAGAATCATCCCTGGCCACTCCCAAGTGAGTGAGAACGTTGCCCACTTACGTGGACTTCTACAAGCAGCTCCATCCTCCAGCTATTCAATATATTTATTCAATAATAGTCATTGTACAGATAAGATTGCTCTTTTAAGTAGTACAAATAAAGCTAATAATAATTATAAGTTTAGGTTACATCTTATATAATAATGATTTATAACTAATTTAAAAAAAAAAAATAATAAAATAATTTTCGAGTAGAAAATTGCTGTTTAAATACAATTATAATGTTAAAAAAAATAGTAGTGTAGAAATAGGATATGAAGGCTATAGAAACGGTAGAGAAGCGAAGAAGAAAGTGTGGGGAGAAAGTAAAATATTATGCTTTTCAGAGGACAGCCGAAAAGTGCTCGAAAAGCTTGCGTTTGAAGATGTCTGTGCTGCTTGTTTGTTTCAAATGAATAGGTAACATGTTCCACAGATGTATCGCATGAATGAAAAAATGGCTAAAGGTTGTGAAAAACTTATACCGTGGCAATATGAGGTACTCTGTCCTTTGATTTCTAGGAAATCGTAAAACATCATAAAGATAATCTGGCTCCCTATTGCGAATAATCCTATGAAGCAGAAGTAATGTGCGCAAATTTATCATATCATATCATTTAAGAATAGTCCACAGATTTTTTTGGTATAAAATGAGATATGGCAATGTCTTGGAATACTGAAAATAAACCTAGTGCAGCTATTGAAGGCCACTGAGGCTTATGGAGGGATTCATGATCAAGATTTGAAAATAATTCGCAACTATAAAAGATGGTAGGCAAGATAAATGATTTAACCAATCTTAGCTTAACTTCGGTTGATAAGTACCTAGTTGTAGTGCACCTTAAGTTTTTGAAACCACACTATTAACGTGGGTGTTCGATGTAAAGTTACTGTTGAACAGACTCCCAGGTTTTTAAATGTGTCAACATACTCTATTGGAGAATCATTTAAAAGGAGTAGGGGTGGCTCAGTTCTATTTCGGCATCTGTTGATGAGCATTGCTTTAGTCTTAAAAGGATTAAGCCTTACCCCGTTTTTTTGTGAACATTGAACAATTTTGTCTAACTCGGCATTAAAATCAATACTTGCTTGATTACACAGAACCTTTGGAAAAAGCTTGTACACTTGAATATCATTTGATATGTGATGTTCACAAGTAAGTAGTAAAGCAATCCGCAATTTCATTTATGTAGGCCATAAACAATAGTGGACCTAAAATTGAACTTTGTGGGACACCACATGACACGTTCATATAGGATGAATTTTTATTACAAAAGCGAACAAATTGTAAGCGATCACTGAGGTATGACGACCAAAGTTTACATAAAGAGCTGCTAAACGAGAATTGTGTAGATAATTTGGATAAAAGCTGCTGGTGATTGATGCTATCAAATGCTTTCGAAAAATCTAAGGACACAATTAAGCCCATCATATTAATGTCGATCCCTGATCAAATGTCTTCACAAACTTTCAATAGTGCTGTTGTGCAGCTACGATTTTCCTAAATCCTGACTGATGTCTAGTCAATAATTTATTGATATTTAGGTGAGCTTTAATTTGGTTACTGACTAAAATTTCAAAAGCTTTGCTGAGGAATGGCAGAATTGGTATGAGGCGGAACTCGGATTGATTTTTTGGTAAGGGAAGAATTTTTGCTGTTTTCCATAGAGTGGGAAATTGGGAGGTAGTAATAATTGTATTGAAGATATGAGTTATATGATGAAAAATAACAGGGAGAAGTATTTTGACAAAGTCCGGACAGATGTCATCCGATCCTTTTCCCTTCGATTTAATATTCAATATGGCCTCACCAACACTTAATACATCAACTCCTGAGAGAGTCGTTTCCACAGGGCTTAAAAAAGTCGGATCATAAGTTGTATTATTAATATTTTGTATTGGTTGAATAAATTGAGCGTTAAGATCATCCAAGCTAATGCTTGCTGGAAAAACATTAATGTTCTTGTTTAACCCAATTAAACGAATATTTTGCCAAAAAGAAGAGCTTGAGCTATTGTGAGCAAATTTACGTTCATAAAAGTGACTTTTGTTTTTCCGAATTAAACTGGTAACAGCATTACGCTTAAATTCAACGTAAAATGCAGAACAATTGTATTTCTTCCATTAAAAATACAAGATATGTATCCCTTTTTTGTTGAGATTCAGCACTTCACGAGTAAGCCATGGGAATTTTGTTGGTTGATATTTTTAAACGAGATTGGTACATGGGCAGCGAATAAGAAATTGATATTTGTGATTAAAAATTGAACCTGAAAGTTAGCATAATTTGTGTCGTAAATGGGCGTCCAGTCAATACTTTGGCATTTGAAAAATAACGAGTTTATGTTTACACTTGAAAAATTTGGTATTGCTTATCAGGCCCATGCGCAGGAATCATCCATGGGGGGGGGTTTTAACTCGAACATTTCTTATTAGATTATTTTCATAAAAAACGTCAAGCAACGGTTTACTTTTAATATAGACATTTAATTATCTTTTCGGAAATTGGCCAAAAAAAATTAAGAAAATTTGAATTATTTTCTTATTTTTAATATTTTTTTTCAAAATTTTTTTTCGATTTTTCTAATTTCCATCAAAAAAATAAATGAGAGAAAAAAATTTTGATTTTTGGTCCAAAAATTTTCAAAGTATTTTATAAGCAAGTAATTGCAATATTTTGCTTCAATAACGACACCAGAATTTTATTAAAATACAATACTGCCTAGACATTAAAATTCATTCATTCAATACAATTTAAATAAGCGTGAAAAGTGGAGTTGAGAAAAAGCAGTGAGATAGAGAGATTGAGAGCTGAGAGAAAAGAAAGATCGAGATAAGTGAAAAAACAACCCTTATTTTTTATTATGCGTATAGTTATGTTGTTTACAATTGTCGTTGCTATTGTTAGTCAAGCTGTGCAAAGTAGTTTTTTTGTTTGTTTTGCTTTTAACTTTAAAAGTGAATAAAGTTTAAGTTCTATTTAAATGTTGAAAATAAAAATAAATTGAAAAGATAATTTTACAATTAATTAAAAAAGATAAGAAAATATTTGTTCAAAAAAGTTGAAAAAGAGAAGGTTTGAGTTGAGTGAGAATAGAATAAGACATATTGATTGAATAAAATCTAATTGGAAAACGAAAATAGGAAATTGAAAAGCGAAAATAAATTTTCGTACCAAAACAAAGACAGCTAAAACATTTTAGTTATTTTATACAATATTTTTGTGCATGCATACAATTTATATTTTATTAAAAATTTAACTTTTATAAAACATTTTCATAAATATTATTTAAGTTTTGTTGTAATTGTATGAAACTTATTTTTTAATATGGACGTAGACAGTATTTTGGGACTAAATGTTTCGGAACTGAGAGAAAAATTAACTGAGTTAGGATTATCGACTACTGGACTGAAACAGAGCTTACAGGACAGACTCCTTGACCACTTTCGGCTATCTAGAGGCGAGGAAGAATAATCCGAGTATGACGATGCTGGCTCTGCTGCAGCGGCACCAACCACAGTAGCAGTAGGTACGTTCGGCAGTTTTCACACTTCGTGATGTTGAGGATTCCGTGGTTTCATTTGACGGTTCTGGTTGCCCTAAAGTGCGTCAGTAGGTTCAGGAATTCGAAGATAATGCGCTAACCATGAATTGGGATGAATTACAAAAGTTTGTTTATGCCAAACAATTATTGAAGATAGCTGCAAAAATTTTCGTAAGGTGTTTAGTAGGTATTGGACTTCGTTAAAGGTCGCTCTCATCAAAGAACTTGGAACAAAATTGTCATCTATAGAGGTGCATCGCATGTTGCGAAACCGACGAAAACTGACTACAGAAAACTTTAGGGAATACCTCTACAGTCTTATGGAGATTGGAAATTCGATTAACCTTGACGAGCAGAGTCTCATCGAAAATTTTGTCGACGGAATACCAGATTCGAAATTTAATAAAAGCATTTTGTATCAGGCACAATCGTTGAATGATTTGAAGAACAATTTGAAAGTATACGAAAAGGTTCGAAATACATTCACTATGGTGTTGAGGACGCCTAGTCTGATTTTCTTTACAAAAATGATTTTCAATGCGATGAAATGAATTTGAATGTAAATATTGATGGAGTTCCACTGACAAAAAGTTCAAATATAGAAACATTGTTGGTGCTTACTGTGGCTACACTAACAGCCCTATTCTGGCAGCTTAACAAAGCTCTCCACATTAACAAAATATTTAATATTAACAAGTTGTTAATGCTCCGTATTCTGACAAAAATTTAAAAGCTCTTTTCTTTACTATTTTGTTAATGTCAGAAAGTATCTTAACAACGAGTGATATTTCAGCATTGAGCTAAATAATAATTGTTGTGAAAATAAAATTTAATTATAAACAATGAAGAATTCTTGAAAAAACTAAAGAGAATTTCAGCTTCCTAGATAAGACCAGCGAACCGCGCATTTACTTTGTTTTTTAGTACAATTCGTATGATAAATGAAAAAGCAAAACAATGAAAATCAGAAAATTTACTATAATGCAAAAAAAAATCTGTTTTTCGTTGTTTTGTTTTTTCGTTTTTCATACGAATTGTACTAAAAAACAAAGTGATTGCGCGGTTCGCAGGTTTGATCTAGGAAGCTGAAATTTTGGGAGAATTTTCTTCAAACCCGATTCTATTATATAGGCACACAGGACCGCAAATTTTTTAAAAAAAAAATAAAAATACCTCCTTCGGGTGTATTTTTTTCCGCATTTTTAGTCACACGAAAAATGTGGGGGTGGTCTTACAACATTGGGTGGCGACCCCCATTCAACTAAAAAACCCAAAACGCTATATCTTGGCACCTAAAGCAGACTTTTTCTACGTTTTAGTAAGTCTGTTTTTTCGTTAAATTTCAACGGAATTGAACATAAACTCTGTCCGCGCAGTTTTCAGGTTTGAGCTAGGAAGCTCAAATGTTGGGACAATTATTTTTATTCCTCAAGCTATAATATAGGAAAAGATAAACCAAATTCCTGTCCTAAAGTTTGAAAAAAAACACACTAATCAACATACGTTAGAAGAAATTGAACAGAAAAATTTTATGTTTATCATTTTTGAGCAAAATAAATACCTTTTTATACCCCTTATTCACATTGAATAATTTATCTTAATTTTTTAATTTTTAAAACTTTTATTCAAATTTAGATGGATTTCAATGACATTTTTAAGGAAATTGTTGAGAATGATCCAAAATTAAATGATCCTGTTACCAAAATGGTAAAAACTATCTTAATATCTTTATAACTTTAAACTATCCATTCAGATTTGATGCAACTAAATACACATATCGATAACAGTAAGCCTAACTCTTCAAAAACTATATAGAAACTTCTTTATTTGTATATTACTAACGTTTTACAGATTTTATGAGCTTAAAAACACATGTCGCAGTCGTACTGAGCAAATGTTTGAAAGGTAAGTAAATTATTAAAGTAAAAAATACGTTGAAGGTACTTACATACTTCTCTAATTATTTCAGAGCACGAAATAACACAGAAACTTCTAAGACGTGCCTTAGAAGAAATCAAAACGAACAATAAATGTGCCCAAACGCGCTTCCTTAAACGCCATTTAAGACTGGTTAGGCTTTCATTCAATTTGAAAAGGAAGTTGAGACATCTGAGGATAAATTTGCAGATTTAGTAAGTTGGCCTAAGATAATATGCAAATCAAATTTTAATGTATATTTCTTCATAGGTTGCAGAACTAACTGCGAAAACTTGCAGCAGTCCTGTGACATTTATGAAGGAAGCTTGGAGACACATAATAAGAGAGAAAGCTGCTACACACTGGCAAGGGACAGGAGAAAAAAGGCCATCAAACCACTCAGCATCACAACTGCTGTCAAATTTAATATTAATTATAAAAAAATTTTAATTGAACTAAGTATATTTATACGTGCAATCTTTTTACAGACGCTTACTTTCATAAATTCAAGTCAGGCACTGATGAAGAGTTTTAGAAAAGGTTCATCGTTTTTTCCAACAAGCAAAAAACCGTCGGACAAAAAGGCTCAACCATCAAAAAAAAAAAAAAAAACCATGAATACCTCTTTCTTAGTAATGTTTTTGTTTCACTACTATACTTATTTTTATGTAAACTATATTATTAATGTATTATTTATTGAACTACTTGAAATAATTTTTTTGTCACATTTAATATACGTTTACTTTTCAATAAACTAATTTTAACCAACACGTATGGAGCCTAACGTAACGTGCCTTATTTTTTGATAAATGAAAAATTTTTTGAAAACAAAATACTATGTTGGAGTTTTTCTGGAGAGTTGCCGCAGAGGTCAAGTGAAGATCCAGCCTTATATCCACTGGAGAACCAACATCGAAATAAAATACTGGGCTGTAGTTCCCTTGGAGAATTGCCTGAGAAGTCAAGTGGGAATCCAGCTTTATTTCCACTGGAGAACCAACGTCCATTTCCTTGGAAAATGGCATAGATCTCAAGTGGATGTGATGTAAAGCTCCAACGTTGGAGATTGGAGAAAAGGACTGGAGCACCACTTGAGCTCTAGCCTGTCACCAAGGTTAATGTGTACGTACTTTGAATACTGCAGTAGTGTGTTATTTGTGTGTCCTTTGTATCAAAAATACAGATTGCAAGTTCTTCAAAACAAGGCTATGGGAATAGTGTTGAAATGTGACAATTATACCTCAATAACATTTATGTTGAATTTACTAAATTGGCTAAGTGTTAGTCAGAGGCTTTTTGTGAACGCGATGATATTTATATACAAAATGAAATATGGACTGTGTCCAACGTATCTAAGTGATAGTACGAGAACATATGACGAAAGATCTTATAACCTAAGAAGAGTCGGCGGTCTTAGAATTCAACGAGCTTGAACCACAAGAAGGCAACGAACTATTAATTACACTGTAGGGACCTAAAAAAGACGCACAAAAATGCCGAGACACGCCAACTTAATTCTTGGTCGTAGAATACGGTGGCATACTCTGCTTTTCCAAATAGGTCAAATTCTCGAGATATTCGATTAACATTTTGTCACTTTTAAACCCTTGTTTTAGCTATATTTTTCTTATATACATATAATAATAATAATAATAATAATAATAATAATAATAATAATAATAATAATAATAATAATAATAATAATAATAATAATAATAATAATAATAATAATAATAATAATAATAATAATAATAATAATAATAATAATTTTTTTTTTTTTTTTTTTTTTTTTGGGGTGAGGTTGGTGGAATGCTTTACGCACCATCGGACTGATCGTCACCAGGCCGGTGTGTCGGGCTCCCAATCTGGTATACCGACTAAACCACCCTCCTCTTATTTGAGAATATGTCCCCCCTGGAAAACTTGTTGAGCATTACTTCAGGGAGGTTCCCTTTTCTTTGGCGGTCTTTGTCATCATCTGTTTTCCAAGCCTGCGTCCAGGCTCCCCCTATCGGCTGATCTCATACTTCCGCGCTAACGAATGACCTCATCTCGTCTGGTATATGCCTCAATTTATTCCAGTTTGATAAGCGTCCAGGTCTCTCTTCTTCATGTGGAGTGTGCTTTCTACATATCGTGCGATCAACATCCAGTTTTCTTCGCTTATTAGCATGGTCGGTATAATATTTTCAGCTGTTAGTGGACCGACTCGTCTCTCTAACTCACATCTTCTGTCTGTCCAGTTTCTACAATTGAAAAACGTATGTTCCACGTCATCGAACTCTGCGTCGCCGTATATGCAGTCTGGCCTCTCAGTTTTACCCATCTTGTTAAGGTATTTTTGGAAATATCCATGACCAGATAGAAACTGCGTGATGTAGTAGTTTACTTCGCCGAAACCTCTGTCTAACCAGCTGTTCAACTGAGGTATTAGACGCGCTGTCCAGCGTCCAAAACTTTCGTTTTCCCATCGTTCTTGCCAACTTTGTATAGTGTAAGCTCTTGCTTCTTGTTTTGTCAAACGGTTTTCAGTTTGGTGTTTCTGCTTCCATAGTCTTTGGCGCTCAAAAACCAGTAGATCGATTGGAATTGTTCCACTTATTACCAGTACCGCAGCTTGTGAGACAGTGCGGTACGCCGAGGCTACTCGCAGTGCTGCTGTTTTTTGCACCGAGCTAAGAGCTTTCCGCTGATGCTGCTTTTTCACTACGTCTGCCCATACTTCACATCCGTACACTAAAACCGCTTGAGTGGAAGCCATTAACAGTTTCCGTTTGCTCGCAGTTGGTCCGCCTGTGTTTGCCATTAATCTTGACAGTGATGCCGTTGCTTGAGCTGCTTTACTAACCGCATGCTGTATTTGAGCCCAATAGGTTAGTTTGGAGTCTAGCCTGACACCCAGGTACTTAATCGCTTTTTTGGTGGTGAAAGTTTCGGAAAGTGTTTTCATTGGTATTTCCGTGGCTATGTGTCTTTTTGTAAGGATAAGCAAACTCCGTCTTTTCAGTGGCTAGCTTAAGACCGTGATTGTCCATCCACGTTTGCGTCCGTATCATAACCTGATTTAATTTTCGCTGAGCATCATCTGTATTTCTAGCTGTTATAACTGCGGCAATGTCATCTGCGTAGCCGACCAAATGGGTGTCGTCTGGCATCTCAATACGAAGTATTTCGTCATAGCAAACGTTCCAAAGGTCTGGGCCAAGAATGGAGCCCTGCGCCGCTCCGGAGGTTATTTGCTTACACCGAACACCACTGCTTGTATCGTACACCAGTGTTCTGTTCTGTAGGTAGCTACGCACCATCCTTCTCAGGTATTCTGGGATCCGGAATCGGTTCTCTAAGGCATCTATCATGTCGACCCACCTCGCGCTATTAAACGCATTTTTTACATCCAGCGTTGCCAAAAGGACTATGCGTCTGCTGTGATTTCCGCTCTGTGCTATCTGGACGCTTTTTATAACGTCTGCTATGGCATCGACTGTAGATCTATCAGGTCGGAAGCCATATTGTTTGTTTGACAGGCCTCCGGAGTTTTCTATTTCCTGTGATAAGCGTGGTTTTATAAGCTTTTCTAGGAGTTTTCCCGCTGTATCCAACATACATAATGGGCGATATGAGGATGGCGCTTCTAAATCACCTTTGCCCTTGCTGATAAGAACAAGCTTTTGAGTCTTCCATACTTTGGGAAAAAATCCTTCAGTCAAACAGGCGTTGTACACTTTAAGGAGTAGTTGTGGTCTCTCTTTAGCGATCATACGAAGTATCTCTGATGGTATTCCGTCTGGACCTGGTGCTCTTCGGTTTCTCATGGAGTTGGCAGCCTTGATAAGCTCATCTTCCGTGAATAACTGTAATGGGTCGTCGTTTGTCTGTCTATCGGTATCAGCGCATCTTACTTCGTGTGTTGGGAAGAGTGTATCTACGATGTTTTCCATACTTTCTTCCGTCAAGCTTGCCATGAGGTTCTTAGCGCCAAGCTTCTGTGTTACTAGTTTGTATCCAAGGCCCCATGGGTCATTATTAATGTCGCTGCGGAGTTCTTCCCATTTTCTCATTTTGCTTGCAAGTATCGTATTCTTGAGAAGTTTCCTGTCTTGCTTATATACCTGAGCCTGATCGGTCGCGTCGCTCCGTCTTCTTGCTCTTGTATATCGTCTTCGGCTGCGGATGCATGTTGTTCTTAAACGGCTTATTTCGTCCGTCCACCAGTATGCAGCTTTTCTTCGTGCATTTCCGGCAATTCTCGGCATTGATGTTTCGCACGCTTGGGTGATACATTGCATCATGTCTTCCACCATCTTTTCCGTGTCCCTGGTTTCTCGGTGTGTAAGGGAGACTGCATCAAGGGCAGCTAAGAATTCACTTTGTCTGAGCTTTGATACATTCCACTTCCTTGTTCCTCTTGTCCTGTGATCAGTGTCAGCATTTACACCTGCTTGCATGCAGTACGTCAAATATTGGTGGTCGCTGCCGGTATAATCCTCCAGAACTTTCCATTGCTTCATCTGGTTGGCAATTCTCTCGGATATCAGTGTGATATCGGGTATTGTGCCCTCGCATCCTGCTCTTCTGAAAGTTGTTGTTGTTCCCGTATTTGCAACTATGAGGCCTAGCCTGGCAGCCATGTCAAGGACTCGTCTTCCTCTAGAGTTTGTTGTGGACGTACCCCATTCCGTTGCCTTGGAGTTAAAATCTCCGGCGATGATGAAATTGCCACCAATGCAACGTGCTACATCTTCGATGTTATCAAGCTTGTCTTGAAATTCTTGGATAGAGTTGCTTGGAGTAAGGTAACAGCTCATGATGGTGTATTTGCAGCTACTAATCCAGACAAAGCCCTCGCCCATTCCAGTCCTTGTACTCTGAAACTTTGCGTTGTTCTTTACCCATATAGCTGCCGTTTTGGTAGTATCTTCGAGCCACAGTCCGTTGTTGGTCTTGTTGTATTGCTCACTAATGATTGCTAAATCAGCGTTGTGCTCAATCATTACTTGTGTGAGCAATGCATCAGCAGTCGCGCTTCTGTGTAGATTGGCTTGTAATATTTTCGTCATTTTCGGGATAGTTTTTTATAGGACAAACACCTACTTGTCCCAGGTAGATGATCCGTCGGTTCAGAGCCTTCATCTGAGCAAATGCAGCATTTCGGTGTATTTTTGCAGTCTTTCATCTTGTGGCCTTGGTGTCCACATCGAATGCATAAGTCCTGTCCCTTCCTGTCAGGTCCTTTACAATTGAGCTGTGTATGCCCTATCCCAAAACATCTGTAACAGCGTTTAACATCGTCCAGCTGTCTTACTCTGCAATACATCCAACCGATCTTTATGCGTTGTTCTTTAATGATGATGCTAGCTGCCTCTGTCGACAGCGTAACAAACGCTCGGCGTTGTTCTCTGCTGTTGGTGTTTGTCATCCTTACTGAAACATCTTCATTTTCGTTTTCAACTATTTTTTTGACGGCAGAGGCTACCTCCTCTAACCCTGTAAGAGTGTCCAAGTCTCTGATCTCGACTGTAGCTTTAGCCTTCAGTTCGGTCACGGTTGCAGCTTCTTTCAACGACTGCTTTATTGCTTCACGAAACTGTTCCTTTTTTCCGCCTTCTGCTAGTTCTAGAAGGATAGCTCCGCCTTTTGTCTTTCTGACCGACCTAATTTTAACTTCCGAGTCTTCAGGTTTCACTGCTTCCTTAAGGTTCCTTAGGACATCGGCGTAGCTGCTACCTTCTGCGGGCTTCACCAATACCGCTTCCGGCCGTTTTCGCACCGT
>OX459028.1:92920617-92923117 GCA_949775025.1 Tricholauxania praeusta
TCTGGGCCAGGAATTTTGGAGCCCAGTTTCTTCATGACGATCTTATAGCCGAGACCCCATGGGTTGTTGTTCAGGTCGTTGCGGAGTCCCTCCCATTTTTCTTTTTTGCTACGCTCTATGACAAGCTTCAAGTGTTTCTTGGCTTGTCTGTAGTTTTCGGTTTCATTTGTAGCAGTGCCTATTCGTCTGGCCCTAGTGAGTTTTCTCCTTATCCGTAGGCAGTTTCGTCTGATTTCCGCTATTTCTTCCGTCCACCAGTATACGGCATCTTTCCTGCGACTTGTGCCAACATTAGGCATCGATGCGTTGCAGCCTTGTGCTAACCGCTGCATAGTCGCATTCGTGAGAGTTCTGGCGTCCCTAGTTGTGTCAGTTGACAATGAGTTTTCTTCGATATTTGCCAGTAAATATTCGACTCTGAGTTTCGCTACATTCCATTTTCGCGTGCCTCTTCTTGTTGGTGCCTGGATGGGACGATTTCCTGAGTCTAGATGGTAAGTGATATACTGGTGATCACTACCAGTAAAATCTTCTAGGACTCTCCATTCTTTAAGCATCCCAGCTAAGCTCTCTGACACTAGAGTGATATCCGGTGTGGTGGCTTCGCACCCTGGTCTTCTGAAGGTCGTAGCTGCGCCAGTATTAGCGATGGCTAGGCCCAACCTAGCGGCCATGTTTAGGACGCGTCTGCCTCTGGAGTTCGTTGTTGCCGTTCCCCATTCGACAGCTTTTGCATTGAAATCTCCTGCGATGATGAAGGGACCTCCAATTTCCACCACTTTGTCTTCAATGCTTTCAAGCTTATTCTGAAATTCAGCAATGCTATCGCTTGGGGTTAAGTAGCAGCTGAGCAAAGTGAAGCTAGTGGTTTGCACATAAACGAAGCAGTTCCCTGCACCTTTAAGTGCATCGACAAAACTGCTGTTGTTAGGCAGCCAGATTGCTGCAGTACCGGTCTCATCTTCTAACCAGTTTTCTCGGTTCACTCGCCCATACTGTTCGCTTATAACGACAGCGTCCGCTTTCTTCTCTATTGCCATCTGCTCTAACATCGCATCAGCCGTTCTGCTTCGATGCATGTTGGCCTGGAGTATTCTCACTTTGTCGCTTGGCACTTAGTTGAGCCAGGTATGTGATCTACCCGGCTACGCCCAGCTTCTGTGCACAGGCAGCACTTTGGTCTCTTGCTGCACTCCTTTATCTTATGTCCTGGCTCTCCGCATCTCATGCACAGTCCTTCACCTTTCCTATCCGGTCCCTTGCAGTCCATTTGCAGGTGGCCTATTCCGAAACAACGGAAACATCGTTTGATGCTAGGGCATAGTCTGATTCTGGCTCTGACATAACCGATTTTTATGCCATCTTCTTTGAGCAATTTTTCCGCTTTTTCTTGCGCTAGCGTTACAAATGCTCGTGTTTGCTCGCGCTTGTTCGGTGCCGTCACCCTGACGCGCAGTTCCTCAAGTTGATCTCCAAGCACCTTTTTGATGGCCTGTTCAACTTCTGCTTGGACAGTAAGAGAATCCAGGTCTCTTATTTCCACTGTAGCGACTGGCTTCAACTCCATTACAGAAGCATCTTCCTTTACAGTAGTTTTCAGCCGCTGTAAAAATTCGGGTTCCACTTTTCCTCCTTTTTCCATTTCGAGGAGGATTGCACCAGTCCTCGTTTTTCTGATGCCTCTTATATTGGCGACCTCTTCGGGCTGAATTTTGCTACGCAGGTTTTTGAGCACATCCGCATAGCTATGTCCTTCTATTGGTTTTATGAGGACTGCCTCCGGTTTCGGCCGTTGCCCTCTCTCTCTTCTCTTTCTTGGTGTTTTCTCTCCTCTCCTTACTTCTCTCTCCTTTTCCTTCTTTGTTTCGCCCGTTCTTCTGAGAGGATTTGGCTTTGCTCGCCTTTTGACTTCTTGCCATTTCTCAGAGTTATTTTCCCGAGGTTTTTCATCTTTATCGGACTTTGCTTCGTTTGTTGCTGTCCTTTTTGGTCGCGGGAAGGCCCAGGTGTTTTCCTTTTCCCTCGGTCTTTTGCCTGTGCTAGGCTGCGCTGGGCTCGATGCGTGAATTTTCGCGCGAGCTGATGGAGTTTCACCTGCTTTAGGATCATTTTTCTCCGGAGGTGCAGTCTTCTTTTTTTCCTCCTCCAATTTTTGCCAAGCTCTTCGGCTATGCGTAATGATGTCAAACAGCTCCTCCAATTCCGTTACACCATCTTTTACATCCATGCTGATATTCCTCTGCTTTTGCATGGCCTGCTTCATCTTAGCAATGGCCATCCGGCATTTAGCCAGTGCCTGCTCCTCATCTTCACGTAGTTTAATGAGGTATTGCTGGCGGGGAGAGGGTTTCTCTTCTTCAGTCCTGCATTGCAGACTGCCTGGTGTGGATACAGGCAAAGACGTCACAACTTCTGTATTGACTGCTTCTCTTTCAATTGGTTTGGGCAGTCCCGGCGTCTTTTTTAGCTGACTGCCTCTAGCAGTCGTTTGGCCAGGTGT